>JARKHS020033530.1:195000-562639 GCA_030143305.2 Amblyomma americanum
TGGTAGTAAGGAGGGCTTCCATCGTTTTGAAGGGAAAATGACGTTTTTATTCTTTTTTTAATGGATCGCAAAAGCGCAGAGTGTTGTTTGCTTGTATACTTCCTCTTTATTGGTCCTCTAAATTCCATTTTTGTTTGGCTCTTCGTTTTTTCTTCATTGTATTTGTATTAGTACTTTTTATCTGATGATTGATTTGCCACGTTAAGCATTGTGACTGCTATTTGTTATATCGGTGTTGTCTTTAATAAGAGCTCGAAGACTTATCAGTTTATTGGGGCGGAGCATCGATAGGGGAAGCTATACCAGAGCCCGGACTTGGAAAGCACAGATAGGTACTCGCATGTAACCCAAGCCTGCCTGAGTCCCATGAGCATGTAGGACAGTATATGTAGATCATCCACTCTCGGCCCACTTGAAGAGAATACTTGTAGAACATGGGTGTTCGAGGATTATTTTTCGTATGAGTTTCCATTGCAAACGCTCAGCGGCGAGTCCGGCGTCGTGTGGATACGACCCTAATTTGTTTGAGCCCACAACAGCGTAGGAAAAGGTAGATATGTCAAAATGAAAGGGGGCAGAGAAAAATGCGCCATTAATTGGTATTTTTTTGCGTCTATGTCTCCGAGTGCTGTTATGGGCTAAAATATGTGGAAACAATTTGCTCGCCAATTAATTTTCTAAGCGTTAGACGATAGATAACTAGCCCGGTGCGTAGAAAGTTTACATGTTTTCTTCTTTTTTTTTGCCCTGTTATTGGTTTACTGTGCACATGCTCTATCGGTGTTGCTGGATTGTGCCGTTTACCAATAAAGTTTTATAATTATTAATTCGGCCAGGATAGCTTTGCGCGCTGTTTTCTGACCCTTCGTCCTTAAGAATGGTTTCCTCTGGAAGCATGTGCCGTACTGGCGCAAATTTAGCATGGGAGAGGGCAATAGAAGGATCAGAGGGTCTGCTGTACTGCCCTCGCTGTGGCCTCCTCACCCTGTAAGAAGATGAAGAGTCTGGTGGGTGTGTTTTCTTTCTCTGTCTCTATCTCGGTTGCGCTGCCATCGACGGGATGACCAATGATGAGCTCGCGTGTCGACCGTTAGCTGAGACGTACTGATCGTATCTCTTTGATACGCAGTCCCTTCAAACCCTCTGGAGAGACGCAAGGATCAGCACCTGATTAGGCGAGAAAGAGCGCGTGAACTGCGTCACAGATAGAGGAGGACGGTTTCCTGCTGTTGCTGTCGCCTCACCCCAACAACGACAAAAACAGAGAGAGAAAAGAGCAAGAGAGAAAGAGAGTTGGGGAACCATCAAATGGGCGTCGAAGACGAGAACGCCTCTCTTAGAAAAGTGGAGCTAGAAGTACGTACTCCGTTCTGGACCTCCCGCGTGTCAAAGGCGAAATAGATATGCATCGATCGTAAGTGATCACTTCTATCTCATGTAATATGGTTCTGGTTGTGCCGTGGGCTGCGTGATACGCACGGTATACTCGCGTGTGTCGCAGGAATTTCGCAGGTTCTTCAGGCACCGAAGCCACAAAATGCGTTAGTAAGAACGCGGTAGTTTATACGGATGCGGGCTGTCTTCTATGGCATGGATTGTGCGAACTGCGTCGGTGTTTGGGACACCAAAGGTCTACCTCTCTGAACTTTGTCCCGAGTGAACGCTTTTGTTCCGAACGCGCAACTGCGAAACACTTTATTCGCTTAATATTTGTTTACTTTTCGTGCTGTACGACACGTTAATGTTTTACGAATGAAGAAAGGACAAAAAAAAAACACCGGCACGTCCGCGCGCTCCCGCCCTTATTCCGGATGATGTTTTTATGGAGGAAAAACGCTAAGGCGCCCGTGTGCTGTGCGATGTCAGTGCACGTTAAAGATCCCCAGGTGGTCGAATTTGTTCCGGAGCCCTCCACTACGACACCTCTCTCTTCCTTTCTTCTTTCACCCCCTCCTTTACCCTTCCCTTACGGCGCGGTTCAGGTGTCCAACGATATATGAGACAGATATTGCGCCATTTCCTTTCCCCCTAAAACCAATTATTATTAGTATTAAAATATGAGGTTTTACCACGATTCTCATTTTTTCGAAATTATTCGGAGCCCTCCACTACGGCACCTATTCTTTCTTTCTTCTTTCACTCCCTCCTTTATCCCTTCCCTTACGGCGCGGTTCAGGTGTCCAACGATATATGAGACAGATACTGCGCCATTTCCTTCCCCAAAAAACAATTATTATTATTATTCACCACGGCCTGAGACACCGCATAGCAGCGCGGCCCAATGCCATCGGTTACTGAGACAACTGCTGCATTCTTATCATTCATAGCAATCGTTGAGCAGTCGAACGAAAAATGAAATGCTTGCAGAAAATCCCCAACGAATGTGCCTTGCTTTGCACTAGCAGTATTTCCTATTTCCATTTCCACGTACGAACCGAGTGTTTGGCACTTAATTCACGCTGCCTATATTTATAGGTATATGCCAACTGATGCGGAGAAACATTATTCGTTGCGCCGTCAAAACTTTAGCTTACTGAAAGCCGGTGATGAGAAAATAGTTTGGTTTATGTGAGTTTAACGTCCCAAAGCGAGTGAGGCTATGAGAGACGCCGTAGTGAAGGAGTCCGGAAATTCCGGACCACTTGGGGTTGTTTTTACGTGTATTGGCATCGCACAGTACACGGGTGGGTATCTAGAATTTTGCCTTCATCGAAATTCGACAATCGCGGCCGGGATCCAACCCGCGTCTTTCGGGTCAGGAGCCGAGCGCCATAACCACTGAGCCAACGCGGCGGCTATGAAAAGAAATGGCTTGGGCAGTACGGAACCTCGACTGCATGGCAACCAAAGCTTATGCCCACCGCGCACGACCTGCGATTTGAGGTCCTGTGCATGCAATTTGCATTTCGTACAGGACAGATGTCGCCTCGTCACAGAACGCCGTCGTACACTGTTAACGACAACAACAACAGCAACAAAAAAAAACGCCCTGATGGGAGTAAATGGCTTGTCCTCTAGCCCACACCCAAATGAGATTTTTAACGCCATATCAATGGATTATTTTATTTACTCGCTTATACAAGGAGGCATTTAGGAGTATAAGGAAGTATTGTTTTTGCTACCCACAGAAATGGAGCCCAAAAATGGCGTCATGTCTATTTATCCTCATTCAGGCTCATTCTTATAGCAGTGCCAGTAGCGAAAACGGGCAGTAGCTGCAGGGGCCGCCGGCAACCAAACTTGGGAAACTGCGCAGCCATAATGCGACCCTGCGTCACGCGCTCTTTCCTGGCGCCTCCGCCTACAGGAGTCGTCTGCTTGTCGTCTGCTTTTGCTGTACGAGCTCGTTTGATTTGCTATGTTCGTAGATAAAGGGATGTAACAATAAAATCAATAGTTCAAAACTGAAACGGAGTCGTGGAGTAGTTTTCACGGTCATGCACCATGCTATGTTTGACTAAAAACCAGAGTAAAATAAGTTGAAAATGAAAACACCCCTGAAGGTAGTTTGGTACGGCAGTGTTTGCTTTCACATTCACTTCTTTAAGGACTCGGAATTTCAATATGACCGTTGAAAAATGTAGCCTCATGAGCTCAATCAAGAACTAGGCGTTGAAACTATGTTCTATCAAAGTTCCATGTTCACGCACAGCACTATAATCTGCTGCAACACACCGCGAAAACCACACTGAAAAAAGGCTGATAGAGAGGAAGAGAGAGGGAGAGAAGGATGGAGAGGCAGGGAGGTTAACTAGCCGATGCCCAGAAGGCTACCCTACACGTGGGTAGGGGAACAAAAGCTGTGAGAATTAGGCCTAAGAGGCGGGGGGGGGGGGGCTCTAACGGGGTGGCGACACTAACAAAGGTATAGGTCAGGTAGGGTTAAAGAACTAGAGGCTTCACTAGAACAGTTCAATTATGTAGCTTACTGCAGCGGAAAACGGCACAAGCCGACATCTTGTACAGCGGCAGGCGCCCGTGAAGGCACAGAAGTGAGCAGAGACCCAGCGACGATGGTGACCAAGGGGTCATCATGCACCTCCGTTATTATCAGACTACTGACCAGAAGCAGACAAGACGCTAGGTGGTGGGGCTGTTGGCGCAATATGGTGTTTTTTTTTACTCCATTGGGGACTTGCGGCGCATTGAGACCAAGAAACTCCATTTAAAAATGGAAGTTATAAGGAGGAGAATCCTCCTTTATGCCACATTATTGAGTGCAGGGAGTAACATGGGTCATTTAGCCTATTTTTACTCCATATTGATGGAGTAAATGTTTTCAAATATGGAAACAATGTTTCCGAATATGGAGTTTAAAGGGTGACGCCCGCCATTAAAGCTTCCATTTGGGTTGATTCTTGTTTGGAGTGTACTCGGGGCATATGGTTCCTACACGTGTCATTTGGAAAGGCTCAGGCATGGTACACCAAGAGGCCCGCATATCGGGCAAGCCCCGCTCCTAAGACAGAGCTGAAATGCGCAAAGGGTTCGTTCACCGACCTTATCTTGCCCAGCCTTGCCCTAGCGCGCTATCGCTCAAGGCTCCTCTTTGCAGCCAGTTGCGAAGAGGCATATCGCCGCTTCCTGTAGATATGCAAACTATATCTGAGGCCGACCCTCCGCGCGACTGCTGCCTCGAAGCGTTCTAATTTTCAATGGGGCGCAATTACGCCGATGGAAGTTATGCAGGCAACTAATCAAAATACACGCTTTGCAACTCGTACAACTAGCGTGATTAGCTACCGATGTTTGCTTACTTGAAATGAATAAACCAGTAAATAATGCATCAAGCAGAGGAATCGGCATAGAAAGTGCCCAAATCACGCGCCAAATGAATAAACCAGTAAATAATGCTTCAAACAGAGGAATCGACATAGGAGGTGCCCAAATAATGCGCCAAATGATAATGGCTTGTTGTCCAGGTTTTGTTCAGCTTCATTTTACGTGCGTAGAATTTTGCTCTATCTGCACAAAGAAGAGCTACCTCCATAGTAAGCGGAGTCCCGTTGCCTCCTGCTGTGTTCATCTGCTGGCCAAAGAAAATGCATCTACACAGTAGACAGACGTGTCTATGCGGAAAGACAATAGGCAGACACTGACTACCCGCAGTGAAGTAGGGAGTCACTCTATGTGTAGGCGCAGAAAACTCTCTTTTTACCAGCAGCAGGTTGACTAAACTCACCTTGTGAACACCAGGGGGAGCTACGGTAGGATTGTGACCGTTGATAGGTCGGCATACAGTCACAGAATGGCCTACCACTGGGTCGAAATTGTGCTCCGTGTGATGATGTTATTGAGGTAGAACGTTGCTCACCTGCTGAGACTGTGTAGGCGCACTAATGGTGGGTAATTTTCTGAGCAAAAGGGCACAACGCCTGCAAGAATTTAATGTGAACTGACGAGGGCTTGTGTCGGCCGGGTTGTGCTTTACTTAATACAATACAGCAAGAGCGTGTCTATAGCAGAACGGCAAGGTAACTCTCATACTTTCCAGCTCTGTCCTCACCCCTCTGCCCACTACGGTGGAGAGCGTGCACCGTACGGCTAACATGGGCTAGGCAGAACCACATCACTTGGTCACATGTGATACATTATCAAGGAAGGCCACTTCCTGGCCCTCATGCTTTTTATGACTGAGGTCCTCTCAGGCAGCATTATCTTTAGCCAGAACGTGAACGTCCCTAATTGTTCAGGCCCACTTAGGCAACATTGTGTTTTCGTAGCATGTGAATGTCCCTTAAAGCCCAGAACCACTTAGAGCAACATCAATATGAAGCAGCAGATTAATGCTCTTTCACCTGAGGTCCGCTTGGGAAATATTGTTAGTAGGCAGCAAGCGAATTCCCGTTTCAGCTTAGGCCTACTTGAACAACATTGTCTTTGACATTATGTGAACATCGTTTACTGCTCACGGCCATCCAGGCACCTTCATTTTTAGGCAACAACTGAATGGCTTAGCTGCACAGGCCCACACGGTAACGTTGTATAGGCAGTAGGTGAAGGGGGATACGGTGGCCGCAGGTGGCAAACGACAGGGCTAATGGGAGAGACATGGGAGAGACCTTTGCCCTGCAGTGGGTTTAGTCAGGCTGATGATGATGACGACGAAGGCGTCTTGCTGCCTGGGCACATTCGGTCAACATTGTCTGAGCCAGCAGGTGAATGTCCCTTTTGCTCAGTTCCGTCCTGGAAACTGTCTTTAAGCAGCAAGTGAAACACCGCTACTGCTAAGTCCACTTGCGCAACACTGTTTCAAGCAGCAAGTGAATGTCCCTTACTGTTCTAGCCAACTCCGGCAACACTGCCGTTAGGCATGCAGAATGTGAATGTCTCTTACGGTTCAGTCTGGCTCGGGCTGCTGTAGACTCAGCTGACTGGCAAGAGACAGCGGCTGGGATAAGCAGGACATTAATACTGGCGCAGCGATAAGCAATAACGTCCGTCAGCAACAACTAGGTCGCTGAAACATGGTCTGGCAAGTTGCGCCACAGATAGCTCGTACGCATCCGGAACTTGCTCAGCGCTGACTGCTACCACGGCCCTGAACTCGGGTGACAGCTCTGTTGATGCAATGTCTCGCGCAGCGCGGAATTGAGTGCCGACAGCTCGCGGCCTCGCCACGCCAAGATTAGTGTAGCCAAGATTGCGCTGAAGTTCGAAATGCTGCGTATGCCCTTTGAACATGCTAAGCGCAATGAGGCTATTTTTCTTGCGCGCTGAGCAAAGCGTTAACCATGGGGATGAAAGCATTGGCTGCCGCAGGATTTACTAACATCCTTTCTACAAGCTGTACATGTACGAAGTCAATCGCATATTGCGCCAACCAGTTAATAAAACAGCACCGTTATGCGCAGTTGTTTTAGGACGAGTGCTTTACGAGGGACTTCCTGCGATGTATTCAGCGTTAGTGTTCCCACCGGCGGCATAGTACGTCGTGATGGACAACAACCGCATTCACCTGCTGCCAAGAGACAATGTTGTACAGCTGGGTTTCGGCAATATATATAAGCGTCATGTAGGTACGGGAGTGGGCACCATAGAAAGTTTCTTTTGTGGTCATCCGTTCAATTGGGACTGGAAAAGGTGTGAGTTAATGTATATATATAACGAGTTCTACTGGCATCACTGTGATTTTGCACCAGCTGACGGCTAAACGTATGACAGCTGTTTCTGAATAAACGAAGTGAGGTATGAGCAGATTGTAGATATATAATCTAATTTCTTTTGGGCACATGTGAATCGTGAAAGCAGGAGCTGGCCTAGCTTAACGTACAATTCTCAGTCCAAACTGAACGACACTTCAATTTCACTACCCTCATGTGCTGTCTTGAATATGATTTTGAACCATCATTTCTTGCAATCCTGCAATCCATCGTTCCCTCTTAATCTATCATTTCCTGCAAATAAAAGTAATGTGCTCTATGCACGTGAAGGGTTGGCTAAGAAAATAGATATTGGTCTATCAAGAACAACCGGTTGTTTCCATTACAAGTAGATAATATATGACGTCTTCTTCAGAGTACAACATGTAGAAGATTTCGCTAAAGACTGCGAAAGGAAGTTCATCAACGTGGACATCAGTGATAAAGATGGAGAACACTTACAAATGGAGAGATGCACTGGTGTCACACTTGAATGGAAAAACATTACCTACCACGTCAAAGCGACCAAAGGTAAAGATCAACGTGCTACTCTGTAATAAGACCGCTTCCAGTCGGCCATAATTTTCGGTCAGGAAATCACTTTAGTAAATTTTTGTGTTGTATAGACATTGCTCAGCAGAAGTTCATCTTTAGCGGATAGTGTTTGGAGGGTTAAAATTAGGGCCGAGCTCATAAGAAGATAAGGCAATGAGTCACAGTCGAAAAAAATGCCCTTGTGCTAGGCGTCATGTTTAGCGTGATTGTGCAAGAACAGTCACCGCCCTTTAGGAACTGTTAGATTTCGGCAGCAGTTGTTTTTTTACATTTCAAGATAAATAGTCCACCAATTTTTCGTTGTTTTTTTCAGTACCTAGCAAACATATCATCTTGATGTACTATACATGCAATTTAAATGAACTCCCTATAGGTGTATTTTAATGCCAAAATTAGTGCACGAAGTTCGTTTACTGTTACGAGAAGTGGAACGATGTTCGAGAAGCCTTAGCATCGATCTCATCGGAAGACTAGATCAATGACTTCGACAGTCGATAACGTTCACTATTGCTAAAATGTATTTGTTTCCCGAGTCTGCCGGGCTTAACCTTCGTCGTAACTTTTCTCGTGAATTCTTTGTGCGATTGCCCTGCACGTGTGAAATGAGCTGTAGTTAATTTCACAAGTTTCACACATTTCACATTGCCCATGTGCAATTTTATTGCTTTGATGAAAATTTCAGGGAAGAAACTGCTTCTGAGTAGCTTGTATGGGCTAGCAAGCCCAGGAACACTGACGGCCGTGATGGGTCCGTCAGGGGCCGGAAAGACGACACTGCTAAACATTCTATCTGGTCATATGTGAGTATGCGAATTTACAAACATATTTATGCGTTGTTATGTTGATTTCTTACGAATGTACAACTCTTCGCGCTCTCGAAAGAGAGCAGTTATGAAGTTCATCAGTAAGAGCGAAAGGATCTGAATGCAGGTGGTGAGCTTTTAATTTGGGAGAGCATTCTTTACTTTCTCTTTAATTATTCATCTTATTATTTCACTAAAGCCTGGTATAGTTCGAGCGTACCTTTCAATGAAGTATGCTCCAGGTAACTGCATGTGTGAGGAACAAATTTATGATTATTAGTTACTCCACCGATGTAGCCGCAACGTTCAAGCTGTCATTCTCTCACCTGTCATTCTGCATGTAATTTTTCTGTTCATTTGTTGATAAGTTTTTCAGTAGTATTATTAGGAATTTATCGTCGTCGGGTTGATAATTTTTCAGAATTTGTTGTTGCAAATTTTATTGCATCAGCTTGTTCCATAAAAGTTTAATAAAGGCAGCTGGCATTGACGCTGCTTGAACGATCTTAAAAGCAGAAAATTTACCTTGCTTCGAGAGTATGGCACTTCTGTATCGTTCTTTTTTTCTGTCCAGCGACAAGACGTACGAAGGCGAGGTTCAAGTAAATGGCTACGTGCGGGACACCAACCTGTTCAACATGCAGAGCTGTTACGTGATGCAGGACGATTGTTTGCTTCAATACCTGACTGTGCGCGAGGCTCTCTCCACGAGCATTCGGCTCCGGACATCAACGCGCAGAAAAAACAAGATCTTAGAACTTGTGAGACCATTGTTTTCTTCAAAACTATCAGTGCAGGGTGTACAATTGTACCATAAATACACATGAAGAACACTTGAACACCTCGTAAAGACACGTGGCTGCAATTTGGAACCGCAAAAAAAGCGCAAAGTCACAAATGGCTAAGAGGAAGGACATGGTGCCGGACTTGAACTGTCTAAGCGCAATTTCTTATCCCTAGCTTGTACTCTCAGCGGCAGGCTTCATCCAAATCCAGCTTTCTTTTTTGTGGCACCTTGCGTAAAAGACAATTATGCTTCGGATAAATTAAAACATTTTTTTTCGCGCCATGAAATGCGGGAGAGCTTGATGCCGTCGATAACCGTAGCAAATGGTGGTTGCATACATGAAGCTGGCAGCCGAACCTCAAGCTCCCTGAGAGAAATAATATGCCATGAATGTCAAACGCTTATGCAGCGGGTCACTACGTTTACAGCCCGGTAAAAACAAGACGCTAGGGCGGACTCAATAGTGGCTCGCCCTAGCCTTTAACAAGTCTGAGTGTACTTCTCATCTTCCTTTTTTTTCTGTGAAAAGTGAGGGCTGGCACATATCAATGAAAAGCTAACTGTCCCAGTCTCCAGGTGCAAAAAGCTTCTTTTTGTTTTTTATTCGTCACCCCTGCAGTGGTGAGCTAACATTGCATTGGCACCGCAAAATGCAAACAAGACATCATGTAGCCTCTTGAATCCAGCACACACGTCTTTATAGTTCCTGCAGCAGACGTTGTGAAGAAATGGATTGTTGTGGAAGCGAAACTGCTTACGCACGTGTTTTAGAGGCGCTTTCATTTGCTATAAATGTGTCCCTGTTTCCCGATGGTGAAGGCAAATTTTATTTAGTCTGTGTTATCGTGTTTTCCTGTCACAGGTGGAAGATATAATAAAGCTGTGGGGTTTAGAACATTGCGCAGACACGCTGACAAGGTCTCTCTCCGGCGGAGAGAAAAAAAGGCTTGTGATTGCGCAGGAGTTAGTTAACAACTCGCCTGTGGTACTCGTGGACGAGCCAACAAGGTAAGCAATGTAGTACGTTTTTGACTGTGTGAGCTCCGCTGCCTGTTATTGCACTCCTTTAGAACACAATGAATTTGTTTACGGTGAATACCTAATTGCTCCTAGGCTATAAATTAACTAAGAGAGTAATTTAAAGGCCATCAACTGAGAAAAGTGTAAACAACACCGACCCTTGCATTAAGCTAGAAAAATTGGAACCAGAACGGAAATGTAAGGCGTGTTCTCGTTCTAATGCTCATTAGGTGTTAATCTTCGCAGTTTCCGGCAACAAAAGAACACTTCGCTTAGAGCAAGGGCATAACTCAGGCATAAAAACACATTTCACACCAACTTACTTCGCGGTCAATGGTGAAAGGCTGAGAAGTATGGTAGTATTTTCTGTGCAAACATCTACCAAACGGTAAGTGCAATATATTGGTTGATTCCTAACTGTGCGCAGTGGACTCGACAGCAGTTCTGCACTGCGTTGCGTACGAGTTCTGAAGTCACTGGCCGAGTCGGGTCGCACTGTCCTGTGCTCCGTCCATAGCCCGAGTGCCAGGCTGTTCTCGCATTTTGACAGGGTAAGACTGCCTTTCCAACTTCCCAACAAACCACACTTGAAACGAATGCTACTTTGCCGGTGGCATTAATAGGGTAGATTGTGCGTTAACTATAGAGGTATGTGAAAGAATGGATGTTTATACAGCACTGTTTCTTTCACACGAGAGCGATGGTCGTACTGGCTGAATGAAGCAGGACTCTCATGTCAATGACACGTAGCTTAGATTTCAATGATCTGGACACTCGGATGTCACTGCCTTTTACTATCCTGCAGTAGGCGAAGCTCTCTGATTAGCAGTAGCAATCTCCAGACCGGCTAATCTGTGGACATATGTAATGGCCCAAGACTCGTGACCTGTTGTTAGCGTTGCAAAGTCAGTTGCATCCTGTTGTGTGAACGGGGCCACTTACTCGTGCGCGTGTTCTCATAAATGAAAACTCAAGAATTGCCATCCACCACGTAGCCAGCATTGGCCATTGCGTAACATCGCTTTAACCCTTGGAGATCTCTTGATCCGCTTTACCAGATACGTAATCTCAAAAACGAACCATGACTCGTCGTTAGGAAAGGAAGGTGGCCACTCGCTCTATTTAGGTCGCGACACCAAGAATTGCATGCTTATCTCACGGCGGTTACGTTTAATTCACCCACGTAAAAACTGATCTAGACGTCGCTTCAAAGTACTACAAAATACCGCAGCTACAAACGCCGTTCTCAACATCTAACCGCTGTCACCGAGTGCGATAACAGTCAAGCAATTGTTAGCTCATGGCCTGACCATGGCGCGAAGTTCCGATGCTAATAGCCGCCTCATGTCAAACATTCTCGGAAAGAATTTCTAAAATTGCAACATTGTACGATGTTCTTTGGAAATATTGAAGGTAATGGTCCACTCTTCTGATATGTAGCAAAATCTTTCTTTTAAAGTGTTTCCATCGATCGCATCGAACATCTAAAACTGCCATAAAAAACCAATGAGGAACGCTTTAGACGACAGCAAGAACGTTAATAAAGAAAGATGCAAGATTACCATTGAGGGATCTGCGGATATAATTATTGTTATAGTGAAATCTTACGTTCTGTAAAAAACTGCTTTAATCAGCGGTTCCTCGCTCAAAAATGCTTTTGCCCAGAATTGTTGAGTATGAGCAGTCTGCGCCATTCCGAATCAAGTGATAACACGATAACTCCGGACAGATGTTCCTACCTCTTGATTGATGGTGTGACCTTCTGCAAGGCTGTGCTGCTCGCTAGTAGGGCCATTCATTGAGATAAATCTATCGTCGTTAGCTTTCCATTCCTCTTCTCACTCTTTTCTGTGGCTCAGTGGCTATGGCGTTCGGCCCCACAGCATAAGTTTGCGGTTTTGGTGCCGACAGTGTCGCATCCGTGCGCTATGATGGGCGCTAAATGCAAAAATGCCTTTGCTCTGAAATCCCAATGCGCATTAAAGGACCCCGTGGGGTCGAAGTGAATCACGAACTCCTCATGAACTCCTCACATGGGCTTCAGTTTTGCTTTTAGATTACGAATAAAACTCATCTCCTCTGAATTAAGCAGACTAAGTCCAAAGGGCATTTTCTTTAATAAGCATTGATTTTATTCCACCAGTAATGGCCACCTTTCGTTACCGGGCATTCGTTGACTCTAATAACACCACTTCCTCACCTATTGCTGTCACTCCTGTCAACACAATGCCTCATATGCTGTATGAACTAACCAATTAGTGTCCATTTTCATTCATTCCGCTTTCATTCAAGTTTGGGGTTAAGTTATTTCACTCGCGACTATGATAGGGAATCCCATTGTTCTAAAAAGAACATCAGAATAAACCAAGCTGATGTTGCCACGAGGCGATGACAACGCCGTGGACAATAGCCCAGCAGAGTTGCTTAGAATTCAAACGATTTATTGGGGCGGACTTGCGCCCACAAAAAACTGAAAAGCTCGGCGGCGGCGGTGGCAAGAAGCATGCTCGCCTGTCATGGAACAGGATCACCGCCGCTGTTGGCCGCATTCAGTATAAAGGTGACGAAGAACTTTCGAGGTACGGTGCGAAAGGCGAAAGAGCGGCGCATGGCTGCGATTATTGGCACAAACTCGGTCCTATCTCGCGTCATAAAAAAATGACAAAGCCGCGTACCGGTTGCTTAGACCATGAAGAAATAAACAGCACGAAGCTTCCTGTGAATATGAGCCAGCGATATCGAATTTGAAGGAACGCGGTAGTACTAGTGTGCCACCAGGCTTTATACTAATGCAGAGAGAAATTTCATAGCCGAGAAAAGAAAATGCAATCAAGGAAGTAACCTTTTGAACAGGATGCTTTCTGGGAAGTATGAAACTTTCAAGCTCATGGGATTACGAACAGATGGACAGTTTTCCTTCGAGGCATAGCAAATTTTGTCGGGCTTTATTGCGCACTTCTAAAGGGCTGTGGGGCACCTTTTTGCTGTTTACTTTCCTGTTTATCTATTCGGTAACACCTAGCGCCAATACACTGTTGTGCTGGTTTTTAAGATGTCTCGGAAATATTCCACCTTTCTTGGAGCATGTGATGCTTATTCTGAATACTTCTCACACTGGACTTAATAGTGATTCTTTCGCGCTTCTTCACACAGCTGTACATGCTCTCGGAAGGGAAATGTATATATAATGGCTCAGCAGAGATGCTTGTTTCATTTTTGGACTCCCAGAAGCTGCACTGTCCACCTTACCACAGCCCGTCAGATTTTAGTAAGTGACAATTTAAACCCATTTCTTTGTTTCAAAATGCCTAATCTCATAGTAGCTTCTATTCGCAGTTCTCTACAGCTTATTCCGATAACCATCATCGCAACAACAAATTTCTGCAATATAAATGTTATGCAAATCACTGCATTGCATCACAAGATGTGTGACTATTTGTTGTAACCTGAAAAAAAGCTATAGCAGTCATTTGCGTCGTTTTTTACTGTGATCTCCGAGAGCAGCGTGTTTGCTTTCTTTTTCTTGTAGATGTTTTCTCGTTCCTTGCAAAGTTTCTGGAGCACACCGAGAGAAGCTGCGATGCTCGCCACACCAGTTTCGCCAATTGGCAGAAAACACATGTAAACTAGTGCTTACCGACTCGTAAGGTGCCGTATCAAAGCTGCCGTTATTACACGCTAAACAACGCACGGCGAGCCTGGAGCGCATATTACTCATCAGCCCTCGTTGCTTGGTTATTCTGCTAGATTAACGAAACACGCCCAGCTACAGCCAGCTGAGAATCCAGATGTTTTACTGTCTGGAGGCTGTTACCGGTTTCCGAGATGCATCGAGCGGATCGTAGCAGAACACAAGTGTGGCTTATTGCAGCGGCGCAATAAATCTATAACCACGGCATCAGTTGTACCTCGTGTGGAAAGGTGAACAAAAGATTACCCCGCCTTCAGTTCTAATGCCCCCCCCCCCCCCATGAGTTTTTAAGAGAATAGCGCCCAGTATATTCTTAAAACTCTGGATGAGTGTTCATGGGCAATAACTTTCACTTTCAGCTAACACTGCTTACAGTGGCCACATACTGCAAAAATATGCAGCATCATTAAATGTGTGATAACTTTACAAGATAATGCATGATCATGAGCCGGAAAATAATGACAGCTGAATTAAACATCTTTTTTTTTAAAAAAAAACGTGATGCAGTTACAAGCATTGCTTCCGGGGAGCATGGAGAACTGACAGAGAAGCTGTCCAGCCTTTTTATCCCAAAGAAGCCTTCCATGAAAGACTCGAAAAATGGCGATGATCTAAGGCAGCTGACCATTTATGGCGGACAAGTCATGACCGAAAAGGTAGGCTGGCCATGCACGGTTGCTCATTTACCTTTTTTTTATAGCGCTTCATTTGGTTGGAAACCCTATTTAATTGATGAGGACGCCCTTGCAGACGCACTTGCACCAAGCACTGCACTAAGTAGAGTTCTCCAAGTTTCGTGCTTGATTGCTACGACTCCTTTGGTGGTTTCTGACTGAGGGTGAGAACAATCTCAAAAACCCAGCTCTTATTTGTCGGCCGTGACCAAGCTAGGGGTCGATCAGTGAGATCGGGGCTTTGAGATTGTTTTTAGACTCTTCCCAGCGAGAGCGTTCCATTTAGCTCCAGAACTCTATCATAGTTGTTCGCTTTCACACCACAGCTCACACTTAAACACTCGTGTTAAACACTCGTAATCGTCCTGTGGGTTTTAAAACGATAGCGTTAAGGGTCACGTTCAGCGTAAAATTTCCGGGCAAGAAGCATGTGGCCACCTGATAACTAGGTCATGGGACCTTCTGACGTCATCCCAGCCAGCTCACCGTGGCAGGTGGCAACCTTTAAACTGGATTCTGAGCAAATGGCCCTCCGTGGAAGTCTCTTAAGCGTGCATTGCTCGTTGGCAGAAACGTGGCATTAATGCCAGGACTCACTTTTCCTAATTTTTGCTTTGCTAGGAAAAAGCCGAGGAGCGCCGTCAGCACAAAGTTCATGCGAAATCTCACCAGCTGTTCCTGACGTTGCTTGAAAGGTTCTTCTATTGCAGCATGAGAAATAAGGTGGGTGTATTGTGCGGTTGTTAACTTGCGTTTACACGCTAACTGTTAAAAAAAGCTTGCATACTAATGCCTAGGAGGTAGCTTCTGGGCACATGTTGTGAATTTCAGTTGTGAAAGGGTCCGCTACATTACTACTTTATAAAAGTATACATTGTAGTGCCTCCTTTCCGTGCGCAAAAAAAAAAAACTTGAAACATGGGGTAATATGACAACTGTTTTAGGAGGTCAGGTCTTTCAAACTGAAACACGATGAAGATCACAACTGCTTCTTTCCTTGCAGCTAAAATACTGGTGTTGGCATATCTAAAATAACATTTCTGGCAGTTTTAAATTCCCAGAATTTTACGCAGGTAGTTTCAGACAGTAGAGCTGCAACAGAATCGCAGTCACAATGTTTCCGCAGCGTACAGTATCTTTCCGCGGCCGGCACAACTGCATGAGCAGTTTGCTTCGTGACGTCTCTGTAGACGCATCGTTTTCGTTCGCGCGTGCTTCGGTGACATTTAACGGATCTGCTTGTTGACAGCAACGTGTGAGGTGTACAGAAATACTGTCCCGCCGATAACCTGATATGTCTCTAGGCCGTGATATCGTTGCTTCTTTTCTGTTATCCAACCAGTTAACACGTTCAGGACGAACCGTTTTCAGGGAACTTGAGCGGAGTTGGGTTTAGCAACGATCACTTGTTTTCTTGTCGATACTGATATAAACACCGCCATTATCTTGTATTCCTAGTGCAGATCACATCGGTCGTCCGTATGCTGGTCAACTTGTTCTTCGCTTTCCTGCTGTCGCTTGTATACTACGACTCAGGAAAGAGGGCGACGCAGATTAATGACACGATCGCCATGTACCTGATGGCTCAAGTAATCTTGATATTCCAGGCAATCGGACCAGCAGTGTTTACGTGTAAGTAGTATGCATGCTTCAATTGAAGCTAGCAAGTTCAAATTTCGTCACTAAAACCGTTTCTTTTCCGTAACAAAGTTAATATTCTTACGATAACCTAATTACGACCAGACCCCGTTTAACAGCAGCAAGCATGCTGTAAGCAGTACTGCTGCACTAAGGATGTCGGACGCAGAATTCGAAGTTTGCGGGAAGGGTCTGCGCGGGAAGGGTTGCTAGCTGCTGAAAATAAAAATAATTTGCATGCTGGTGTCATTCGAGAGATTTTTTTAAAAAGGAACAAAAAAATTATTATAATATAACCAGATAAGGTAGGCCGAAGCATTGAGGTAACTCAGTCTTTCTTACAACGTTACGTGATGGTTCGGAAGCTGTACACGCATCCGAATATTGAAAACAGGTTTCATCAGCCACACTTGACAACAGCCACGCAGCAAATGGTGCCTAATTCTCTAAAGAGAAGGTTCCTGCATTGTAACCTATGCGTATAGAAAGCTAAAAAGACCAGAAACAAATTTTTTATTCAAGCAAAATATTCCAGCCTGTTTTATAGGCTTCTTACATCACAATTCGGCATATTCTTCGTCCATAAGCATGTACACTGAAGTTTGTTATCGAAAATTTGAAATTCAAAATTTGCGCTCAAACATCGCCGTAGTAGATTACAAGTTAACCTTGAAATGGATGTGTGTTGGAATAGACAGAAGGGTACTGAACGTGCTGAAAAGAAATTGAGGGAGATATCTCTATCTCGGATTAAATGTCTACAAGATCAAGAGCGCGTTGGTTGGAAAATGAGTTAGCTGAAGAAATTGCTGCATTTACCACCGAAATTCTTCGTGGTCAGATGCTTGAACTGACGGCCGAGCTATATCCCTAACTTCCAATCGTTATCGACTATATGCTGACACTACTCGCAGTAATTTGTTCAGTTAACTCGGTTTCCATCCTAGGCTTTCTAAATCTTGTCGGAGTATCTCAGAAATTCGAAACCCTGGGCTTGCTTATGCGCCTTAAAGAGTACTCGCCTGACATCTTCGGCATTAAAAACATCAGGAGGA
Source organism: Amblyomma americanum (assembly GCA_030143305.2). NCBI lineage: Eukaryota > Metazoa > Arthropoda > Arachnida > Ixodida > Ixodidae > Amblyomma > Amblyomma americanum. Next base: position 212,366 of record JARKHS020033530.1, read on the forward strand.
TGAGGAGAAAAGGTTCCTCTTTCGGTTCGTTAGTCTCTGCAGTCAAATTGAGCCAACTTGCGCAAACAAACTTTGGACGAACGTTATACAGCCCACATTTCATTTGATATTATTTCATTGCTTTTCATTTGTCCTCAGGCGCAAGAAGGGTGCGGGTGCAAAAAATACAGAACAATAAAGCGCGAGATTTGAGCAGCGCATTTTGCCCGTGGTATCACCTTCCACAATGTGGCCACTTCAAATGAAACAAAAAATTATACGTTGGTGCATGTACAAACAGTGTGTTTCTGATCGATTTCAAGAAGTGTATTTTAACTCTTTTCTTTCAGTGCCTTACGAAGTAAAGGTTCTTCTGAGGGAACAAAGAAACTGCTGCTACAGTCCAAGCCTGTACTACACGGCAAGAATACTTTCGGAAGTACCCTTCACGGTACGTGCCAGTGCTTTCTAGAAAAAAAAAAATGAATCAGCCTAGCAAGCTACCACCATGAATCGCTGAGGCGGCAGCACTGACATCTTGCCACTGTGACGTCTGACCCGGATGGCGGGCTAGTTCCTCTGGAAGCAGCGCCTTTGACTGCCCGGAGAGCTCCGTCGCAAATGCATAATAAAATTTGCATAACTGTGCACTTTTTCTTTTTTTTTTACTTGGGCGCGGATTGAATGTGCTAGGATATCGGTGCTTTAATTTTTGATTTTCTCTGCTAAGCAGGCACGTTTCTGCGCGAAAAAAATCGAAAAAAGAAAATCCGAACGAATATCGGTAGTATTCCGGAGGAATAATCAAGCTTTGATACTTTGATATTTCCCTTCAGTGGCCCTTTAAGGCTCTGGTGTGCTGCCACTCGTCAGGAAGTGTGAAACGCGTTGGAAATGTTATACCTGAATCGCCTGGGATATAGCTTTTTATACGCTGGCGATTTTATATGTCCGGTCAAGGGCGCTTGAACACGTCAATTGAAACGGCATTCCATGTACCAGAACGCCATTCGATTTGTGATTAATGCCGAAAGGAAAATGGCATCAAGTCAGAAGATATTTATCGCATATGTCGTTAACTGGGCCTCCAGTCTCACATAGGCTTGCATCTAATACAAAGCGTGTGTTCGCAGGAATTGGAATCAAGTCAGAAGATATTTATCGTATCTGTCGTTAACTGGGCCTCCAGTCTCACATAGGCTTGCATCTAATACAAAGCGTGTGTTCGCAGGAATTGGAATCAAGTCAGAAGGTCGTACCTGTCGTTAACTGGGCCTCCAGTCTCACATAGGCTTGCATCTAATACAAAGCGTGTGTTCGCAGGAATTGGAATCAAGTCAGAAGATCGTACCTGTCGTTAACTGGGCCTCCAGTCTCACATAGGCTTGCATCTAATACAAAGCGTGTGTTCGCAGGAATTGGAATCAAGTCAGAAGATCGTACCTGTCGTTAACTGGGCCTCCAGTCTCACATAGGCTTGCATCTAATACAAAGCGTGTGTTCGCAGGAATTGGAATCAAGTCAGAAGATCGTACCTGTCGCTAACTGGGCCTCCAGTCTCACATAGGCTTGCATCTAATACAAAGCGTGTGTTCGCAGGAATTGGAATCAAGTCAGAAGATCGTACCTGTCGTTAACTGGGCCTCCAGTCTCACATAGGCTTGCATCTAATACAAAGCGAGTGTTCGCAGGTTGCGGGCCCTCTGGTCATCATGACGACCGTGCACTGGACAACCTCGCAGCCCATGGAGTTCTACAGACTTGCCATCATCGTAGCATTCAGCGTCGCTTTCTGTTCTGCATGCGAAGGTCTTGCCTACGTAGCATCAGCAACCTTCAGTATGGAGGTGATTATGGACCAGAAGTTGAAGTGTAAATGTCGACTTCAACAGTGTTGAATACACGGCTCAACTGTAAAGCCCAAGAAACATTATTTGCTTGCGAACCTAACTTTCGTTCAGGCAGTATTAATCACTCCTTTCTTTATATTTATTTAAGAATTCCGGTGGTTCTTCTTTGCAGGCTTTTGACTCTTGTGTTCTTTTTCTTTCAACATGCTCTACCTTGTCAGCAATGGAAAGTTTTAGGAGCCGTTTCGCTTAGAGAGAAAGGAGGCAGCAAACTTTAACCAATTAAACCTAATATAGAATTTAAATTTTAAGGCACTGCTTTTGTTATTAAATACGCTACTGCCACCAAAAAAAGCTAAAACACTGAGATTTCACCGATGTATAACCCTAGAGCGAAATAATCATACCTTCTGGGTTGGGCCTCAACTTAATTAGACGCCATGAAGAACACAGTTCTACCAAGATTTCAAGCGCGCCTGAAAATTTCAGGTTTTCCGCGAACTGAGATTCAGCCAACAGTCTTATCTCTGATGCACTCGTTTCCTTCGGAAGAATGATGTTTAAAGAGCAGTAAATAAGCCCAGAACTTACTTCAGCTGATAGAATAGCGCTTTAAAGGTGCAACACCTGCGACAGGACATTATATGCTCTGGTTAAAAGTTAAGAAAACTAGGAAAATAACTGTTATATTATATTATATTGAAAGTTTCTCTATTATACTCAAATAGGAAGAGTTTTAAGCACTGCATTCCTTTGTTTAACAGAGCGAGATGAGTCGTGTGAGAAAGGTTTTGATGCAGTTAACGAAAGCCTGCGCTTTACAACAGCGCGCTTCCCGAATGTACTGACGTTTGAAGGTATATCATGAAGCGGTAGCCACATCGAATAAAACAAACGTGATTTGTAAGAAGCACTTGCAGTATACGTCCGCTTTGGTTATGTTATCTGGCGTTCGCATCGAAAGAACTGACTTCTTAAAACATAGTTGCGAGAAAGGATTCTGTTCTTGAAAGTTCGAAAGTTTAAGTGCTAAGAATATCCATATCCCAGAGCACCAAGGCTCGCTGATATCTGGTCGAGTCCGGTGTCGGGGAAAATATTGCTGAGAGGAATAGAGTTGCTTGCAGCGAAGCTGCGTTTAATGCCTCTGAAATAAAGTTTTTGACTAAGATAAAGTTATAGCTCACTAATGCAATTCAAACATTGCTTTCTGACCCTGCGCAGACGGCGATATTCATGGCCTGCCCAGTTGCAGCGCCATCTCTGATGTTCTGCGGCTTCTTTGCACAACCACGCTACATGATGCCGGCTGTCCGATGGATCACGTACACATCGCACATGTACTACGTGCATCGGGCCATCATGCTCGCTGTGTACGGTGGTGGACGAGGCGAGATCGGGTGCGACGAGCAGGATGTCGACGTGGCCTGCGTGCCAGTGGACGGCGACCATGTTCTAGACAGACTGGGCATTCACGAAGTGGATCTATTCGCATATTTCGGAATAGTGCTCGCGATCGATTTCGCCCTGAAGCTGACAGCGTTCGCACTGCTGAAGTGGAGGCTATGGCGGAGGGTATGATGGCCCTCGTGACATTTTCGCCCTTTAGCTAAGCCGGCAGTAAGCGCCGGCCATTCAGATTAGCGCTGATATGGTCCACAGAATTGACCCTGAAGCTGAGGGTTTTCTTTGAAGCGTATGTCAGTAATCCTGAAGAACTCGCATTGCACATGGTATGATGCATTTAATAAGGGCCAAAAAATGAATTTGTAGTAAAACCAGTAGAAGGAATGCAACGAAGCAGAGTAGAACGCAGGCAAATGGGGGTTCTCCCGTGTTATCTGTGCCCTGTGTTCCCTTCGTCTTCTGCGTTTTAGGTTACCCTTGTAGCCTAGTGTGTTATAATATTTTCGCTAGCTTTGTGGTATAGAATTAGTAGCTGCTCCCCCAATTACCACACTTCATTATAAAATTAAGCTCAGCTACAACCACTTGCCTGCGCTTTTCGTGGGTACCAGGATGTACTCGTTAAATATATGTACTGCGGAGAGGCCAAGTATTTTTTTTTTTACTGCGAAAATTGGTGAAACTAGGAAAGCTGACCAACTTGTGAAAATCAACATTAAAGACTTTTCATTCTGAAATAGAAAGTGTGTGGAAATGTGTTCTTGATGATAATATGTCGAGACGAGCCGACAGCGCAGTTCGCTGCGTTGGTGTTTACGGTATGCAGTGATCAAATACGTTGGAATGAAATGGAAAGCGGCCTTTTGCTCCTGAAAACGGGAGCGATAACTCCAAAGTCTTGAAATATACAGTGGGTAAATAATTAAGCGTTGTATTGAATGTATGTGCATCGAACATTTGTTAGGTTAACTCCTCTTTTCAAGAATTCGTGATAACCTCATAAGCAACATGTATGCTTTGAGGCGGCGACTCATTTTGGCTTATTCAGAAACAACGCACGGATATGTACCAATACACTGTTAATTATGCAAATCTAGACCATAATGAACATTGGTTTTCACAATAAAATACCTATGCATATGAAAAGCGCATTAAATACAATTTCGAAAACATTTATTGCGAATCAAATCAGTAGATTTTTTAGTGATCAAGATCTGGAAGTGGATAATAAAGACGGATTAAAAAAAAATAAACTCATGGCCAGAACCGTAAATAGCCTGTGTATGTTCCGAAATGAAACTTTTAACCTGTAAGCGAGATGTAGTTAGCATTAAATCGGGGGTAATTTTACGCTGCAAACAAAAGAGGGAAGAAAGACCCAGGCGACAAAATGCTGGAAGACACAGCTTTGTCTCCTCTGTGTCCTCGTATATTTACTGTTAGAAAATGCTTGCCGACTGCAGCCAACTAGCTCGACTTTCTGCTCTCAAAGTACACACTTTCAGATCGGACATATCTGCGGCGTAAAAGAAACGGGTCGCAATAAACAAGGGGAGACTCTGTGCTCAGAGCTGCTTATTTTTGTCCATTTCTATCCGTCTAATTACCATCGGGAGATATACCATCTGATTATACAGCCTTTCACGCACATTCAGAGAAACAGGAAGCAGACAGAAATGGGAAACATAATGATATTCAGAAGGAGGCATGCGTCAAGGAGAATGCCTTGTCTGATGCCTCCTGTGATCGCATTTTATCGCGACGCAGTGCCAAGAGCGAATTCTCAATTATACAGGTCAGTCGAAGCATACGCACTCAGGGCAGGTGCGAATTTGCGGAGAACGTTTAATGCAGGAATACATTCTTGGCCTCCACATCGCACTTTTCCGGTTCGCGTCCTGTTTCTGAGCCCTGCCGCGAGTTCGCTGCTGCTAAAGTTTCGGCATGCGCTGCTTAATAATAATAATAATTGGTTTTGGGGGGAAAGGAAATGGCGCAGTATTTGTCTCATATATCTTTGGACACCTGAACCGCGCCGTAAGCGAAGGGATAAAGGAGGGAGTGAAAGAAGAAAGGAAGAAGGAGGTGCCGTAGTGGAGGGCTCCGGAATAATTTCGACCACCTGGGGATCTTTAACGTGCGCTGACATCGCACAGCACACGGGCGCCTTAGCGTTTTTCCTCCATAAAAACGCAGCCGCCGCGGTCGGGTTCGAACCCGGGAACTCCGGATCAGTAGTCGAGCGCCCTAACCACTGAGCCACCGCGGCGCGGTCATGCGCTGCTTTCCGATTCTGGTTTGAAAGAACTTTCTTTCCTGAAAGATGCGTAAATATGGGTTTGCATAAAGGCATTCTGGTGCAGTTTAAATTTAGCATCTGAACCCTAAATGTACTAAAGCGGCTGTTTGGGCTTGTTGGTCAGCGAACATGGTAAAAGAATGCAGCGCGAAAAAAACAAGGACGAACAGAAGCACAATCGGCTGAATTCTATGGCACCAGTACCGTCTGCGCCTTCCAGAAAGGAAGAAGGAAGTGAAGTCGTCTACGACCAACGTCACCGTTCTCGGAGGTGCATGCATCTCGTCTCAGGACTTGAAGGTCCTACAGAAGGGTCCCAAATTCAGCTTTCAACCACCTTCAAACAAGTACCAGCTCCTGGCTATGGTGCGGCAAATGGCACAACGAGTACCAGAGCAAGACAAGGCACGAGTCATTGGGGATGGCGTCGATGTTCTACGTCGCTGTGGGGCCTCGCTCACGCATGCTAAGCCTCCCATCCTGTCCATTGCTAAACGCCTCAAGGAGGGAAACCTTATGGCTCTGCAAAGCGACAAAGAAGGCGGATTTGTCATCCTCCCTGACCACTTGTACAAGGAGAAGGCTGAGGTAGCGCTCGAAAAGAATTTCAAGAAGGTTCAATTCCGCCCCAGCAGACAGAAAACTTTGGCTTTGAAGCTACTGACAAGTTTCCATCTCGATAGAATAAGATCATTGGCAGAAAAGGCCCGAGACTGCTTCTTGGAAGACTTCTTCACAGGCAAAACCCATAAGCCTGACTGCCCTCTTAGGACCATCATCTCGGAAAAAGGTACGTGGCAGGCTGAAGTTGGTGCCTACCTACAACGCCACTTGAATGACCTACCTTTAGATGACCCTTTTCTGGTAAGGAACTCGTCAGAGGTGTTACAGAGATTCAAAGGCAGTTCAGACGCTACGACTGGCTTTACAATTGACGTTGAAGACTTGCTTTATTCCGTTCCGCACGGTGGTCTATACGCAGCGGTGCGCGACGTGATCCAACAGTCGGGTGAAGTGCGTTTCCAGAACAGCTCGGGTGTGAGCAGCGACAATTTCCTTCGCCTTCTTCAGTTCTACCTTGAATCTACTGTTGTTAGTACAGTGGTCAGTACTTCGTGCAAAAGAATGGCGTATGCACCGGGTCATCAATCGCGCCAGTCCTGTGTGATATCTACCTGGCGGCAGCCGATCAGCGCATTAGCCAGGTTCTCCCGGGTGATGTGGTCCATTCGGTCTTCCGGTATGTGGATGATTTTATGATCGTCCTCAGAAGTTGCCCACCTGGTTCTGTGGAGCGTGTCATTCTTGAAATTGTCGCCCTTTTCAAATCCCATTTTGGGGGACTGAACTTTACCTGTGAAGCGCCTAGAGGCAAGGATGTTCAGTTTTTGGACGTACTTTTTAGTTTTGAACAAACCCACCTCTGTTGGACGTACAACCCTCGCTCTAAGAAAGGTCTTCTTCCGCATTACAGCGCTCACTCGAAATTGATCAAGCGAGACATTGTTTCTTCTGCCATCCAGGCAGCGCTCACAAAAAGCTGTCCCCATACGATGCAGAGCAGTGTTAACAACCAAGTCCAACGTCTTTACAGTACTGGCTACTCACCAACACTAGTGAGTAGCGTTTTAGAGACTCTTCTCCAGAAATTGAAAGTGCTAGGCAAAGACGCAGGCAAGCTAGAACAGGCCAAACGACCTCCCTTGGCCGTCATCCCGTATCTTCACAAGCTGTCTCACAATTTAAAGAAGGTTGCAAAAAGAAACAACGTAAACCTTGTCTTCTCAGCCCCGTGCAAATTGTCACGATTTTGTACACTGCTGACAAAGCAAAAGAAAAAGGTTTGCCCTATTAGACATGTAGAACCACTCACACATTGTGCTACATGTGTCATTTACGAGATTCCCTTGAAGTGTGGACGCGTGTATATTGGGCAAACCGGCATGTGTCTCAACGAGAGATTGTTTGAACACCGCCGGAGGGTCTGTAACAAAAGCGGCGGACACCTGGACGACCATTGCAAGTCTTGCAAAGGGTGCGAACCATGTTACACGCGCACGGTTGTCAGAGCACGGGCGCGGACAGAAATTGAAAGGGTCATCATTGAGGCAAGGATGATAGCCAAAGCTGGAGACAAGTGCGTCAGCACGCCTTCAATTTTACTTACAGAAAAGGAGTCCAGTTTTCTAGGCCCACTATAAACACGCCTTTTTTTTAATCACGTCTGCTTTTAATTCTTGTTCTAGAGAACTTTCAACTTTTTTGACTCAGTTTGACTGTGAACTGTTGACTCAGCTTTTGCGTTGCGTTTTGTATTGTTTTGCTATGCGTTTGGCCCCGACCCTGCTTTTAGCTTCGACTTTTACTTAGTGTTCGGTGACTATATTGTTATTTTCGTTTTCGTTTTGCCTCGTGCTGCATTGGCGGAAAAGGTCGCTGACTGATCATTTCCCATGCGTGCACCTTACGGTTCGTCTTGGGCCTCTCGGTTTTATCGGTTCTTGGCTGACTTTGCGTTACCTAGATATGTATCACTTTGATATTGTGTACTTCGTTTTGTTTTTTTTTGTATTAGATAGTTGAACGCGTTTGCTATTTTCCTGGTCACGTGGGTGTTGGACTGCGTTATATAAGCTGCTCATCTTTCTGAATAAATGTGTTGGTAGTCAGCGCCCTGTCCTGTCCACTTCTGTTCGTCCTTGTTTTTTTCGCGCTGCATTCTTTTACCCTAAATGTGGCTGAACACATCGCCCTATTTTTTTCATCGATTTTAACACGCTCTGGCTGATAACACTACTGAAGAGTCGCCAATATGTCTTAAACGACCAAGTTATGTAAATATTCTCGTTCTGTGGAGAAGAGTTTCTTCATTAATGCAAAAATGTATTCTTGGCTTAAACCTTGTAATATCTGAGCTTGCAAAAAGCGGTAGGTTTTTTTGTTTTCGCCCCCGTCGCTGTCACCGTGTGGAACGCTTGGCCATAAAACGCTGCCAACGGAGAGTATGGCAAAGGCATGGAGAGAATAGCAAAGGCAAGAACAGGGGAATGCAGCACGCTCCATCTGCGGCAGCTGCGACGAAACGCGTAGCCTGAAGTAACGGTCATCGGTGGGGCCGCGCGCCTAGAGCGGCGGACTGGAGAGGAATCAAATCGAAAACGGCTATATGTGGAAACAAAAAGAGCGGTTTACAACTACACAGACATGAAGCCATATGCTTTAGCAGAACATATCGTCAAATTTAAATTCCTACACAGCTGGCGCTTAATCTCGCATTACATAGTGGCTACTGTCCATAATAATAATAATAATAATAATAATAATAATAATAATAATAATAATAATAATAATAATATAATAATAATAATAATAATAATAATAATAATAATAATAATAATAATAATAATAATAATAATAATAATAATAATTAGTTTTGGGGAAAAAGGAAATGGCGCAGTATCTGTCTCATATATTGTTGGACACCTGAACCGCGCCGTAAGGGAAGGGATAAAGGAGGGAGTGAAAGAAAAGAGGAAGCTAGAGGTGCCGTAGTGGAGGGCTCCGGAATAATTTCGGCCACCTGGGGATCTTTAACGTGCACTGACATCGCACAGCACACGGGCGCCTTTGCGTTTTGCCTCCATAAAAATGCAGACGCCGCGGTCGGGTTCGAACCCGGGAACTCCGGATCAGTAGCCGAGCGCTGTTGTCCGACAATTTTGTTTTATTTCTAAGCAAGCGGTGTTTACGTGGTAAGTATAACGGGTAGACGAATGGGCTATTCTTGCTGTTAGGAGAATGCAGGGGGGGGAGGGGGGATTCGACTGTGCTGCCTGCTCGTGCCCGCCTTTTTGCCACCAGATACGGGCCGGTGTGATCTCGGCTACTAGGCTTTGTTCCGGTGCAACGCCATTAGTGGGTGTGTTGGCCGGGGCCCATCCTGTGAGGATGAGAAACGCCATGGGAGTGGCAGCGACTCCCAGACGACTGTGAGGGCCAGTCGCGCTCGTGCGGTCCGATGCCTGAGCGGAGACAGGCCTGGGGACACACCCAGGCTGGACCCACGAAATCCGGCACGGAAGGCTTGTGTTCAAGTTCAAAAGGTTTTCAAATACATGCTGCTCGCCTCCGCACGCGGGGGCGTGCACGTCATGGCGACCGACGCGCCGGTTTCTGGCTACGGAAAGGCCAGGTCCGCGCGGGGGTTTACAGCAGCCAGGCTCCTCGGAAGCGATGTCCTCGGGGAGGAAGCCTCACGGCTGACCGCGGGGCCATTGGGGTCATTGCGGGACGCCGAGGAAGGGGGCCGTATTACGACCAGCGCAAAAACCGTCGATGTTGTGGAGTACCGGCGTGGTAGACCCGGGTCATCTCACCCTAAGCCATGTTCTTGGTTTGTGGCCCGGTCAGCCCAGCCTTGAACACTCCCTCCTCAGTAGGCGTGGAGCAAGCTAGGAGAGAAAATAAGTGCATGGTTGGTTGGTTGGAAGCACAGGTGGGTCCTCCCGGAGGTGTGAGGTCATGGTGCCGAGGGCCGGAGGGCCGATAGCCTGACGACCTAAGCCTCTACTGGCCGGATCTCACCACACATACTTCCGGTGTCTGAAAAACCGCGAAAAACACTCGACGGTTAGCAGCTGGCAGGTCCGAAACAAACCGTGAAAGTCGTGGAGGGGCCCGAGGTAGCTGACCCCGGGTTAGGATTTCCTTTCTCCGGCGGTCGGAGTCCGTTGCGTTTGTGGGTGTTCGGGCACCCCGTGAGCGGGGCCGCACCATTGAACAATCTTGACGCCCTCCCTGTCCTGAGCAGGCAGGCCAGCAGTAGAGTCGAGATATTTGAAGGATCAAAGCAAAAAACTCGCTGTCCCCATTCCCATCCCTATACCCATAACCCCTTCCCGACAACCATACAACCCATCCATTTCACCCATCCTTTCCGCAACTTCCCAGGGAGATCAGGGGAGTCTCCCCGGCCCCGCTCCCCTGACTGTGGGTCGCTATGTAGCTTTTCCTCCCACCCCCTCATTTTTTCCCCATTTTCCCCACCTACGGGTGGTCAAATTACCAATGCCTTTGGGCCTTTTCATTTATTTTAAAACTGAAATAAGCCTGTTATACGTAAGTGGTGCAGGCTGGTTCTTATTATTTTTAAATCTTTCTAGGTTTGCCCTAACCTAATATTTGTTAGGAGAATGCGGCGGTGGTTTTGTTTTGATTTTTGAGGGTTTAACGTCACAAAGAGACTCAGGCTATGAGAAACGCCATAGTGCAGAACTCCGGAAATTTTGACCTCCTGGCGTTCTTTAACGTGCACTGATATCGCGCAGTGCATGGGCCTCTAGAATTTCGCCTCCACGAGGAGTGATGTTTCCAGCAGTTTCCAGTTCTTTCTCTTCGATCCGGCGCGGTCGCGTGCGTGCGAAGACAGCATCACTCAACACACATATGGTTACGCGCTCTCCATGAGTCGACAAAGTTTGTTTCTGCAAGCTTCTGGGTCTTCCTTGCTGTGCGTACGACCCTGGCGCCATCTCTGAGCGAGCGCCGGTACTCTATGCGGCCGCACAGCATACGTGTGTTCGTATTTTTATGTGTGGTGCCCGCTTACGCCGGCGGCAACGGTTACAACGAATGACGCCGATCAACCTATGACGAGGCGTTTAAGGTCTGTGCTCTAAAATAGAGCCAAGAACGCACCCTTTCCTTCCCTTTTTTCCTGAAGAAAAAAAAAAGTAACGAGAATGGACAGTGCCCCTGGTTGCCGACTTACCAGTTTTGGCTGCTAACGTAGTCCATGCAATTTAAGCAGGGGAAGTCATTATACTTGCCCGTACACGTCAAAGGCAGGTGGTCAGTTCTGCTTCACAATTCGCCTCTTTTGGCGTGCGAAGCACCATCGCCATCGTGCAAGCGTAATTGTATACACTTGGCCCCGCTGCGGTGGCTCAGTGGTTAGGGCACTCGACTACTGATCCGGAGTTCCCGGGTTCGAACCCGACCGCGGCGGCTGCGTTTTTATGGAGGAAAAACGCTAAGGCGCCCGTGTGCTGTGCGATGTCAGTGCACGTTAAAGATCCCCAGGTGGTCGAAATTATTCCGGAGCCCTCCATTACGGCACCTCTCTCTTCATTTCTTTTTTCACTCCCTCCTTTGCCCTTCCCTTACGGCGCGGTTCAGGTGTCCAACGATATATGAGACAGATACTGCGCCATTTCCTTTCCCCCCCAAAACCAATTATTATTATTATTATTATTATACACTTGGCGAATTTGCAGATAAAGTAGCATGGACTAGCCCCAAGAAGTAACGCCATCTTTTCAACTACAAGCGGCAAGCACAGCCACATGGGATGTCGCGTCGTCGTTAAAAAGCAGGACAGTGTGCTTTTGCTCTTACCCAAAGTGGCCACCATTTTTAATTGAAGTACCTCTTGGTTAAACTTCACTCATATGTCGTATGTTTTGACCGACTGTTCCCGGCATCCAAAATTTCTCTGCTCTCTTTCCTGCAAGTGACTACGTGTCGGGGCTAAGGGGACCAAAAGCAAGACAAATTTCCTCTCAAGACCATGTTTAACATCGGCCTCTTGTGTCTACGTATGTATGCCTGTGATGCATGCCCGCCACACACCTCTTTGCACACCAATCATTTCGACGGCACAAAGCTTACAACAGCCGGAATTTTTACTTTAAAGCGCGTAGAATCTTGCCGGTTGTTTGACAACTCAGCGTCGGTAAGCATAACGACGAGGAGAGTCAATAAAATGGTGTACTGCGCTGCTGCTGAGCTCTCAGAATGCTGTTCACAAGGCGCTGAGAAGAAGGACCCGCCAAAAGAGAGATAGTAATCATGACATACCTAGGCAGTGCGTCCATATGTAAGCAGCCTTTGTGTTTCTTGTTTTTAAAGGGGGAACCACCTAGATGACGCATACCGTCTGTGCACTATCCCTAGGTGCCTACTGTAGAAAATAGTGCCCTAGATAAGGCTGAAAAGGTACTTGTGAAAGATAATTTATAGGCGATATGGAAGGCGCAGAATAATTTAACGCAACACCGTTAAGGAGATCGTGTCGCAGAAAACCCAGCGTCGTTGGCCGTGAGCGAAAAATCGCCGGAGAAGCAACCTAGGAGGTAGGTGGGCTAAGTAGGTCACGTGACTTTGAGGATTCTTTACAAACTGCCCAATGGATTGTGGGCAAACTACGCACCGTGGTAGGTGGCAGTTAAAGTAATGATTGGTTGCGAGAAATTGCTGGGAAGAGCAGTCTGGATCGCACAAGTCCCACCGGTGGCAGCGGCTGCCATCGCCTTGCAATGGCGCATCGCTTAACCGCTGCACCACCATGCGAGGAGTGGTATGAGGACTCCCAGGGATCTATGAATGTTAAGTAGAAAATGCCCAAAACTGCGTATATGGGAATTAACCCATCACGCTATGGCGGCATACCATGGCGTAGCTTGACTGTCCCCTCCATTTTTTTTAGTGGGCTGAAGGAGAAATTGGCACGTGGGAGGTGTGAGTTAATTTAACCACACACTAAACAATTTCTCACCCTTTAGTTTGTAAATCAGCTGATCCCAGACGAGCACCCTGTTCCAATTGTTCGGTGCTAAAAAAGGGTGCCGAGATCAGCACCCTTAAGGAACGGTGCACTTAATGATACTTTAAAGGATGTAATGGTTGCACCCTCATTAAAGGGTACTATTTTTCCATAACACCTCTACGAATGTATGTTGGAAGGGTGCTCCACTTTGATCCACCCATGAAGCAAAAGCCTTGGATTGATGCGCGCCCTCTAAACTTTCATGCTGTGCGCTCTTCCTGAAGGGTGCTGATTTCTGCACCTTTTTTAGCACCCAAAAGGGTGTTCGTCTGGGGACAGCTGATTTGCACCTTTAAGGGTGAGAATTTGTTTAGTGTGCAGTTGAATAAAATAAAGGGCAGAGCTAAGGGGCTCGCACCATCACAAAGGTTTCGACATCTCGGCGCGCAAATGCAAGTTAACTCCTTGATAACAAAACAGTATTTTTAAAGCCTGCTCTCACTTGCACTCTTAAAAGAAGCATGGCTTTAAACACAACTTGAACTACCAGCAAGGTTTGAATAAATAAACATCCCAGCGACACCGTACTTGACCGCCAGCCTCAGCGTGGAAGTAAATATCGGCTTATCATGCATAGCGCATTTAGTTGGCTTCTCAGCTTTCCTATACGAGCCGTACAAACGTGACTTTCACAAACACTCCCTGTGTCGTTCAGGACTAGTGATGGTTTCGTCAAATAAATTTATTCCCTCCCTCCTTCCCTCCGTCCCTGCCTGCCTCCCTCATCCCTCAATCACTCGCTCAATACTCCTTCATTAATTCACTTACCCTCCCACACACTCACACACTTACTCAGAGAATCAATCAATCAATCAATCAATCAATCAATCAATCAATCAATCAATCAATCAATCAATCCCAATGCATAGATTAGTGTCTGAACAATTATTACAATAATTTAATACGCAACAGAACGTTCCTGCACGTCTCTGCATGAAAGGCCCCGTAGCGAGCCATACTGAAACTGTTGAACAATTTTTTTTTCGTTGTAGGCGAGTTTCCACAGCATCAGTTGTCTGTAGGGGATAACTACATTTTAAGCCGCAAGCGCCACCTCAGAATGATGTAAGCTATAACTTTGTAAAAAATGTCCATGGCAAGCAGGATGCCAAACTTGACGTGAACGAAAGCGCTTTCTGCTCCCATCTCGATGAGAACCTGCTTCGGTTCGGCGAAGAAGCAGAAGGTGTCTTCGTTGCACGCCAGCTCGCCGCGATCGCTGCCGTAGATCGCGTACAAAATGCCGTGCAGGGCGTGGTAACAGTGAGAGGTGTAGGTGAACCAGGCCACTGGCGGCAGAAGTAGCTTGGGCGGCATAAAGTAGCCGCTGAAGAGGAACGACGGTGCCGAGGCAGGCAACGCCATGAACAACGCCGTCTGTAAACAAGTGACATTGTGACGATAAAGTCATGCCGCAGTTGCATCCACATAATCAATCTTATCCGGAAATAACGACCATAACTTAGCGGTAATTGTAATAAGTTCCAGTGAAAAGAGGACGGACATTTCGCGACGAGATAGGTAGAGTAGACGTACATTGCGTGAACATTAGCATTGTTATGTATAGTAACTCATATGCCATTGTTTGACACCCTAAAGGATTTACAGCGAGAACTGTATGCGATACGTCCCTCTAAACCCTCGTGTCGCCTGTCTGTGAGTAAAGGTTGAAACTGGGAGGGTAGGAGGAAGGGGGGGGGGGTAAGGGCGCTGGTGTACACGGCTCTTCTGGCGCGCTGGTGAAGGGTGGCAGTGAATGCGGGAAGAGTAGGGTAACTCGATAGCAAGCGCGGCTTGGGTATCGAAAAAAACAGTGTAACCCGACATCGACGTACAATCGGGGCTCCCACATTAAAGAAATTCAAACACCTCAACCAACTAGCTTTTGAAAACTTGCTATGTAGCCGTGGGGATGACCCTTTTTCTAACCTAAGCGTTGCTCGCAACCATATCATTCTCATTTCATTTCACCGGAGTACACCAGCACGACGCTTTCAGCGAATCCATTTGTACACACCTGGGTACTGGACGCAGCGGACACGATGAGTGCCAAGCCCTGTGTGGTGGCGCAGGTTTGAAGACTAAGTACAATCACGGAGGTAAGCCGCCACATCTCCGCCGGCTGCGCCGTTGCCCAGTACACGATGAGCACCATCATGGTCGGTCCCAGGAGCTACAGCAAACGTGCGGAATACGACACTTGCGTTAAGTTCGGTGCACTAAAAAAAAGACACGGAAAGTCTGAGTACACGTTGCAGGCCAAGTCCAAAACAGAACGACGCAGCGCTGATAGAAAAAGCTCGGCTGCGAGAACAAATCTCTGAGAACACACGAAGTAATATTCAAGAATTATATTTTCGTTATGCTTACCAGGAAGGGGATTTCAGTGAGGACTCTGGCGATGTAATACATCGCCGGCTTGTACCAACAGTTCCGGTTCTCACGTAACAGGACTCTCAATTCCGTTGGAACTGCAAAAATCGTTGGCAGAACGTCAGTCCGCACGGTTAAGAGCAGTCATTCAGAAATGTTCTTAAGATTTCATATCGTAACGAAGACGAACTTGTCGAAAGGTGTGCCGCCGTGGAGGGCTTCGGATGATTTCGACCACCTGTGGTTCTTTAAGGTGCACAGACACCGCACAGTACATACGTCTCCAGCAGTTCGGCTTCATCTAAATGCGACCACCGTGGCTGAGACTGAACCCATGCCTGTCGGGTCAGAGCCGAACGCCATAACCACTCAGCCACTGCGGCGGCTTAACTTGTCGAAAGAGCTTTATGAATGACTCAGGTGCAAGTGGCGGAATTAAGTAGGGGTATTAAGGAAAGCGTGGTTGTATCCCAGAACATGGGTTTTGTCTGTCTCCAAAAGCGGCGGCTACGTTGAGCGAATCCTAATATATGGACATTTGGCGTTCCTCTGGTAGCAGGGGACGGGGAGGTGACTAAATAGTGATTAAAGGGCGCAATGGCAACAGCAGCAAGTGTGTAAATTTTCAATGAATGGGCCACTTGCGTGGTCGAAAAGATGTGACTGGTTGACTACGGAGTAGGTATAAAGGTCGGAAGGTGAGTAATTTTCTATTTTTCGGATCTTGTAGATTCTTGCCAACATTGATGTGGGGAAAATAGAGAGAGCTAGTTAGGGTGTGGGAGTGCCGTGATTCACTTAGTATTTGCTTTCCCTACCAGATATTACATAACTGATCACAAGCGCTTTTGCCACGAACTTTTGCGAGACATGACGCCTTCATCAGAAGAATATTGAAGGAAATCTTTCCTGCGATACAAAGTACACCTCTCGTGTCTCCTTCTACCATAAATAAAAAAATTATGTAGAGAGGAACGTTAGCTGGTGCACACACTAGTGCACAGTCTTGGCTTTCATTGAGGAGTATGCAGTACTTACAGACCATAACAGTAGGCATTGTTGACTGGAAGAGTAACATGGCAATCATGAGTACAAGGAAAGCCAAATTGTTTGTTGCTCGTGCTGCTTCGTTTCCAATGCCGTAGAACTGGGCCGTTAACATCAGTGCGAAAGAGAGGTAAACTGCCAGACGAAGGTGAGTAGCGACCTGTAGAGAGAAGTGAACATAATTTTTACTCCTCTTCCTAGAGCATCGACAGGCATAGATTTTATGCATCCTACTATGACTATATCAAAATTTGAGGAAGCAAAGAATGTTTTACGTCCCAGATGAGGGCAAAGTTTAGCCAGCAGCCAAAGTTGAAGCACTGTTAACCGCATCTTAAAGTGGTCTTTATACCTATGGACTGACACATGCGCTGAACGTATTGCAACAATTCTAGAAAGAGAGAGAGAGAGAGAGAGAATAAAGTTTATTTTGCTCTAGTTTTGTTCGTCTGCGGTGTCAGATGACGTGGGTCATCTTCTCTTGCACAGGCTCGTCTGTCTTTATTCCAGGGCTCCGCTGGATGCCGCCGCCAGCTTGGCCCGCCGGATTAGACCAATTTGGTCGCACCGAAAGTCTGCACTAGAAAGTCTGCACTGCGCTTCGTTTCTGACGACGAGTTTTCGCGTTAATTTCCAGAATCGTTACTGGCGCGCGCGCACGCGCAACCGTTCACAATTCCCTAATCGAACAGAAAAAGGCAAAAATCAAGCGACAGCCTGCGACAAAAATATCAGGACGGAAGCTTATGGATAGCGGAACGTAACCGGGGAAAGTGATGTTGACACATATGCTGCGATAGTCGCTAATGAAGACGATTCGTAGCATCTAAGCACTTCGTTGAGTTCGTTCGAGCGATTAAAATTTTTCGTGCGCGGTAATATTTAGGCCAGCACAATACACATTAAAAGACCGTATTGTTATGAACAGCGTTATGAGCTCTTGCCAATCTGATCAGGAGAAGGTGAGTGATAGGCTGTTCAGAGAGCTCAAGTTAAGGACAACGCAGTGTGCCATGGAAAGAAAAATGATGGATGTAACGTTAGGAGACCGGAAGCGGGCAGAGTGGGTGCGGGAACAAACGCGGGTTAATGACATCTTAGTCACAATCAAGAGGAAGAAAGGGGCTTGGGCAGGGCATGTAATGCGAAGGCAAGATAACCGCTGGTCTTCAAGGGTAACGGAGTGGATTCCAAGAGAAGGCAAGCGTAGCAGGGGACGGCACAAAGTTAGGTGGGCGGATGAGATTAAGAAGTTTGCAGGCATAGGGTGGGCACAGCTGGCAAAGGACAGGGTCAATTGGAGAGACATGGGAGAGTCGTTTGCCCTGCAGTGGGTATAGTCAGGCTCATGATGATGATGATGAAGATGATAATGATGACACGTCACGAGAAGTTGTGTCCCAGTGCCAACTTTTTCCACCCATCAACTTCGGTGGAGGAGAAGCAAGAGCAGGGCCGTCATTATTCGTTCGCACTTCCTCCTAAGCTCATCGAGTATAACACGCGGGGAGGAAGCGCGCAATCCAGAGAAAAAAGTACTGCTCACCTTATTTCGGACAGTGCACAGAAAGCTTCTTCGTAGTAGCACAAGGAACTGCACGACATAACTGATGTTTTCTTGGTGTCGTGACAAAGCATCTTGCAGCTCCTAATTTGATAAAATACGGGTACGTTGGTACTGCACAACAAAGACAACTTTAAATAAACGATGTTAGTACCTGTACAGCACACACCAATCAAAAAGCAGCATGCATGAATGTATAGATATTATAATCAAAACACACACTCTAAACAGAAATGAGTAAAAAGAGAGCATGCTGTACTCTTGCGCACTCCTTTTTACAACGGGGAATGCGCTAAAGGACAGCTGGCATCCTTTTACTCCCATTTAGGCGTATTCGTGTCCAGAGTGTACAACCCATAATCATATTTGCGAAACGGAAAAATGGATCATAATGCCTGCATTTCTATTGTCAGCCTAAAGAACAAACACACTGAAAAGCAGCAGCTTTTAAATTTGAAACCGCTGCTGCAAATTGAGCTGACCTCGAAAATTACTCAAACACCATGACGAACTCGATCGCTGCTCATAGAATGATGCGGCCGAGAAAGACACTGCAGTTCCACGAGGAGCAATGGAGTTTTTCATCTTTGACTAGAGTTTCGTCTGCTTTGGCTGTCGGGCGGAACTTAAATGCGATAACGCCTATGAGGTATTTTTTCTACTGTGCAGCCGGACATTTCCTCACAACTGGTTCATGATTATATACACGTTATTCTGATGACTGTATTCCACACACATGAATCGCACTTCTCGCTGACTATGGCTCGAAGTAGAAGGGCAAAATATTGATTTCTGAATACGCGCTCCTTGTGTTTCGCTCCGAATCTATAGTATGCCTGGAAGAGTTTCACAAGCATTTGTGCAGGAGACATCAATCGTACTCGTCGAAGCAGCTTTGAGCCACCCAGCGTACTTCTATTTTCGGGCATATATGCCTTGAGCAAATCATCTTACAGGCTTCTTCTTTCTCAGTAAAATCTGCGGCGAGTTGCAAACCTCCGTCCTCTTAGGCTCAACTTCCCTGCAAGGACGCGTTCTGCCCTGGTTACCTTAACTACCAAACGAGGGCGCCTGCGTCGCAGCAGCACTATCGCCACAGACGGCGTGACTTAGGGCCCTGGGAAGACGAGCCTGGCATCTCCCTCTTCGGCCCCGGGAAGTGACTGCGCACAGAGTTTTTGGCGCTGCTCCGCTCATCGACAGTGGGCGACACCTCGTGGGAAAAATTTCCCACGATATCGTCCCGTGCGGCCTCGGAGTGTCTACCCTGCCCTGGCATGCGCGAGCACTCGCTCGTAGCCTTGCTGGTGAGTCGTACACCTCGATTCCAATAGCGTACTTTGCTGCTAGCCGGCGTTAATGTTGTAGCAGCAATAAATGCCCTTTTATGCCAACACGTGGTGTTCCTTTGTTCCCAAGAGCACAAACCGCCGTAGTCGGCTTGCGCTGTGTGCCGTTCACGATCAAAGGATGGGACGGTGAAGATTTATCTCTCTCCTTATCAAAACACCATAAATACGAAAAGGTTTGAAATTACGAATATATTCTGAACCAGAAGAACGTTTATTGCATACAGAAAACTGTGCTGCTCCTTGATTAGTCCTTAACAATCAGAACGTAACTGACACTGACCCTACGTCATGGTTACTAATTGAAACATTAAACAGGTTGCTCAATCACAGCTGCGCGGTTTTTGTGAATGTGCGCGCCTACTTGAAATTGCCCTTACCTTCCTTGTCATAACGCGGCCACCGTAAAGTGTTCGAGATTCGGTAGGGTGCGTTGCAATCTCTTTGTAGGCGTCCGTGCAGGGTGGCGTGAAATGCTTCGAAAGCTCATTCTGTACCTCGCCGTTTTCGCCGCAGGCAATCTCTGTAACTAAGGAAAACGAATATGTTTCAGTAATAATGATCAGGAGGAGGAGTCGTGAGAGTAGATTCAATGCATGCAGAGAGTGGTGGTATCTTGAAGAAAGCAAATTGTGGGTATTATCAAAATCTTTTGAGCCGAAGAACATTATTGGGTTGCGCGCGAGCGAAGCAAACATGAAACTGTTTGCTTGATCGATAAATTTACCATGTTAATTTAATTCGTTTCATACCATCATACTGATCTGACCGTCGTATGCAATTTCTGGGACATATAAAATGGCTATACCGAAATGAAAATGAAGGTTGAAGTTTATAAATTCGCCTTTTGTAGCGAAGTTGCGGCGCTTGTCTTGTGTCTTTCGCATGTCCTCGTTACACGAATTCGCAGATTCAGTATGACGCCAACTGGTCCAAATGTCTATTCTTTCACAGATGAGACACTGCACAGAACGACAGAGGACACCCGCCCTATAGTGCTTGCGTCTGCAAGTTCGCAAGCAAAAATTTGTTTAGGAACACATTATTGTCTCGGCCAACTGCGCCCAAGTCGGCGCCGTATTCGGAAGCCGCCGAATGGTCGGAAATTTTCTAATATTCTCAAATACTTGAGTTTCAATTTCACGAATGGAATATGCACCACATAACAAACATTTCCTGTTAGTCTTGGATATATTTTCACACACTAATAATTAAGAAAAGGTCTCCAGGTTCGTGAATCATCACGAATTGACTGGGGACAAAAATACAATTATTCCTTCACATTGCGTGTTTTCGGAATAAATAATGGTATACACCTTGGTATGTAGGCTTAGTGGTTTGAATTCCCTATAGTGCATTTGTTGATTTACTTATGCATATCTTATCCATACTCACTGTAATCAGCTGGGTTGTGACGCATGGGACAGTGCAGACCCTGAGATTCCAAAAAAGGCACAAGTGCCCGTACTGAACCATTGTAGATGCAGCGTCCTCCTGATATCATATACAACTGCAAAAGAGAGGTTCAACATACTGTTACGAAGAAGACAATGACGAGACGGGCAATGGCGCGGGACGGAGCGTTCTGGCCGAAACCCCACTGTGGGTATGCGCCACTCCTGCAGACAACAACAGAGCGCTCTCGCTAGGCCCGCAGCCATTATGATGATTGTTTTTCAGCAGCGCATGGGACAAAGGACGAGACAACTGCACAGACACGTCGCTGAACTTACAACTGGTTTTATTGGGGCGATTTTCACTTCTTAAATGCGGTGGAAACCAATCTCAAATGAAAAAAATAAACACAGCTGCACAAATATGGCGAGAATGACAGTTCCTGAGCACAGGGCTACCGTGGCACATGATCAGCTGCGCACGTTTTCCTATTATCATCAAGAAAACGCTGTTCTTTTGCAGACAGAGCTATTGAGGCAACGCTTACGCATTCATCTTTGAATCTATGGATTTCATGGGCTTCAATGATTTCACGAGTGATTTTTGTTAGATTATCTGACAGCACGCGGCACTGACTGAAAATTGGTTGCAAGTTCAGCGCCATGTCTGTGCACTTGTCTCGTCGTTTGTCGCTTGCGCTACTGAAAAACAATGTGACACCAACTTGCCCAAGCTTCTACAGTATCATTATGATGATGATGACCTCAGGCTTAATGACGCATACCCACGGTTGGGGATTGGCCAGGGTGCATTGTGGACACAAACGCTCTCATGACATATCATATACATTTCACCGTGTAATCACTTCCTACTGTTCTTTAGCTTGCACCACGCACTAGATTGTAGTGGAAATGCTGCTATTCATCTTTATTCTGTCCCAAAAGAATCGACGGCTTCCGTTCGCACTGGTCCTAGCCCGCACACAACACCTAGCCAGGACTAGCCTGCAGCAACACCCTCGTGGACCTCGACACCCGGCTCAGCCCTGGCTCGACTTGACCGCACCTGACCAGCAACTCCCCCCTGCCCCGACCCCAGCCAAAGCCATAAGACACAACTACCATGAGCAAACGCGATATGACCCGTCGATTGCGACCTCAGGACGGAGTACTGGCCCGATCAAGGCAAAAACTGAGACAGCACCTGTGCCCAAGCCGTCTGCGTCTAGTCTCCGGCTCTTGGAGAGCGCAGTACTTGAAGCTCCGGGTGGAACCATTCATGACATGATCTCATTCATCGTGGTGGCAAGCCTTTCATCTCCTATCCCGTTCCGACCATGCTCACTGTCACCTCATCCCTCAGAATTCAAGTAATGGATCTGAAAAATCGCTCGGTAGCCCCGGGTGTTGTTACCAAGAGGACAACGACGATGCGGGCGGTGGCGCGGGACGGAATGCTCGCGCTACGCCCGAAGCCATTAAATCACATTTCATCGTGCCATCATGACGTCCTTTCTTTTCGACTGCCACCGCGTAACGATACAAAATGATAGAGGTAGAATTCGTGCAATATAATGTCACATGGTGGTGTCGAGAGTCGGGTCAACAAGAAGACCGTTGAGGACTTTCAAAGAAAAATATCTGCCGGGCTGGCTGACTTGTGCCCGTGAAGAGACGTAAGTCGATAGAAGCCGCCGAGGTGGCTGAGTGGTTATGGCGCTCGGCTGCTGGCCCGAAAGACGCGGGCTCGATCCCGGCCACGGTGGTCGAATTTCGATGGGGGCGAAACTCTCGAGGCCCGCGTGCTGTGCGATGTCAGTGCATGTTAAAGAACCCCAATTGGTCGAAATCTCCGGAGCCCTTCACTACGGCGTCTCTCATAGTCTGAGTCGCTTTGGGACGTTAAACCAGCATAAACCAAACCAAACCAAACATAAGTCGATAGCTGTGGTGTCAGCAAGTGTGCTCGGCTGTCGTCGACGGATAGAACCCAAGGTCAATCGACATAGGTCGCGTAGGCGAGGCGCGATAGCTGTCTAGACCAAAGTGCTCGCAACATCAACTGGGGAGTGGAACTGAAGCGCCAAAACTGCCATTGAGGACGACACAGAGAAGAGAAAAATAACTGTTTATATATTTGCCGTTTAACCATTGAAAACACTATTGCAGTTACAGGCTTCAAAAAGTTTTACTTTCATTTCATTTATTTTTTTCCTTAAAGGCCCGAAGGCATTACATAATTGGGAGCAAAAGCAGGGTCAAAACAGAGAAAGAATAAATTGATAAAAGAGAACAGCAACAAAAAAGAAACAGTATGTAACAGTTAAATGATCTTGTGACGCGTATACAATGCAAAGTGGAATGCACGAGATCGAAACATGAAAAAATATATATATATATGCAACACTCAATCAATGCAAGAGAAAAATACAGTGCAAAATGCATGACATAAAAAAGAAAAGTAACAATAAACATCTGTTCAAAGTGCCGAGGTGAATATGGCAGGAGCTTTTCGCCCTCGTGAAAAATGGTTACTTTAGTGCGAAGGTGTGACAGTTGATGCGTGCAATGCTATGGCCATGGATTAGGCGGGAAGACGTCCTGTGCAGGGGCTGTAGCTTTTCGTGTCTCGTGCGTGGGTGATAATATAATTGATGAAGAAGGCAGAAGCGAGATATAACGCGGCGTGGCTCGAGTGATGGAATGGCAAGGGAGTGTTTAAGCGTGCTTATTCTGGTTTCCTTTGAATAGCAAGATGCTATAAATCGGATGGCGCGATTCTGTACGGCTTCAAGGTCAGCGGCGAGGTACGCTTGTGATGGGTGCCAAATGGATGACGCATATTCCAGTTTTGGGCGAACGAATGCAATATATGCTAGTGTTTTATGTCAGGGGATGCGACCTTCAAGTTACGGCGCAGGTATTGGAGTGTGCGTGAGGCTTCAGCGCAGATGTTTTGAACGTGAGTTACCCATGATAGCGATGGTGTTAGATGGAAGCCAAGATCTTCTGTAGGATAATTCGGGGTCAATGAAAAATGAGCCAATACTGTATTGATGCGGATTGACGGTGCGTTTTCTGGTGAACGACATGAATTTGCATTTCTAATGTTTAAGGAGAGGAGAGATTTATCGCACCAAGAGGAGAGTGTGTCAAGATCGGACTAAAGCAAAGATGAATCGTTGGTCACCCTAATCACTCTGTATATGACGAAACCTTCGGCAAAAAGCCGTAATTCTGACTTTATATTGTAAGGGAGGGCATTAATGTAAATTAGGAATAATAGTGTTGGCAGGCTGGCGCTCTGAGGGCTCCCGATGTTACATTGGAAAAAGGAGAGTGTCTATCATTTGTAGAAGTGAACTGCTTGCGCCCTGAAAGAAAATTTTCGATCCATCGGATTAGGTTGACAGGAATTCCTAGTGATGAAAATTTTTGAAGTAAATGATTGTGGGTGACCCGATCAAATGCTTTGGAGTAATCGAGGAATATAGAGTCTAGTTGGAGGTTGTCATCCATGGATTCGAGGAAATCGTGTATGAACTCGGCAAGCAGGGTTTCACATGAAAGGTGTTTCCTAAAAAACATGCTGGTGCGAATAAAAAAAAATCGTTAGATTCAAGATGTGTTATTAGGTTCGTGGAAATAATGTTTTCGAGTAATTTTGATGGCACACGGGTTAGAGAAATAGGACGGTAGTTAGAGGCTAATTTGCAGTCACCGGATTTAAAGACTGGGATGATTTGGGCATTCTTCCAATCGTCCGGAACTTCCTCGGATTCTAAAGACTGGGTAAAGATTAATTGTAGTATCTGGGCCAAGGTCGCTGATGTGTTTTTTAGTAGTTTACTATTGATATGGTCACAGCCTGCTGACGAAGACAGTTTTAGAGACGCAATAAGGTTACTGATACAGTTGGCATCAACCTGGATCATGGGCATCCTAACTGATGAGGATTCTGGTGAAGTTACGGCGATAGATTTGCTTAGAGGAGAGAACACCGTGACGAAATAGTGGTTCAAAACGCTGGCACACTGATCTGGTTCGAGTGGTTCTCCATCAGTTCCCATAAGTGCTATTTGATTCGGGCGAGACCTATAGGGGATAGGATGCGCCAGAATTTGTTGGGGTTCGACTGTAGAATTCTAAGTAGATCGATGGAAAAGAATTTAGTTTTTGCAGCAGCTAAGCTTTCAATATACGTTTTTGTGCATTGATAATATCGGTCCCATGTAGTAGGGTAGTTAGATTTCTTTGCTGATCGATAGAGGCGCTTTTTCCTGTTCAGGAGACGTTTCAGGCTTACGGTAAACCACTCGTTGTTATGATCGGACCTAATATTTATTTTTGGGATGTATTTGTTTCTGAGGTTTATTATTGTTGTTTTGTATAATTCCCAGTTATGATTAACTGTTCTTGATCGATAAAACTAAAAAAATGCTCATAAAACCGCGTAAGTTCCGCGTTGAAAGCATCGAAGTTCGCTTTATTGTAATTGAAGATTATCTTTTCAGCGGTTGATCTAACTTTCAGCAGTAGTGATATGGAAATGTGCAGAAATTCATGGTCACTGAGTCCAGGAAGAGCCGTTACGCCTTTAATGTCTTCAGGGCTGCACATCAGCAAGAGATCAAGGGTGTTATTTCCTCTCGTCGGAAGTGTTATGGCTTGATGGAGACTGAAATCAAGGGTTAGATCGAGGAATTGTTTGGGCTCACTGGACTGCGATTTACCAGGTACTCTAAGTAGAGGCCAGTTAATGGGGGGGGGGGGGGGGGGGGTTAGAATCGCCAAATAGAAAAATAGGTTTTTTGGGGGAAGTTATCCCTAATATATGTTAAACTACGGTAGAGAGAGTTGCTGAAAGATGGCCCATAATCGGGAGGCCGGTAACAAATGCCAATTATAGCTTTCACAGTTGAGGTATCAACACAAACCCATGATAATTCGAGTACGTCATCATGATACACTAAGGATGATGACAATGTATTTCTTACAGCTATTAGAACGCCACCCCTTCTACGGTTGCTGCGATCACGACGATACATGGTGAAGTTAAGTTTAGCGGGAAGCACTTCGTTATCGAGGATATCTTCAGTTAACCACGTTTCAGTTAGAATGATAATGTGCGCGTCAATGTCGTCGATGAAGCTAAGAAGCTGGTCACGCTTTGGAATTACGCTCTTTATGTTGGTGAATGCGATATGGAGTCGAGGGAAGATGGAGGACGTCTGTTGTGAACATGATTCGTTGCGCGTCATTCACTACTATCGGCGTTGGTAACACGTGCCGTACATTCCGTCACCGTGTCAGTAGTGGGGTTGTAAGTAAAGCACTTTTTTCCAACGTACAGTTTATCTGGTCGTAGATCTAAGGCACCTTTTTGAGGGCGGATGAACTGCAGAAGTTTGGAACGAGCAAGACGAGTTTCAGGGGCAAAATGTTCTCTGAATGCGTAGACCGTGTCTTTCAGTTTGGGCCCACACGACAGAATGTTTTTTTTTGTCTTAAAATTAGCTAATTTAATAATGAGTAGGCGCCGTTTATCCGTACAGTATTTTCCGAGTCGATGTGCACGTTCTATACTACCTGTGTCTAGCTGCACACCGAGCTCAGTAGAGCAAAGGGCTCGTACCTGTTTTTCACATTCTTCCCAACTTTCTTTTCAGCAGTACTTAAGGCCAAAGAAAAGTAAGTTGTTTCTTCGCATACGATTGCTTGCGTCAATATTGGCGGCCTGAAAGACTGGAAGTTCACGTTTTATTTCGTGGTTGCTTCTTATGAGCAAATTCCAACAAAGAAATGTACATTTGGTTGGAAAGTACAACGCTTTTTTGCAAAAGCAAAAGAAAGTATTTATGATCGCTTTCCCTCATGTCAGCGGGAAGCGACTCTTATGTCATCCGCCTCGACTATTATGCGGTTTGCTTGCCTCTAGCGTCAGTTTGAAAACAACGGCGGCACGCCAGGGGGCAGAGCGGATTCATGCAATCGCCGCCTAGGCGGTGGCGCTGCGACCGCTTTAGGAGGCGCGCGTTATCTGCTACTCCCAGCTTGAGGAGCTTCAGCAGACGGCGGCTCGCGTGCGTACAAAAGCATATTTAAGGAAAACAAACATAGTTTTCGCCTTGAACTCTTTTGTATTAGAGAAACAAGACTGCTTAGTAGCGTTTATAGCAACAATCTTAGCCTGACATGTTAAAGACACGTTGGCAAACGGCTGCTCGTCTCGTCGTGACTTCCTAACTGGGCAAACTGTGAGGGAATGCCGTGTTCCCTCATTGAAACTTAAGAGCTCGTTGTTCGGGCTTCTGTAACCGTATCTGCGTGCACGCCGGGGCAAATAAATATCTTTAGCCTCCTAGAAGCCGGTTTTGGCAGCTTCTGAATGTCAGGTTTCGTATTTAACGACGTTATTCGACGAAGTAACTCAGAGTTTGCACCCAGGCCGAGGCTGCGAAATTCAGTAGGTGTTTGAATTACATCTGAGAATGTCAGTCAGTCATTTATTCCTTAAGACAACTGTCGAAAGAAGCCGAGCGGAAATCTCCTAATAAAGTGCCTTTATCCTTCAGGCGGTGCTACAAGGGAACCGCACTTCGCGAAACGTAGTGCTGTTCCGGCGACTTGAGCCGCAGTTTTAGAGGGGTTCTAAGAGAACTGTAAGAGTTATTACGTTTAACATCACCAGTAAGACAACGAAGGTCGGCATTAATGTTCAGTAGACATGCGGCCAGCACACTGCTGACGAAGCGGACATGAAAACTACTTTGCACAGCCGCATAATACCCACGTGAAGAATTTCATGACGCTAAACAATGAGGGGGCAAGCGACACGTCGTGTTTTTTCGATTTTACCGTGAGGGACCAGGGTAAGAAGAACTTTCGGTTTCGGCAAGTGTTTTACTCCCAAAAGCTCAACCTCGAGCATCCCGCCCCGTCGCACCCAAGCACGCGCACGCGAACTTTGCAATACGCAGACGAAATCCCAGCAGCGATCACCAATAGCGACCCACGGCTAGGAGCAGCCGGGTCCGGCGCAGACGATGTGAGCTGCGAGCCAGCGAAGACCATTTATGCGGCGAACTGACCGCGTGACCAAGCTCAGCCAATGGGCGTCGCGGCGGTGAAATGAAAACCAAGATAATCGTTGCCTCCGTGATCAGCTCCGGCGGAGGCCACGAGATAACTAAAGAAGTACATTTACACCTCGAGCGATGGCGCTCGCGTCTAATTGAGATTAAAGCGAAGCCAGAAAGGCTTCCGTCACTGCGGAGCAAGTTTTCTAGCTGCCCCTATCTAAAAATCATCGCTTAAAGCGGTAACAGAAACGGTGCGTCACTCTGGAGCAAGTACTCGAACTGCCGCTATCTGAAAACGTAGCCTCAAGCTGCCGTCTTACTGCCGGTCTTGGCCAGCGTATCTCCCCTCATCTCGTGATTTCGTTGCGCGAGGCTGCTTGCCAATTATAGGCGCTAATTTCAGGTGCTCGGTTACTTTTTATCCTCGTACTACGTTCTCGTCGACTACGCGTGCGCAGTTGCTTTTCGCCATCCCAGCCACATTGTCAGTCGTACGGCTTTGAGGCTGTTGCCTTCGGAAAAACGATATGTGGTTCGAGACGCAGAGCGCACAGCACGAGGGAGAACTGGTGCTCCGTAGGAAAGTGAGAACTACTCTGCTGGCATCACATTGCAACGGTAGGGTATTAGTCGCTTTGGTACTATGGTATGCCGTTCCCATTGGGTGCCTATATCAGCCAGAAAGGTGTCTTGTAACGTTTGTGTGGCAGGTGTCAGATGTTCGCTTTGGGATGATCGCTTCGTAGTTTATACAGAATCGCACGTTGCCGGGTGAATTCTGTTAATTTTCGGGCACCTGCAGTGGTACTGAACGATTGTGCTCCGTGTTGACTGCACTGTGTGGAATACCGCATGAGAAATATCTGTGTTCGTGGTGAAGAAACGCTACGATCAGTGAACATTTGGGAGTAATTTAAAGGATGCGTATGTTGTATATCCCTTTAATTATTGGAGAACGCTTTGATAATGGTGAAACCTATAGCCCTATCCTTTGCCAACACGAAGCGAGTGCTGCCTTGAGCGTTTAGACACTTAGTTTTGTAGATGTTATGTTTATGGGATACTGCCATTTGATTTTGCTTTCTTATCATAGATCCGAGAAGACACTGTTGTATGTCACATGTCATGGCCGATTACAAAATCTCGGATGCTCATGTGCAATTCATACTTGTGCGGCAGGCACAGAACAGTTTGTAATGAGGTCACTTGTTTTATTCAAATCTTCCTTGGAAGTCTCCTGGAGAATGTGGTTGCTTGAACATTTCCAGCGAATGAAAGGGCACTATTCGTACTGGCTCATTTTCCCGCGCCTACCCTTGGTTTGTCATTGTGCCAGGGCTTGATTGTATGATTCATCTGGTCTGCGCAGGTTTTGATCGTATTGAATGTCTGTACTGTTTATGTTATAAAAGGCAGTAATAATTACAATGGGACAGTGCAGCGCTATTTACAGCACTCTTATGCCATTTAAGTACAGCAGGCAACAAGCTTATTCTTTGCACATCATGCAACTAGTCCCGGTGGTTATTTCAGCCACTTCTTATTGGGTCTCTATTCACAACCTGAGTTTGTGATGAGGTTTTCAAAGAATATACTGGCATTAATCAAAAACTTGCGCTATTGTCTCTTTATACGAGCAACTCTCCATAAACTAATTCTGTCGCAATGCATTGCTCACAGGCAGAGGGTGCAAAAGTCTCGCCCGAAACAAGATGCTATGAAAATAAATAGAAGAATGTGCATCTCGGATATTAAGACAAATATCTGGCCCAGTTGGTACACGAACGCCATGATATTCAGCGTGACATAC
This sequence comes from Amblyomma americanum, assembly GCA_030143305.2. Lineage (NCBI taxonomy): Eukaryota > Metazoa > Arthropoda > Arachnida > Ixodida > Ixodidae > Amblyomma > Amblyomma americanum. The sequence goes on from JARKHS020033530.1 coordinate 242,126, forward strand.
CAGGCGAGTTCAAAGGAAAAAGGCAAAAAAAAAAAGAAATGGCTACCGAAAAATAGCGTTTGTAGTCGGCACATGTAGGAACTGCACAGCTACCATAGTGCTCTATAAAGTCAGCAATAAAATTCCAATAACGAAAGGCGTCAGGCAAGGGGAGACGAGGTATTCCGGGGCCTGCTTTGGGAACAGCTGGGGATAAGAGTTAATGAAGAATATCTAAATAATCTGCGATTTGCTGATGACCTTGCCTTGTTGAGTCACTCAGGAGATAAACTGCAAAGCATGATCAATGAGTTAGACAGACAGAGCAGTACGGTGGGTCTAAATATTAACATGCAGGAAACCAAAGTAATGTTCAACAGTCCAGCAAGGGAACAGCAGTTCACAATTGGCAATGAGGTGCTGGAAGTGGTAGAGGAATTCGTCTGCTTAGGGCAGGTAGTGACAGCTGATCAGATAATGAGAGGGAAACAACTAAAATGATAAGAATGGTGTGGAGCTCATATGGCAGGCTCTCTCCGATCATGAATATCAGGTTACCAATATTTCTCAAGAGAAAAGTGTACAACTGCTGTATCTTACCTGTACTCACCTACGGGGCAGAAACGTGGAGGCTAATGAAAAGAGTTCAGCTTAAGTTAAGGACAACGCAGCGAGTCATGGAAAGAAAAATGATAGATGTAACGTTAAGAGACCGGAAGCGGGCAAAGTGGGTGAGGGAACAAACGCGGGTTAATGACATCCTGGTCGAAATCAAGAGGAAGAAATGGGTTTGGGCAGGGCATGTACTGCGAAGGCAAGATAACCGCTGGTCGTTAAGGCTGACGGAGTGGATTCCAATGGAAGGATTGGTTTGGTTTTAAGGGGGTTTAACGTCCCAAAGCAGCTCAAGCTATGAAGGACGCCGTAGTGAAGGGCTCCGGAAATTTCGACCACCTGGGGTTCTTTAACGTGCACTGACATCGCACAACCAAGAGAAGGCAAGCGTAGCAGGGGGCGGCGGAAGGTTAGGTGGGCGGATGAGATTAGGAAGTTTACAGGCATAGGGTGGGCGCAGCTGGCAAAGGGAAGGTTTAATTGGAGAGACATGGGAGAGCCCTTTGCCCTGCAGTGGGTGCAGTCAGGCTGATGATGATGTAGTCGGCACTCGTCGTGTGTTCTTTTTTCGTTCTTGTTTCGTGTGTCGCAACGAACCTCCTGACGTTCGAAGAATTATTTTTACCGCCAAAAAACACGTGGTTATGACGGGCCGGTTTCTGTTTGTTAGCTAGGACGTCATTGTTTAGTTCGCCTCACCCTTAAAAGACGGCGCTGGCTCCTCGCCAAAAGCCGCCATGTTTTGAACGTACGGGCTTATATGCAAGCAGCGCTACCATTCTACATCTGCCTTGTAGAATCACCACCGATCTTTAGAGGATAGGTGCAAAAACTACCTATAACATTCTTGAACGCTGTAGTTGCACGCGGGTACAATCTTACCAGGTAAATATGGATCCTTTGCGGATCTCCGACCCTATCCTTGTTCTCTGATCTTTCTATGCTGGCCAACGCTGCCATGGTGGCTCAGTGGTTACGGCGCTCGGCTGTTCACCCGAAAGACGCGGGTTCGATCCCGGCCGCGGCGGTCGAATTTTGATGGAGGTGAAATCCTAGAGGCTCGTGTACTACGCGATGTTAGTGTACGGTAAAGAACCCCATGTGGTTGAAATTTCCGAAAAGTACGGCGTCCCTCATAGCCTGAGTAGCTTTAGGACGTTAAATCACCATAAACCAAACCAAATCTTTCTCTACTGGCCGCAATGATCGGCGACCTTGGAAGGGCTTCGTATAGGCGACGGCTCGGAGTGTCCTTCGTTTATCTAACCAAGGCGTAAATACCCAGCGAATGTTAACACAAAGCGTTCAATAGCGAGCATAATATGTCTTTAGGAGCACAACATGTATACCAGCAATGAACCTGGTCATGTGCGGCAGTATTGCAACGCTGTCGCTTCGTCGGTAACGACATCGTAGTCAAGTTCTACAATAACATAATTGATCTCATAGGGGACGAAGTAACGGCACAAAAGCATTTCATTCAGTTCGCGGCGGAGAGTGGGTGTGCACACCCATACACGATCGTCTGGCTTGTATGCCGTGTGGCGACGGCATAGGCTGTAACGGCGGGTGTCAGTGCGCTGTTGGTCTCTGATGCGAAGCCGTTCGAGGCTTCTGCACGCTTCAGGCAAGCGGGGTTGCGGTTTTCTTCGGTGTCAATCAGCAGCATAACGGAGGCGGGGCTCTTATCTTTCTCTGCCGTGCACGAGTAGATATGGCTTCATCTGGGTGGCCTCCTGAACGGCGGTGCTGTAGGCAAAGGCAACGAGTGGAAGGATGACGTCACAGGTCTTGTGTTTAGTGTCAACATACATGCCGAGCATGTCTGCGATGGTCTTGTTAAAACGCTCCGTAACGCCGTTAGTCTGCGGATAGTACGCACCTGTCCTATGGTGCCTTGCCTGTGAATTGTGCAAAATGGCTTACGCCAGCACAGCTTGAACGCTGTTTTCCCGCGCGTTGTGACAATTTCCAGGGGCGCTGAGGCGCAAACAGATCTGCTGGACAAAAAAAAAATTGCTGCTTCCACTTCTGTACTATTCGGCAGAGCTCGTGTTAGGGCGCAGTGGGTCAGTAAGTTGGTTGCCACAGTGATCCACCTGTTCGCTGATGTTTAAGTTGGGAAAGGGCCAAAAATTTCGATTCCATTATGTTGGAGGTACTTTGCACTGATGTTATGGTGTTCAGTAGTTCAACTGATCTGGTCGTTGGCGTCTTTCATTGCTGACTTTCACGGCGAGAGTAATGGCAGCGTAAAATCCGACTTCGATGGATAATAATGGCCAGTAATACTCGTCTTAAACTCCCTGAAGCATGCGTGTGAACCCTAGGTGTGGAGATGTGGGCCCGTAATTCTTTCTCGAACTGTCGTGGGCAGGGCAAGAATCCATGTGGTCTTGCTAGGGGCGAAGTTAACGTTGACAACAACGTCCTTCTTTGAGAAGAAGGACAATAATTAGCGCCTGAAGACTCAGGCGGGTGTTCGGTGTTACCTTTTAGGAATGTGACAAAGCGTTGTATATAAGGCTTCGGGCAGTGCTGTCGTGCAATATTGCTGCTGCTTACTGTCCCAGAAAGGCGTCGTCAAGATCGTCGTTTGGTGCTGCGTCGAAGGGGGGCTCGTGACAGGCAATTTCAATCGTAGTCCTTGCGCGCACAATTGTTAACCACGGGGAAGTCGAAGTCATGGATTCGTGAGCTTTTCCTAGCGAGGAGGCCAAACGGGTACTTGTGGTTGGCAAACCAGCGTAACGCGAGATGATTGCGCACAACCTTGACAAGTGTACCGCGCAAGCATTGGCAGAATTTCGACGTTGCCTATTCTATCGCGTGCCACTTCTTATCGGAAGGCGAATATATGACCCCCGTGCTCGACGGAGGGCGGCTTGCGTAGGTAATAACCGTCTCCAACCCGGTGTTCTTCTGTACAAGTATGGCGCCTACGGCCACGCTGCTTGCGTCGATTTGAACCTGCCCTCTTGCATTTTTATCGCAACTGCTAAGGATTCGCGGTGACTAGGCGGCGATGAAGCTCCTTGAATGCGTCGACCTTTGGTGCCTTTCGTTTAAATGGCATATCCGCCTTCGACAGTTGCGTCAAAATCTTGGCAATACGCGAAAGTCTTTCAGGAACCTTTTGTAATGGACACACAGACTCAGAAATCTGGGGGATCTTTTTATTGACAGGCTGTAGACACTGCTTAATTGCGGCTGTTTTTCGGGAGTCGCGTTGCACTTCTTCCTTGGTGATAATGCGGCCATGAAATAGCCGCTCCTCGTTGATGAAGGGGCATTTTTCTGGTATAAGGTAAGTCCAGAAAGCTTAATAGCATCGGGTACTGCGTGCAGCTTCTTGAGATATTTGTTAAAGGTAGTTGCGGAGGCAACGACGAAATCTAGGTAATTGCTAGTGCAGAGCACAGCCTCAAAGGCATAATCGGCCAAAATTCGGTCTTCTCATGGTCTTGTTCGTCGACTTCGATTTGCCGTAGCTGCTCTTGAGGTGCAACGGCCAGAAGTAACTTGTTTCAGAGAGTCCATCTAACGTTTCGTCTATCCTTTGCAGTGGGTAGACGCCTTTCTTCGTCATGCTGTTCAAACAACAATAATCAACGCAAATTTGAAGTACGCCATCCGTCTTCTTTACCCGGTGAACTGGTTATGCCTATGGGCTTTTTAACGGCTGGAATATGTCGATCTGCAGCATTTCTCAGAATTCTTCATGAATGGCTCAGCACGGGACATTTTGCAAAGAGGTCGGCAGTGCCCGTCGGTTGCGATTATGTGCACGGCAATAGGCGTTTGCAGTAGCTTTGTTGAGGGCTAACAGCAGTCGTTTTAACGTCGAAGACAATCACGATTAGCGGGATTATGAACGAGTCCCACAAAAGCTCGCTCTTTGACGTCTTCTATCACTTATCATTCTCACTCATGTCGCGATCGGCCCGTCAAAAAAGGCGAGTCATTTCTTTGACATAGACAGAACAATCACCCTTTCATTTGCGTGCTGAATGAGACTACACCAAAGCTTCAGCCAGTTCTTTCTGGGCAGCGTTTGTAAATCTCTTCAAAAGTTCCCTCTTAAACGTATAGCAGGGCGACAACGAAGTTTGATGGTTTTCTTACGAGCACCGAAAGATCCTTGTAGTGCGAAAAAAACATGTCTCAGGTTTTCTAGACCACTTGAGCTAGTGCAGCAACTGGAAGAGGGAATCCTTTCTGCACCCGGCACCTACACCATACCCGCCGCGGTGGCTCAGTGGTTAGGGCGCTCGACTACTGATCAAGAGTTCCCGGTTTCAAACCCGACCGCGGCGGCTGCGTTTTTATGGAGGAAAAACGCTAAGGCGCCCGTGTGCTGTGCGATGTCAGTGCACGTTAAAGATCCCCACGTGGTCGAAATTATCCCGGAGCCCTCCACTACGGCACCTATTTCTTCCTTTCTTCTTTCACTCCCTCCTTTGTCCCTTCCCTTACGGCGCGGTTCAGGTGTCCAACGATATATGAGACAGATACTGCGCCATTTCCTTTCCACAAAAACCAATTATTATTATTATTATTACTCCACCATACATCATGTGGTAGTGGCGACAATAACAACATAGCTCAGTGCTTTCAGAGAAAACTGCTTATTGGTTTAACCTCTGTCCGCTAACAGAAATGTCTCGAGAGGGGCGATAGCAAAAAGATTGGTGGGTGGTCGTCGAATGACACTCATTTCCGCTCTTGGCCGCGTTAAATTTAAAGGTGGGGAACAACTTTGGAGACAATGTGCGGAGAACATTTACGACAATATTGATCTGTGTAGTTTGACGTGGCTACCATCTTGCCAAGTAAACGTGGTAGTTTCTCGCTTCTCCAAAAAAGTGATGCGGCCGCATTCTGGTGGCTCCGAGCACGAAGAAACACTTACAAAGCTATGCAACAATATAGATTAATGAGGCTGCGGCTTATTGTCTTGTAAATCTAGGTCATTTTTAAGGCGAAAGTTTTTAATGGCTCACACTCGAGGTGGCCGTCCGTCTGGTCACGTGGCCTCCTCGCGGTGACCATCCGTCTGGTCACGTGACCTCCTCGCGGTGGCCACCCATCCGGTCACGTGAGCTCGCTGTGGCCGTTGGTTCGTTGCATCACCACCTAGGTCACGTGACCCAGGTCACGTGGCGTAGGTCACGTAGCGCCACGCTCGCGCAAGCTGCTCTTCTTCTCTGTCATGAAATGAATTCAAGCGCGGCAAATTCAAATCCGTACAGTGAGTCGCAAACGGCTTTCGCCTTCCCGCGGCTAAGAGATATCTAATTAGGTGTCTCCATCGAATTTTGATGCAGATATTTGTATGCGCACTTACCACATCGAAGTAAGAGAAGAGTCTCGCACTTGGGTTGTGGACGGAGCATACAACCGTGTGGCCATCCGAAGCGAAAGACTTCATCACAGAAACACAACGAAGTGCGGTGCTGGAGTCAAGACCACTGTTGATATAAGAAAAAAGGTGAAGGAGAATATTATTTCCGGAAACTGCTCATTATAGCCGCAAAAAAAGAAATAAGCGTCAACAGTAATTATTAGCGCACTGTGCCCTGTGATTAATATTAAAGGATGTGGAAGTGCATGAAAATTTATAGGTTGATCACTTTTGTCAGAGTTCCAAAGGCGTTTGAAAGTGAGGTCAAAGAATAGCGCATCAGAGTACCATAGGTCATCCATCATTAAAAAAAGCAAGCGTGAAATAAATGTTCACGCGGCCACTGCCACTATTCGTGATGTGATCAATTTATGCAACTGGTTCATTTGCATAATAAATGAAATTAGAGCGCTTATAATAGACGACTCAAGATGCTATGGTGTATGCAAAATGTATCTGACTGTTGGGGAACAATTTAAAACAAGTGGTTCTAATAGCACCCCTTTGTGTGAACTACCCTGCATTAACATTAGCGGCGCACTCACCTTGTCGGTTCATCGAGGAAGATGACGGGTGGTTTCCTGACGAGCTCCTGCGCAATAGAAAGCCTCTTACGCTGTCCCCCTGACAGGTTGCCAGCCCTCGTGTTCTGGCACTCTCCGAGCCCCCATTTTGACAGCGCTTCGTTCACCTGGAGCAGACGAATATTGGTGTAAAATTCAGTGTTCACTAGTAGTTATTGGTCGAGGGAATTATGCGTAATAAAAAGCTTCAGTGGAGTCTGAGTTGCAGGTTTGAGCACGTGATCGCATTTTTTATTTAGAGAATTGCCGGATCAATCGTTGGGGCACTTCGTGAACTTGTTTCTTCCAGTTTTGCTCCTGCAGTAGGAAGCCAAAGTGCACGCTTTTAGAGGGAGGTGTGCGGCTGTCGCACCAGAAATGACAAATTTGAGCGAAGAAATTTGTTTGCCACACTTACTGCCGCAGCCTAAAGCTTGGTCAGGTCTAGTTCTGCAGCTAGACGGAGGAAAGGGTGCGGATAAACGTAGGCCGATGTTGCACCGTCAAAATTAGATTTCAGGAGGCACAGCCCATAACTTGCCCCCAGCACTACACTAAATGGGCTGTTTCATGAAAAAGAAAAAAAAAATCCCTTACGCTTTTCGCATTTCTTTGGTATGTGGCGTTATCAGATAAAATATGACCTCTCCAGTGGAACTTGACCGTGCGCTGGAAACTCAGGTTCAAGAGAGGCTCCGCTGTGCCTGTTAAGTGGCTGGTGAAGCGGTTTTGTTCTCACTTCATCCGTTGAATCTGCTACTTTAGTTTGGTTGCGGACATTCTTAAGTTGAAAAATGTCTGTCTTTTTTTTTTCTTTTCTATGCGCTCATGTCTACACGCGCATGCTGAAATGTCGATGACGTCTGATGCGCGTGCCTTGTCTTCCTTGTTTCCTGCTCAGTTTAAAGACGCATATTAGTGGTGTGTGAATAGTTATTTTTTTCAAACCGAATCGAATACGAAGTATTTGGCTAAAACCAAATCGAATATGACTTGAATTGTGATAGGGCCAAGTCGAACGCGAGTTGGATATTACAACTGATAATCTCTACTTGTGCGTATAATAGTACGAAACAAGCAATCGTGCGGAACATTGAAGAGCCAGTGGTGGCACTGCTTCACGGTGCTGTAAGTTTAAAATTCATGAATTTAGCGCTATCGCTTCTAAAAGACGCAGCACTAATCTCCACGAACGGGTAGCAACACGAACTCACTGTATTAACTCGAAGAGTGTTAAGTTACAGGTATAAGAAAATTAACAATTTCTTGGTTTGGTCAGAGATCGTTTTCACAATGATTTCACCCCAGAAAAGCCCGGCACCAGGCCGGAGGAAGCCTTGTACACATTAGCAAACCGGTGGGTACCAGGCGGCACTGGAACCAAACCACAGGAAATGAGACTAGTGCCACGTATACGCACGATACATGGCCTCAGAGATGAAGTAAGGGTTTTCCTGAATCAGCCTCAATCCTGTCGCCTCGTCCAGGCTGAGGCCACGTACAAGCATTATAGATACCTTCAAACAAATAGACCGTGTCGTGCCTCTTAATCCTTAATCTCCGCCATACTTTTTGCGGAAGGATGGTGCGTGGCGTGAGTGTGGGCCGTTTTTGAGAAGATACATCCAAGAAAAATACGACGGGCTTAATTCGAACCTCCTGCCATCATTCGAAAGCTATTCGACAAATTGAGAACGTATTCAATTCGTTTCGAGTAATTTTGACAATACAGATTTGATTCGTTCGAGTAATCGGAGAGAATGGTATTCAATTCGCTATTCGCAATTTTTTCGAGTACTCGCGCATCCTTAGCGCATATGCTTTGAAATATGCTGAAAAATATCCAAGTGCCACAGCATGCACCATCAGGTCTCATTAGGCTCATTAAAGATAAGTGTCTCAGCGCGGGTAATCATGTATGCAATACTCGGGGCGCCGGCACGCGAGGCCGGATATTAGCGCCTTTCATTCCAGTTCTCTGCCTCTACAGCGAAGCCGTAGCACAGAGAAGCGATATGCAGCTAAATTCGTATTAATGGTACACGCGCTTCGGGAGCAAAACGTTCAACTAGCTGAGGTGCGTTCGTGAAGACAATGCATGCAACGCCCGCCGACAGCCACAGCCGGCAGGTGGCAGACTACGGTTAGGCGGAGCGCAGCCATTTTCTTTTCCGCTCACAATCCACGGGAAGCAATTCACGGGCGTAGAAATCATGAACCACGCAGATTCAATCGCTGGGGTCGTCTGCGATCATATCACTGCGTAGTAAGTCAATAAACAGGCGGTAATCGAGAGCACAGCAGACCATTTGACCCGGAATACCCGCGCTGTTAACTCAGATGTGGTGTTGAATAAAATATATAAGAGCGCAATTGCAGCTCAGATGCCTTTCAAGATCCGTGGAAGCTTAAGGCTTATCTTTAAGACAGCGAAGGCCGAGCGCTCGCGTCGTCCTCGCCGATGTGTACGTGCGTGAGCGCGATCGGCTAATTGTTGTAAAGTCTGCGGCTGACCTCGATAACTTTACGTACTTCCTTTTCCGCCCAAGAAGCCTATCTCTGTCGTACGCGCGCGTTACAAGGACACGAAGACGTACGCGATGCAGCGGAGAGCACCTGCCTTTAAGGGAGGGGTACAGTGGAGGGGCAGGGTTGGGGTACTTGCACCTTGCCGCCGTCACTGCCGACTCGACCGGCGGGCTAGTTCCGGTTTCTGGCCTCGCTTCCTGTCTTTGTGGGTGGCGCCTCTGGTTATTCAGAGAGCACCATTGCAAATACACCATAGAAAGGACGTTACTGTGCTAATTTTTTGTGGAAGAGTTTAGGAACACTCATTTGCGACTTTCTCAGCAACGCAGCCACCCCAGAAAACACGCCGATTGTGTTCCAGAGGAATATGCTAGCTATCTTGGTCAGTCTGATAATTACTTTATTGTCTCTTAAACATACCCAGACGAGCCAGATTTTGTAATGAAACCACTAATTGCAAGGGGCTATTCTGAGTGTCTCTGTAACATCTATGCCGAGCTGGCCAAAATATTTTAACAGGATTCTCCGGGCAATAAAGGTAAAAAACGCTTGCCCTACCAAATGTGTCCGCTTGGCCGGCGGCAGGGACGGCATGCGGAGACGAATGCTCATGTCCAACGATTCGCGCACGGTCAGCTCCGGTAGCAAGACGTCGTCCTGCATGACGTAGCAGCTCTGTCGGTTGAAGAGCTCCGTGTTCCGCACCCAGCCGTTGACGCGGACCTCGCCTTCGTAGCCTCGGTCGCTGCGGTTCAAAGAACAGAGCAAGTGAGCGTTGACGAGGCAAGCTTCCAAAATGATGCTCATGTTAGAGAACTGATGTATACGGCACTCTACAGCTGGCCTTATTGACAGGCGTACCTGGCATACCTCTTCACTGCCTAATCACTGCCAAGCCACGGCTGACATACCTAATCAGTGGCATGCACTTAGAGCAGTGAAGAAAGGAATGCAAACAAAATATCACTTACTAGTGACCAGAAAGGATATTCAAGAGCGTCGTTTTGCCAGCGCCGGAAGGTCCCATCACCGCAGTCAAGGTGCCAGCCGGACATCTGCCGTGCATGTTACTGATTAGCGTCCTTTTTTCTGTGGAGGTGTAAGATAAGGGCAACTAGGCGTTTGACTCGTGCAGGTAAAAGGCATGCCAAAAAACCCTAAACAAATGTTAGAAGTCTATCAGTTGTAGCAAAAGTTTCTTACTTTGCATCAAAGCAACATGTATTGGTACACGGGAGATAGAAGCCTGAGAATATGCAATATGAAGACAGAGAATATTCTGCCAACTATATCTAAGACGCATAGCACATGGACACAGAAGATGAACTGCAAACAGATATGCTTCTTGTGATGAACATCAAAAGACAGCGGGTGACTTATAAAGTGATTGCTCACGTTCCGCTTTGTGCTTCGGCCATGTCTATCGAGGTCTATCAGCTCACTAAATTTTTATTCCTGTATTTTTCAAGGGTACCGGAAAATATGCACGTTAGAAATATTTAATATTCATATCTTCGTTTTATACCTTTCTCGGTGCGCTGCGATATGAAGCGAGAAATCGCCAGCAATGGCCAACATTGTTGCACAACTTGAAGTCATTTTGCTGCAATCCGTCGCCTCGGCGGCCGCCCACACCTGATTCGCCAAGCGCATTTAGAACCCTTTGTTTGGAATTTCACGCATAGCATGCCCGAAGGATTCGTCCTCCCTATTCACACCACGTTTATTTTTAGTAGCGCGTTGTAAAGTGAAGTCGTAGAATGCCAGCGAGGCCAAGGCAATCGTGTCAATTGCCTTGCTGGGCGCATGAACAACTGTGATGGCCGCGGCAGTTCACTGAAGATGGAATGCTGGTAGAGGATACTGTTTTGAATGCTAGCCCCTCTAAAAGGCATGAAAAAATATATTACCCTCTTAAAGCCATAGCGCTCAAGGTGGTGTTTGCCCCAGCCCCACACCCATCCCCATGAATGGTTTTTGCATCTGGCTTCTCCAACATTCTTAGCAAAAGGCTCTCAGTAATGACTACAGCGCACCCCTGGTGCTTATCGGAGCGCATTGGCATAGACGCAGCAGGTAGCCCCCAGCAGGTAGTGCCCCTACCGGGAGGCACTAAACAATCGAAGTGGCATAGCATCTGGCACACCCCTGCCTGTATAGCTGCAATTGACATTAACACAGGGGCAAGCGTCCTGACACTTATTTTTAAGCGCTCACAAAATTATAACTATAGGCCATTAATTTGTGGGAAGAAGCATGAATTTTCGTTTTGTGATAAAATGACAGCTTGGCTCTTCCGCGTCGGGCTCTTATGAAGTACAAATGTTTTGGTCTCCCAAATGTCTTAAGTTGACCAAGGAGCTATCCGAGTACCGACGCCTCAGTGTTACATTCCTTGACTCATCCAAATGATGTTTTTTTTTTTTTGTGGAGGCAGCAGCGATTATGGGAAGTGTTTTTAATTGGCGTGACGCATAAAACTCGCGCGAAGCCGAAGGTCTTCTTCTGCATTGTAAAGTTGCAATTGATCATAGTTGGCGCAGGGCGCATTTCGCCTGTTGCTCAACTAGCACACGAACCTCGTTATGAGTGGCAGGAAAGTCCGCTTCAGTCAAAAAACGCTCACATATTTGAAAAAGCGAAAACAAGAAGCACGAAAACGTTTTACATGACGTTTTGAGAAAGTTTTCTGAACGTTTTTCAGGCACATCAGAAATGCTTTGTTGTTTACGGGGTAGAGATGAGTAACATCGTATCTGTCAGCGTAGGAATCCAGCTTAGCGCTATGCAAAAACTATGCATTACATTACGCACCTTTGCCCTGCTTGACAGCATACGAAATGCTTGTCCATTCCAGCGTGACTCTGTTGCTAGGGCCACCGTCGTTGAGCGGCGCGCTGCACTCCATGTCGACCTTCAGGACGCCAGGCTTTGAGCAGATGTTTAGATTCTGCTCAACTCCCGGAGGACTCCGCAGTGGGATTTCATCGCAAAAGTCAGCGCCATCTTCGATGGCACGCTTTGCAATTTTGCTGAAACCTATAGAATCAAGGCCTGCTTGGCTTTAGGAAACATGGGCACCCGTAAAGCACTTGCACTTAAATGGTCTTTGGTGTAATGGGTGCAGCGCGTGTTATGAGACAGAGATGTAGCACTTGCTGCATCATCCTTGCTTGTAAGATTAATTGTAGGTTCAACCCTTCATTACCCTGCCTCTGAATTAATAATACATTTTGGCCAGGGGCTGCTTCAAGGTCGATTTCAGGCACATCAGAAATGCTCGGTTGTTTACGTGGCAAAACTAGGTAACATCGTATCTATCAGCATGACCAATGTCTGTTAATACACGGGAACATTTAGGTTCATTTTTTGAAAGGATGATGTCGCTACCCTAATAAGGCTTCTTTTTGTTTGCAGTAGATGCACTTTGGAAAGCGCAAACCTCTGTCTCGTCATGTATCTGCACTAATTGTATTGAAACTACAAGGACGATGTTCCTATTTTACGCGTTATGCTATATGCGCAATAAGTGTTCATACTTAAAAAATATTTATGAGAAGCTGAAAGAGAAAAATATCACTTCCAGAGTACCGCACATTTAAAGACAGAATGGGCTTGCGCTGCTTGCTTGCGAAATTTTTTCGAAAACTTTGAGAAATTCCCTGCTTTGCAGCCATAATTTTTCTGCCCTTCAGTCAACTTGACCTGCTGGGGTCAATGTGAAGCACACAGAATAATCGTCTAGGCTGGGCTATTGGCGGTAATACATTTGTAAATAATGCCACATTTATAAAAACCTCCCGACCTTTTAGCGTATGTATACTGAGTCGCCCCACCCCCCTCCCCCCACCGTCCCGAAAAAAAAATGCCCACTGCGTTGTAAGTCTTCAGAAAGCGACAAAGTCGCAAGTCGGAGCAGTAAATGCAAATGTGACTACTATATTTCCAATTAAAGTTTTTAAAATGAAACTCTACATTTAACTGCATTGCAGCTAATATAGTAGATCTAAGTTGCTTTTGCGGTTCTGAAACGCACAGGCGTTTTTATATATTGATAAAAATGTGTTATACAAAAAACAGATATTGTCAGCCTAAACTCAGCCTTCCGCCATGACTCTATATTAACAGAGCTGGAGCAAGCAAAAAGAACCGACGGAAACTAATAACAGTTTTATTTACTTATCTTAATTGCGACAGCGTGCTTCTGGGATGAACGCAAATAAGTATGTCTGTAAAGCCTTGTTTACTTAAACTTGTCTAAGGTCAGCTATTGCAAAAATAATAAAGATCACGAAACGTTGAGGAGTGCACATGTGGCCTGCTGGCTGAGGTCATTTAAGGTTGGTGCGCACCAGACATAACCCACTGTAAGCTGCCTCAGTGAGTCTGAAACCATGGAGTTATTGGATAAGATTAAGGGAGATTGTTGAATGGGTAAAGAACGTAATCAACTGTGTGTAAAGCTGCAAATAGCACGCATCCTGGGTAAAGATAGAAGACGCATCGTCAGCTAGAAGGCATGACGAGGTACTCACTCGTTTGGCTTCGAACCGCCAGCTCCATTGGTCTTCTGGCTTCGAGCAGCCTACAAAGGCTGGCAGCCTTCAAAAAGTGAGAGAAGAGTAAGGGTATACAGATGTATATGTCGCACTTCCTCCCCTCCCCCTTTTTTGGGCTGGACATATCATTGGCTATAATCTGTACGAGACTGCTTTGCGCGAAATTGAACCTTGAGTGAGGTAGATAAGGTCCGTAGCGTTGCTTTTATTTGCTTATATTAACTTTCACTCCCTGAGCCGAATACAAACGTCATCGCGGAGCAAGGACGCACTAAGACCTTGCTCTGAGGCCAGACGATGGTTGGGTTGATGCGAAAGGCCTATTCGAGCTTAAGCTTCTCAGAAACGCTGTAAAGAAAAAAAAATCTGAAAGAGATAAACTTCATCTGTATGCATTCGAATGAAGGCCGATTATGCAGCACTTATCATCAGGCTCTATATATAGAATTAAAAATGGAATCAGTTCAGCTTCCAGGAGAGGGCTGCTAGGCCTTCTCTTTTTTTTTTGTGGCCATGTAGCTTGTCCGACCATCTTTCTGCTTTCATTAAAATAAATGCCACAGTCGAACGCGATTGGCCACACATTTATTTCGAGGGATGATAGTAAAAGGTTGCACACGTTTAGAGTTTAATTACATTTCATTCATTTTCTCTCACTTGTGCTCTGGCCAGGTAAATGTCACGCTATGCTTACCTGGAATTTAATATTGACTTTTTCTGTGCATGACTTGTACGCGTACAAACTATTCTCTTAGGTTACCTGTAATTTGCAAGTGATTACAAATCGGCATCGGGAAAACGAAGAGACGGAGGACTACCTTATTAACAGGAACTTAGTCACCCCTCTTTTTTGAAATGTGGTTCCTGAAAACAGAGATTGATGCCATCATAATTAGCCACAAGTCAGTGGCGTTTAGTTGTCCTCTGTTGCTACTGAAAAATATGCTTAAAAGGTGCCAAGGTTAGAGCATTTATGAAAACACGGACTGACGGTGCCGTTATCCATGCACGTCATAATCGTCAACGACTGAAATTTGTCTGCATCAAATACCTTGAGCATAAAAAAAAGACCATTGCGAATAACTGTATTGTCACGCTACTTATAACGAACTACCCTGAAATTTTGGCACTTTTTTAAAATTACACGTTCGTTTACATTGACTTATGCATTAAAGTTGATGCCTTAGTAAATAGAATATGTCGGAATCACCCGTCACCTATTTATTGCATTGTGCGTGAAGCCTACTTGCAGCACCACAAATGCCGCTAATATAATCTTTAATAACCTGGTCACTGGAAGCACCTATGCTCAACGGCTGACTTAGTCCCATGAAAGGAAAACGCATTATAATTCCGTGCGTATTGAAGTGAAGATAGCGAATGAGTTTGGTCCCTACGAGAAGATTCCCTCTGCCTTGACTGCTGTGCTGAATATGTTTTCTCGTTTTTTCTCGCGCCTATTGTTCTGTAAATAGGAGTGTTCCTCTCATTTTAGAACATCTGCATTGACTTACTGTTCTTCATTCGCTCTTGTATATTATGGGCCTATGCTATCTTCGGCTATTTTCGCAACGTTTCATGGCTCATGACACTGTATCGGTTTATCAGAAGAGCATGTTTCATATCCGCTCAAGATGTTAGCGTTGGGTGCAACACGATGAAGCCAGCGTGGATATTATTTATGGGTCTCGAACCACGTCCGCTCATTAAAAAGATTTCTCAGCATTATTTGCTGCGTCAAATAGCTTGATGTCTTAGAAAAGTTGCTTTCTGAAGCCATCATTATCACAACTAAGCAAGGTTAGTCCACCATAGCTAAAATTTCTATTCTCGTGACCTCTACTGGTTCATGTATTCACTGCCTAGGAATACATGCTCTCCAGCAAATTTCGTAATCTCGAAACGCCACCTATATCTTTCTTCCAATCACGTTTTTTCCCTGCTTGGTACTGTTCGTGTCCTTCCAATAGAGCGCCGGTTATCGTTCCCGAACGGTACCGTAGTTTCGGGCACACAGACCGCAGGCTAAGCATTTTTGGGAGTTGAAATCTTGCTCTTTGCGGACTCTCTCTAGGTACCAACTATAGAGTATTTCTTTTTTCAGTATCGCCGAATATGGCGTGAAATTCCGAACGCTTATTCTATTGCAAGGATTGGCGCTAACCGTGCTCTGCGTGCACATACCTTTTTATGCTCTGCTGCACAGCTATCTCTTGGGGGTTATGCAATGGGCGCAGGTGATGTAGTAACTGTTTTTCAGCACAAATTGAGTCCTGTCACAGAACGCCAAGTGCAGCGTGTATAGCGGAAATTACGGGGTATGCCTTGTCGATGTCAATATCTTGTTTGTCTTGTGTGCTACATCTATTACGTACGTTTATTTTCAGAGAGATTAGATAAGCCCTTGATACTAATTTAGTAGTCACAGCCACACGACTATACGCCACCATTATTCTCTTATGAATTACTATGTCCTTATCGGGCTTTGTTTTGATTATTAAGTCCATATGTACTTCCTACATACTCATAGTATCTCATTATCTCTCCGTAATTGTTAATGATTTGCCGAATTCTTTAAAATTATTTTTCTCTTAATCAAAACAGTTTTAAACTTGCAGCTTCACTTTGCTTGTCATTCTCCTAAAACATTGGATGTAATTGTTCCCCTCGGTTTCTTACCGCAAAAACGTCGGCAAAGAACTGAAGGCTGCAGAGATATTCGTCGTTAATATCTTACTTTCTCACGCTAAAAATTCTTGCAGCTTTATTCTTCCTAGTTTAACGCCTTCAATACCCGTTCCCGAGGTGCCCTGAAAAACACCTACGCTTTGCTGAGTGCTTCTCCCCGACAACTACACAGTACAACATCAAGGCGCACAAGCCGAGGCGCAGTGAACGTCGCCCTTCATAACCCGTCGCGATAGCTTGTGTTCTACTTTTGTTTTTAATCCGCTTAGATAATTAATCGTTTAACGTTTTGTGCAGGCTGGATGTTTCGCAAGCACACCTGCAAGGGGGAGAGTATGGACGCCACGCGACGTGTTTTCTTTTTTTCTTGCTACAAAGACTCTCGTCGAGGGTGCCCTTGAAAGACGCGTATTCTGTTGGTGACCTCTGTAAGCTGTTTGCCCTTGCTATCGTCTTATCATCGTCGCCCTGAGGGGTCGAAGTTCTCTCTACCCTCATCGGGCAAAGCCGTGAGGTCGCTTAAATAATTTCCTGTATCAGCCAAGGACATTTTTGGGTCTGCGACTGATTGTCATGACGCGCCACATTGAAATTCTTTTTTTTTTTGTGGGGGGGGGGGGGGGGTTATGCAACCAACATTCTGACCAGTGTATTAAAACAGCGCCACTTTCAGACGTGAAAGTTGCGAACCGCGAAAAAAAAAGATAAATATTTCACTCGCTTCATTTAACAATACCAAAAATAGTCTATTGCTCTTGTCGTGCCCGATCTCAAAGAAGCGTTGGTAGCATAATAACAAAGAGTCCTTCTTCTTGTATATTGGTTTTTATGTTTTTATTTTGCCATGCTAAATCGAGGTAGTACTGTTCTCAAGTGTGTACTACGCGCATGAAAGTAACCTCAATTAAATCTGACCTCATTATGCTTTCATTACACTGCGAAAAACGCATTTAAGCGGGGAAGCAGCTTTCAGCACCCTTTTATTTCTTGATGTATTTACATAATTTTTTTTCACTTATTAGAAACAATTTTACGTCTACTCTCACAAAAAGTTTGCTGTTTTTCTACAGAAAATTGTTTTCTAATAAATATTTTTACTCTGAGTGCTGCGAAAGGGCTGTAGAGTTAAGAAAACGTGGCAGAACGTTGGTTCAGCATTCGTATCATTCCTATTGGCATGATTGAGGTCAAGACATTCTTGGAACTTTTTTTTCCGAAAAGCACAAATTTTGGTTTTGAATTTTCGCACCGCATTGTCCGCTGACATATCTAGAGTGTGAAAAAAATTCATAGCAGAAATTTAAAATTAAGAAATTAGAAAAACAAATAATGTCATAACCTGCATTCTTGTCCTGGAAATGCAAGAAAACAAACATGGTCAAAATAGGTAAAAAATCGCGGTACAAATCTAATTCGCAAGGTGAATATTTACGGAAAAAAATTATAACGAAGAAAAACGACCATTGTTCGAGCGTTTCCCAGCAATATATTGCCACCGCGATTCACAAAATTTTTGTAGAGCACTTCCCGGTCGATTCCGCAATGCAGCTTCGTAAAAGCATGAAAAAAAAACAAGGTATAGAATTTTATACAGCAATTTTCGAAACATTTCTTGGCCATTTTTGGGGATTTCGAAGCCACGTTCCCCATTAAGCTACATTAAAGGAAGTTTCACGGCGGTCGAGCGTTCCGCAGCGCCGCGCTTCCCGGTCACATGAGGTCACACAAGAGTGGCTCGTTGAAAACAAAAAAGGAAATTATTCTGCGATTCCAGCAGTTAGTAGCCTTCCTCGCGTTGTCTGCTTTTGGAACTACCAAAGCGTTACTTGCTCCTCGTCACCCCAAATTCTTCGCTCTCGTACCTTTTGGTTTACACAATGCAAGGAGCTTGAAGCGTTTTATCTTGTTTCATTGATTTTGTTATCCCCTAATTTTGCTGGCGAAAATAGCTCGCGGGATTGCGCTACGATTCCAGTATACCTGGAGCGACATTGAAGAACTGTGGCTGAGTGAAGCCTACCATGTCGAGGGAAGGCCTGCACAGTGCACGACGGGACGACTTGTGGAGCGCAGTTGAAGCCTCCAATACTGTGTATTGTGGGGTTTTGAACGTCTCAAGGAGACTCATTATATAAGGGAACCCGTAGTGGAGGGCTCCGGATTGATTTACACCATTCGTGGTTCTTTAAAGTGCGCTTACATCGGACAACCCGTGGGCGTTTCTGTATCTCGCCTCCAGCGATATATGGCCACCCGACGGGGATCTAACCCGGAGCCAGCACCAAACTAACTTGGAGCCAGCACCAAAACGCCAAAGTCACTGAGCAAAGCCCCTGAAAAGTATTCAAGTATAACATTTTGCTGGGCTAGTTGGTGCATGCTACTAAGAAAAGAAGCGCCAACAGAGACAAGACGTAAGAAGTGACACGGACAAGCGCTTGTCAGTGTCACTTCTTACGTCTTGTCTCTGTTGGCGCTTCTTTTCTTAGCCCCTGAAAAGTGTAATACATTTCTGCACAAGTGCGCTTAAGCGAAGCGAAGTCAAGCTTAAATTTTTTATTTGTATACATGCGTCTCTTTAAGTAGTCAGTGTAGGGGGTGAATTTATAGGCTGCACTTGCTGGTGAAAGGAAGGCGCGGTAGTTTTATTTCCACCATGCGTATATGAGACTTTCATAGTCTAAAGACACAACATAAGTTTAGGCTTTTGATTAAAGCCCGCTCTTGTATAAATGTGGGATTTGAGGAGTCCCTAGCTAGCCTGTGGATCAGTAGCCTTTTATTTATATGAAAGTGTCCAGCAGGTCCCGCGCAATTCGGTTTTTATTTGTTGAGTTCTTCACTCAGAAGTGCAGTTTGCAAGTAGATGATCGACGATAGGTTTGAGTATCTACTTCGTTTTTTTTAATTCTGTGTTGGCTCGTTATACAGTTGACACCGCGGCCTGTCACGCCGACCTATTTGCCTTAAGAGAGAAAAATCTCGTACACTGCCGACTCACGCACCAGCAAGGGCCTTGCATGCTTTGTTCTGCACTCATATCTGCTTTAGTCGCTAGAGATAAGAGGGAACAGTTTATTTAGTTACACTACTGCTTATCTCCTCATGAGACCATAGAAGGCCGATAATACGTACAGAAGAGAAGTTGGAAGAGCGTTAAAGGAGCAACAAACAATAAATAAAACGAGTGAGAAGCCGTAATCTTTAGCAATTTTCTTCATACGGCACGCAAAATTATGCAGCATGGAAACTACTGCGGGTGCTAGTGCTCTTTAAGCTAATTTCGTCGTCGAGATTTTTGTGCCAGAGCTCATCTTCTTTAGGGAAGTTTTCGCTACTGCTGTAACGATTAATCGAATGGTAACTCCGCCACAAGTATTGCCGACTGATAATCAAATTTGACTGCGATTTTATGGGCGCAGAGCTTTTCAACAAAACTAGATACCAATAAACACCAAAATGGAGCCCAGTACACTCCCTTCCCCTACCTTTATTACAAAAAAAATGAATAAAACTGTTCTTGGCTGTTACTTACCGCTGCTTACCGCTCTTTGCTGCGAATGTAATGCACACAATTCATGCAGTAGAAGAGACGACACTTGCCCGTGCACATCTTAAGCAGGCAGCCTGCGACGCTTCAAATTTCGGTTCTTTTGTAGCGCACGACACCTTAACCACCGTGCAACATATGGAGCAGGAAAATTTCATGTAAAGTCGCAGTGGTCGAGCCCGTAGAAGTAACGTGGTTCTATCCAACAAAAGGTGCAAGCATAGCCGCTGGCTGTTTCGGGTTGTCGATAAAACTCAGGACCATAACACTTTTATTCTCACGGCAAAGTCTTTGATAAACTTGAATGTTCCTTTCTTGAATGTTATCTGCAAGCCAAACGTCCTATGCTTCGTTTCCGGCTCGTCCCCACGTTTCGGAACTAAGAAAACCGAAGGGAGGAAAATTTCCTCTCCAGACACGTTTAACAATGGCCGCTTATGCTTATGTATGTTAGCCTGCGATGCGTGCAGCTCAGACTTGTGTGCATACCAAGTATTAAGGCGATAGCTTTTAATGGCTCATACTCGTGGTGACCGTCCGTCCGTTACATCGCCACCTAGGTCACGTGACCTAGGGCACGTGGCGCCACGCTCGCGCCAGCTTCTCTTCTCCTCTGTCGTGAATGAATTCAAGCGCGGAAAATTCAACTCAGTGCAATGAGTCGCAAACGGCTTTCGCCTTCTCGCAGTTAAGAGATATCTAAGTGCCTTCAACGAATTTTTTCGAAGACATAGGGCTCATACAAACTATTTAGACGACATATGGTTGAGAACGCTCGTAATAATTGTTCCAACACGCGTGCAACCTGCCGGTTGTTAGTCAGATGCCTTCAGTGTCGATAAGCATACAGATAAGTGGAGTCAGTGAATTTGTGTACAGAGCTGAAGGTGTGCGCAGCTCTCCTACCGAAGGCCGTGTGATGCTCTTCCTAAGCCGCTGATAACAGAGAATGATCGAAAGAGCTATACGGCGTCCACGCGTAAGCAGCCGTTCCATCCCTTGTTCTGAAAAGGGTACCGCCTAGCACACACATTCTGCTGTGTACCCTCCTCAGGTGGGTGGTATATAAAGAACAAATTAGCCCTTAATTAATACTCGAAAGATGGCAGTGAATTGAGTTTTGCGATATAAATAATATGCAAAGAACTTTTTTCTGCATGAGTGTGTTGAAAAGAGAAATGGGCGCGAGGGAAACGTGGGCAAATTGATAAACAAGGACAAAATTACGCTCGCATCACTGCGAAATTTTGAATAGCATGGTTCGTAATTGGGTCATAAATTTGTTCACTACCAAACAGAATTTAATATATAGGCAGGGCCACATTTTCATGCGTAATAAAAAATGCACAGATATGACCGCAATGTAGATTACCACCATCGTTTGCATGAATGAACACCGCGCAACGTCACCGTGTTTGACCACGTGCCATAGCATCAGAGTACCGACATAATGGCTGCTTGCAAAGAGTTCGGACAACTTTGCACCTTTTTCTGGGGACCCATACAAATACGGCTTTGACAAACGCGCCACGTGACGCGCAGGACAAATGATGTATCCATAAAATAAAATTCACTCCCTCGCTCACTCACCTTGCTACTCAGCAAAGCTTTCAATGAATAACAAAATGAATCAATCATTGCAAATCACTCGATAAGTGCCTGATGCATAGCTGAGTAACTTAAGGTGAAATAGAGCGTTCGTCCACGTCTGCGAATGAAAGGCCCCGTAACCAAACACGCTGAAAGCGTTGAAACATTTTTTATCTTAGGGCAAATTTTTTCTCTTCTCCCTTACGTCGCCGGGCTTCTGTAGAGGGTGACTACTTTTTAATCCGCAAGCGCCACCTCAGAATGACGTAAGCTACAAGTTTGTAAAAAACGTCCATCGCAAGCAGGATGCCAAACTTGACGTGGACGAAAGCGTCTTCTGCCCCCGCCTCGATGAGAACCTGTTCGGGTTCAGCGAAGAAGCAGAAGGTGTCTTCGCTGCAGTCTAGCTCCCCTCTGCCGCCGCCGTAGATCGCGTACATAATGCCCTGGAGGGCGTGGTACAGGTGAGAGGTGTAGGTGAACCAGGCCACCGGGGGCTGAAGCAGCTTGGGCGGCATAAAGAAACCGCAGAAGAGGAACGACGGTGCTGAAGCCGGCAATGCCACGAACAGCGCCGTCTGCAAACAAGTCACATTACGCCAATTTATGCTGCAGTTGCACCCGCACTACCATTATCATTGAAAAAAAAATGACAGGGACACCTAATTCTATTATGCGTTCGCAACGCGGCGGCATTAGCAGCACGTTTATGACTTTTCCTAAGAGACGTCACCTCCGGTACGGTGACGTCACTTGCCGGCAGCCATTAAAGCGTGATGATGATGATAGTGAGTTTTTATGGCGCAAGGGCATCTGCGGCCAAAGAGCGCCATGACACAAGGTATTTTCGTTTGCTCAAGGTGGGGTCAAAAACCCATTCATCAAACATTTCACCCTGCTTAAGCCGAGCACCAGGCCAAGGAGAGCTTGTACCCATTGTATCACCGGTCCATGGTTACCCGGTGGCACTGGGGATCGAACCCCGCACCTCCCGCATGCGAGGCGGATGCTCAGCCACTAGGCCACTGTTGTATCCTTTTCTCTTGAGGGATATAACACTAATAACGACCATAATTTCGCGACAGTTGTTGTAAGCCTCACTGAAAACAGGAAAGAGTTGGTTTGGTTTTGTCGGTTTCAACGTCCCAGAGCGACTCAGGCTACGTTTTTATAGTTAGCTAGCAGGCATGTTTTTATTGTTATGTTAACTATGAAGCAGTCGTATTTCTGCAATATCAAATTTCATCGAATTGTCCGAGCACTTTTTTGCTAGTAGATATTCGCGTCCATATTTTCAGTTCAATCTGCGTAATTATGCATGCAAGGTGGTGACGATCGGCTCGAAACTCCTCTCGGCGTTACGTAGCGTTCGTCTGTAAACAGCGTAGAGCAACAGGTGTAGCTAATAGCGGTTTCCTTTTCACTTTCGAATATCAAAATAGAAGAAACCCGCGACGCAACAGCAGCATCACTCTAGGCAGGAGTTTCGCTTCTATTGCCACCGATTTGCATAGGACGCGAAATGAGTGGAAACTCGGGGGGCGAATATCTCGGAACACGCGTACTCTAGAAGAATTGTGCTAAATGAAGAAGTCTAGGAATGTGACTACCTCTATGTTTCCAATATAAACATTCACGAGAGCGGCAGCAGGTAAAAATATATTTCAGATAATTAAGTGCCTGATTGACAATTATCACGTCTCTGTGTCTTTCTGGCGGCACTGTAACTTGAGTGCAGAGGTGGATGACACGCACCTCTAATGGTCTTACTTTAAGAATTCAGCAAAGTTTAATTTTGATTGCCCTTTACAGCGCAAATTATGGCCGCTTCTTGAAATACTGTTATGAAAAACACGGCCGAGATGCTCAAAGGCAGATGCTATAGACCGCAACCTTTCGACGAACGCTACACACTGAGTACAAATGTAGTGCCTAGCGCGGAGAAGGATAGGGCGGATATGATAACTGCGTGATTACGATTGTATTTCCTGTTAGGGTGGATGCATAAAAAATCTATGCTATCAGTTCCGTATTTCTCAATCGAAGAAGCCCACTATGGTTTTCAGGAACAACGCCACAGACTTCCTCGAGGATCCGGAATGCAAACGCAATATCTAAATATCCTTCATTAAAGAAAAATTCCCGAAATCTCGCTTAGAAATAATACTGGTCTTTAGTTTCGCACCAAACGTACGATGCATAAATTGTCGGTAGTGGCCGTTTATTACAAGGCCGACGCTTTCGACAAAATCTAAAAAAAAATCCATCTACACGCTTTCCTGTGTATATGAGAGGGCATAGAGATGGAAGTCGTGTAAAAAGTTGCTGTGTAGATAACGTTGTGGGAAAGAAGTCTTGTGATTTCGGCTTAGGTCAAGTTCAAAACTTTCTTGCTTTTTCTTAGTATTTCTAACTTTGTATCATGCACCATTTAAAAGGAGGCTTTTAGTCATCGATATGTAAGAAATGACAGTAGCAATCAATCCTGAATATGAATGAAAAAGGAAAAAAAAAGTTATGGATGCTGTCAGTGAACTGAGGTGGGGTACGTTACGAGCAGTGTGTTATCGCTTCAATTTAGAGAACATTCACAAAAACAAGGCAGTGATGAAATCCGACCGCTGTAGGTTCTCCATGGTGCTTTACCAGCGCAAGAAGACGCGGACGAAGGAACACAGAAGAAAGACAAACGAGCGCTGAACTGACACCTGCAGGTTGTTGCTAAGGGCCTCAGCAAAAAAAAAAATACGATTTTCTCATTGCATCCAGTAACTTTGTATTGAAATGATGAAGCTGTCTCTACAAGTTTCCTGGTTTGAGCGTTTCCTGTGGGCAACGCTGTACCGCATTCGAACGAACGCACGTGCAAACCCGACACAAAGAAAAATATCTTGTTTCAGTGCCTCGCACTTAATCATACACTCAATCATTATGCTACACTGTACCAAAACTACTGAATAAGTTGCATGCAACTGGATTCGATCCAGTATATGAGTCTAACCGCTTAATTTGTCTTTTTTGCCGTGAACAACTGTTGTGAACCTAGTGTTGCTTTGTATTTAGAATGTTATCTTGATGTATTCTAATTTTAAGACTGTTTTTAGGATGTGTCTAATTTTCTGTTTTTGTGCTTTACCGTGTGTCTTATTTTTATACGGACAAAAGTAATAATATGAAACTCTTCGATGTATAAAATGATGCAAACTGATCTTTCTCCTAGCTGTTGCTCTGCCAATTATTGTAGGGGCCAGGGCCTTGTCAAGCTGTCTTTCACAGCTTTTAGCTCTGGCCCCTTTCTTTTCGACGAAAAGAAAAATAAACTTGACTTGACTTGTCTTGCCGATTACTTCCCGCTGCCACCTGCAGTTTCGTATAAAAAATTTCAGCTCCCGCGCCTAAATGGTTTTAAGGGGCGGACCTTACACTGCGATGCAACAGTGTTGCCTGTCGAGCGTGTGTTGCTTGAATTAGTAGTATTGTAACTTGAAGGCAAAATGAGGAAGGCCACAATTGACATAAAATTGAGACATGTACATTTAAAAAAATGAAAGATATCACCCAGGTAACTTATGAAAAGTTTTTTTTTCCAACCGAGATAATGACCGGCTCTTTCCAATGAAGTGTTTCTTGTAAGTGAACCTTTTTCATTGCATTGGATCGGTGAAACCAATGGCAAAACTTTCAATTAAGCACGATATGCCTTCAGCAAGTCCGTGTACACACCTCAGCGCTGGACGCGGCCGACACAACGAGTGCCAAGCCCTGTGTGGTGGCGCAGGTTTGAAGACTAAGTAAGATCACGGAGGCAAGCCGCCACATCTCCGCCGGCTGCGCTGTCGCCCAGTACACGATGAGCACCATCATGGTCGGTCCCAGGAGCTACAGAAAATGTGCGGAAAACAAAGCTTGCGTCAAGCTATGCGCTCTAGAAAGATACCGAAGCTCTGAGTACACGTTGCAGCTAAGGTCGAACACAGAACAATGTAGCGCCGCTGGATACAATTCGGTTGCTAGAAATACATCTCCGAGAACACACGAACAAATGTGCCAGCATGAGCATATTTTTCTTACGCTTACCAGGAAGGGAATTTCCGTGAGGACCCTGGCGATGTAATACATGGCCGGCTTGTACCAACAGTTCCTGTGCTCACGTAACAGGACTCTCAACTCCGTTGGGACTGAAAAAATCATTGGCAGAATGCCAGCACACAAATTTAGGATCAGGGATTTACATATATTCTAAAGATTACATACGAAACATAGACGAACTTGTCGTATGCGAGCTTTATGTATGACGCAGGTGCAGTTGGCGGAATTAGGTAGGGATATGCATCGTATTTTATGGTATTTCATTGTGTATTTTGTGCTCACCCGTACTTATAGTCAAAGCGACTCTGCAGTATTAATAAATAAATAAAACTAGGAGTATTTAGGGAGGCATGGTTGTCTCCCAGAAAATATGAGTGGTCAGTCGTCAAAAGCGATGACGAAATGCTGAAGACGCGTGGCCGTGGAAGCTCATCTGGTAGTGACGTGAAGGAGAAGGTTATGTTATGATGACTAAAAGCTGCAATTTTTTTCTTCATTTTCAGGGTGCTAGTCTCATGGCTAGTCGCGAGGGGCTGCCGGCTGGTTGATTGTGTGGTGGGCGTATAGGTCACACGGTAAGTGATCAACTTCTACTTTTCGGATCTTGTAGATTCTTGCTAACTTTGATGTGGAAAGAGAGAGAGTACAATGGGGGCCATTGTTTTCTAAGTTTCTGCCTTCCTTAACAGAGACCGCCTACCGTATCACAAGCCCTTTAGATACCAACAGTTTGGGCAGATCACACCTTTTCGTCATGAATATAGAAAAAACTCTTCCCTGTGATAGAAAGTATGCTCAATATATATTTCTTCTTTCACCATGGATACGAATATTACGAAGAATAACGTTTACTTGTTGATCAGATAAAGCGATTATTTCGAGTACGAAGATTGTGGCAAACACTTTGATTTCACTGAGGAATATGTAATACTCACATATCATTACAGTGGGCATTGTTGACTGGAAGAGTAGCATGGACATCATAAGTGTAAAAAAAGATACATTGTTGACTACTCTAGCTGCCTCGTTTCCAATGCCATAGAAAAGGGCCGTTAACATCAGTGCGAAAGAGAGGTAAACCGCAAGGCGCAGTTGAGTTGCAACCTGTTGAGAAAATGAAGAAAATATAATTTTTTGTGAATTTTCTAGCCTCTGAACATGCCTAGCTTTTTCGTGACTGACTCGGATTGTGTACAAAATTTGAGAAAGCCAGGCGTACTTCGCACCCGAGACTTTACTTAGAGCATAGTTTAGCCAATACTACATGTCAAAGCTCACAGTAATATATATATATATATATATATATATATATATATATATTGTAGGGGTGTGTTTATTCGGTGAACCCAGATGATTCCAGCCGCTCAGGGGAGACTCGCAGCGAAGCGTCAGGCGTGGCGAAAGAGCAAGGCAGCGAACAACTTCTTCGTCCTTGAGAGCGGCAGCACGCGACGCATGTCAGTGGTTATATCGATGAAGATTACCACACTACAGTTTCCCCCCGGGCAGAGAAGGAGCCATCCTGGCGACTCATGGTGCCGAAAGGACAGACGGATCGTAGTAGGGCTTGATTCGGTCCACATGAACTATTTCGCGTCCACGGCGACGCAAGTCCGCAGATGGCGTAACGGGCTCAACTACGTAGTTCACAGGAGATGTTTTTTGAAGCACTCGGTATGGACCGTGATACCGAGCAAGAAGCTTCTTTGACAGGCCGGCGGTTGTGGCAGGAACCCAGAGCCACACCAGGGAGTTGGGCGCATATGAAGGCGCCTCACCAGTGTCACGATGGTGTTTTTGTTGCCATTGATTTTCCTTTGTGAGCGAACGAGCGAGCTGACGGCATTCTTCTGCATACTGGGCGGCGTCCGAGAGTGGCGTCGATTCAGAAACATCAGGGCGGTAGGGAAAAAGCGCGTCCATTGTGCAGGTTGGCTCGCGCCCGTAAAGAAGAAAAAAGGGAGAGAATCCAGTGGTGGTCTGTATCGCAGTGTTGTACGCGTAGGTTACGAAGGGAAGAACGTGGTCCCAGTTGGAATGAGCGTCGTTGACGTACATGGCCAGCATGTCACTCAGAGTACGGTTGAAGCGTTCTGTCAGGCCATTCGTCTGAGGGTGGTAAGAAGTAGCGGTGCGATGAATGATGCGACATTCTTTCAGTAGGGCCTCGAGAGCGTCGCACAAGAAAACGCGTCCGCGGTCACTGAGCAGTTCCTTCGGAGTCCCGTGGCGAAGAATCAAGTTGTTGAGAATGAACAAAGCAACGTCTCTTGCAGAGGCAGAGGGTAACGGTGATGTTTCAGTGTAGCGAGTCAGATGGTCTACTGCCACAATAATCCACCGGTTTCCAGCAGGAGTAGTCGGAAGAGGGCCATAGAGATCTATGCCAACGCGGTCAAACGGACGAGCAGGGCAGGGTAACGGCTGCAACGAAACAGAGGACTTCTGAGGAGTTTTTCGGCGTTGACAAGATTCGCAAGCGCGCACGAAATGTCTTACGAAGCGGTACATTCCACGCCAGTAAAATCGCAGACGTAGGCGTGTGTAGGTTTTCAATACGCCACCGTGAGCACATTGTGGGTCACCATGGTACGCAGCACAAATGGCGGCGCGGAGATGACGCGGGATGACTAGAAGCCACTTCCGTCCATCAAGCAAATAATTGCGGCGATAGAGAAGACCGTCACGAATGGAGAAGTGGTGTGCTTGGCGGACGAGCGCTTTGGAG
Source organism: Amblyomma americanum (assembly GCA_030143305.2). Lineage (NCBI taxonomy): Eukaryota > Metazoa > Arthropoda > Arachnida > Ixodida > Ixodidae > Amblyomma > Amblyomma americanum. The sequence goes on from JARKHS020033530.1 coordinate 270,420, forward strand.
GAATGACCGGGAGTAGGACTTGAGAGAAAATTCAAAAGTGCATTGATCCAGGGGTCATTCCGCTGCTCGGTAGCCATGTCGATAGTTGTAAGAGTCGACATATCGTAGGCACAGACGTGGTCAGACGAATTATCTCTAGGCAATGGCGAGCGGGAAAGAGCATCCGCGTCCGTATGCTTCAGCCCTGATCGATAAATGACATGAATGTCAAACTCCTGGAGACGAAGAGCCCAGCGAGCAAGGCGACCGGATGGGTCTTTCAGAGAGGCAAGCCAGCACAAAGCGTGGTGATCGGTCACAACGTAAAACGGTCGACCATACACATAAGGACGAAATTTTCCGATAGCCCAAATAATGGCCAAACATTCCCTTTCTGTGACTGAATAATTAGATTCTGCCTTGGTCAATGTTCGGCTGGCGTATGCCACAACATACTCGCTGTAACCAGGCTTACGTTGGGTAAGGACGGCACCAAGCCCAACTGAGGGACCAGCGATAGCTGGCGGGCGACCTCTTCTCGAACGAAGGCTTTGATTTGCTGAAGTAAAGGGCTGTCCTCTGATGGGGTAGAACCGCCCAGCGCAAGTGTAGAGATGGCGTCGTCTCTAACACCGGACCGCCGGGTAGAAGCGCGCTTCTTACGAAGCACGTCGTAGCTCTGGCAAAGCTTGATCACGTCACTCACCGTGGCAGGATTTTTTACCCAGAGCATTTGGCACGCGTCGTCAGAGATGCCTTTCATGATGTTCTCGATCTTATCCGCTTCAGTCATTAGCGGATCGACACGCTTGCATAGGTCCACGATGTCCTCTATATAACTAGTGAACGACTCATCGACTTGCTGAGTGCGCTCACGCAAGCGTTGTTCTGCCCGGAGCTTGCGAACTGCAGGGCGGCCGAACACTTCTGCAAAATTCTTTTTAAATGCAGACCAAGATGGCAGGTCTGCCTCATGGTTGCGAAACCAGAGGTTCGCCACGTCAGTCAGATAAAAGATTACATTGCTTAGCTTGATAGCGTCGTCCCATCTGTTGTAGCTACTGACGCGCTCATATGCCGCCAACCAATCGTCGACGTCCTGGTCGGCTGTGCCACTGAAGAAGCACGGATCACGCTGCCGTAGAGCTCCAGAACACAGCACGGTGGTTGGGAGGGGCGACGATGTCGTGGCAGTGTCATCCGGCATGCTGGAAGCAGAGGGTAACGTGCGGCTTCTTAGTTCCAGGGTGGACGGGAACGTACCCCAGCACCTCCACCAATTGTAGGGGTGTGTTTATTCGGTGAACCCAGATGATTCCAGCCGCTCAGGGGAGACTCGCAGCGAAGCGTCAGGCGTGGCGAAAGAGCAAGGCAGCGAACAACTTCTTCGTCCTTGAGAGCGGCAGCACGCGACGCATGTCAGTGGTTATATCGATGAAGATTACCACACTACAATATATATATATATATATATCTGGACCGTGCACTGAATAATTTCAAACAACTCTAGAAAGTCTGCAATGCGTGCACCGTATGTGCAAATTCGCACCACAAGTTGGTTAAGAGCAGTTGGCAATCTTCGAAAATGTTACTCCAATTGGAATTACATCCGAAAATACAGCACTACTAAATAGCGTCAGAACAGCATATAAAAAAGGGCACATCGACAAAACAGCGTATTGGAAAAAAGAGCATATGCAGTGCCAAATAGAACACAGAAAAAAAACAGCACGATGACAGACGAGCAGTAGAACGACGCCGAAACAGCACACAGTACGGTGCAGCGCTGAGGGAAAGGTGAACAACAATAGTCATAACCGCTGGGTGGGAGACAGATCCCATACGACAGTGGCGTTTTTAGGCTATGTTAAGTGCAGCGGTGCCGTGCTTAGGAATGCACTTTTTTGTCTCATGTACATGTTTTTTTTTTCAAGGATCTTTAGTTTTTCACACTTTACGAACTGGTTGTATAAAGTACAGCTGCGCGACCTGCAATTTAGGTATTGTCTGGTGGCTCGACTGGTGTTTTTAGGTTATATTAAGTTCAGCGGTTAGGTGCTTAGGAATGCACTTTTTCTGTCTCATGTAGATGTTTTTTTGTTAGTTTTTCACACTTTATGAACTGGTTGTATAAAGTACGGCTACGCAACCTGGCATTTAGGTATCGCATGGTGGCTCGAGTCGTATGGTTAATGCGTAAGAATCAAGACTTCGTTATGATTCCGAGTACGCAACGACTGTTAAACGAGCAATTGCGGTGGGGTAAGAATAAAAATCAGTTCAAAATTTACCCGGCGAGACGGGTTAGAGAGAAGAAGTAAAAGAGAAAAAACAAAAGCTGGCTGGTATCCAGGCCAATTTCATTTTTCAGTTTATCGGAGTGTGGTTGCATAAGACAGAAAAAGCTAATTAAGCGAGGACTGCATAACCACAAGTTCTGCCATGCGCACTTTCAAGCAAGTCGCACCGTACTTAGTTGCGGCGTTTTGTCGGGCTATTTTTTTGTGTGCTCTTCTGACGTCGTTCAGTTTTTTCCGTGCGCTGTTTTGACTCGTGCTATATTTCCCCTGTGCTGTTTGTCACTGTGATGTTTTGTGTGTGCTGTTTTCACGCATGCTGCTTTGTCGTGTGCTATCCTCTCGTGGCTCAGTGAACCAAGTCGAATAGTGTAGTTAATTCCGAATCGAATACGATTCGAATATTTGTGGGATTTTGAAAACTCGTTCAAGACAGCTATTGATTTGAAACACGAAAGTGCTAGCGGTGGAGCTTTCAGGCTACAGCTGTTGCAAGATGCAACACTAATCTCTGCTAGGGACACGGAACAGGATGCCAGTACACTAACTCTATGACCGTCATGTCACGCGCACTGGGGAATTACGTCTTCCTAGGGGTATGATACAGCGTGCAAAGCTAGCGCCAAATAAGGCTGATAAGAGCGATCGAGTGTTTCATTCATGGACTCTGATTCCGGGCATGAGGCCAGGGTTTGCTAAGTCTCGCTGAAACTTGTAACGTAGCCCAATTTAGAAAAACAGACTGATTACGGCAGTATGCTGTGAAACGTCCGAGTGGGTCCTGTTTTTTGAAAAAGGCCCCGAAAAACTATGGTGTGGCTTTTCGAACTTCGTACCAATAATTCGAAAACTACGCAAAAACTCGACAAAGGTTTTGATTCGTTCCGAATACTTTTGAATCTGCACTACCTGTTTAGTTTGGCGAATCCAATATATAAATTGTCTATTCGCTATTCAACATTTCGAACATTCGCACATCCATAATGGTGGGCTGTTCGGAGAGATTTGTAATTTTTTAGAGATCAAGGCAGTTTATCAGCAGTAGGGCCAACTTTTTTGTCCTACAACTTCATTGGAGAAGAGCCAAGAACGGCGTCATCTAAAGTACTCGGCACTTCCCCCCGCCTTAACCAACATAAACGCAGGAAGAAAGAGCTCATACGGATGTAAAAATCCCTGCTCACCTTGTTGCGGACAATGCAAAGAAAGCATCTTCGTAGCAGCACAAGGAACTGAACGAAATAGCTGACATTTTCTTGGTGTTGTGACAAAGCAGCTTGCAGCTCCTGAAATATACATATTTGTGCACCGCGACTTTAAATACACAACTTTAGCGCCTCTGTGGCGCATATCAACCAAAAAGCGATATGCATGAGTGTATGAAATTTATAGAAAATTGACAAATTGCAAATAACTTTGCGAAAGATAATGGTATGAAATAAGTGTATGCATTTTTGTTCTTACCTTAAACAACAACAACCAGACTGAACACCACAAGATATTAAATCTTAAACCTCCACTTAAAAACGGTGTAACGTAAAAAATTACTCAAACGCATGGACGAATTTCACCCTTGGAGACAGAATGATGCTGCAGAGATAGACACGGCTGTTCTACGATTAGCAACTAAATAATATAGATGCTTTCATCCCTACCTTGAGTTTAGTCGGCTCCGAGAAAATGTGACGTACTTCCAAGCCAAACTGAAACGCTAACACGCCTATGTGGTATTTCTCTACTCTGCCGCCAGATATTGTTTAGCAACTGGTTTACAAATGTAAACCTGAATGGCACACAAACATGGATCACAGTGCTCGTTTGCTATAGCTGGAGTATATAGGCAAAATATTTTGTTTTCTTCGTAGGCCTTGTTAACGTTTTATTCCGGCTTAGCAGTACGGTTGGAAGCCTTCCTCAAGCATAGATGCGGGAGACATAAATCATGCTTGTCGACGCAGCTTGAAGTAGCACAGCATACTTCTATTAGGCATATGCACCTAGAGTGAGGTATCTCGCAGGCATTTTCATCCTCTATAAACTCGAAACAGATCCAAAATTATGCGTATACTAAAGAAAAAAAATGGGTCTTGTTTTTGAAGCAGGACAGTGCCAATCTTTGGGCTACTCTTTTGCTAGCGGAAGGCAACTGACACTGACCTTACGTCATAGTGACCGCTGAAGTCATTAAGGACGGTGCGCAATCGAGACCATGTGATTTCTGCGCATGAGCGCGGTTGCGGAAAATGGCCCTCACCTTTTTTTTCATGACGCGGCCACCGTAGCACGTACGAGGCTCAGAGGGGTGCATCTTATTTCCTGTGCTGGCGTCCGTGCATGGCGGCGTAAAATGCTTCGAAAGCTGACTCTGTACTTCGCCGTGTTCTCCACAGGCAATCTCTGTGACTAAGGAAAATGATTGCACTTCAGGTATCAAGGATCACGAGGAGAAGTTGTGAGAGTAGATTAAATGCATGCAGTGGAATGTTGGTATCTTGAGGAAACCAGATTGCGGATGTTGTGAATCTTTGTTCGGCACAAAGACGTCATTGGGTATGTACGATGCTCAAACTTTGTGCGCGAGCAAAGGACACACTAGCTCCTTATTTTGATTGATAAATTTATCAGCATCATTTCTTCGCGAATTTTTAGCATTCAGACCTGGCCATTGTATGTATCTGCTCAGTAGTATATAATGGCAATACACTAGAATACTGCTTTCGTAAATTCGCTTCGACTGGAGAGAATCTTCACAATAATAATGTCTTTAATGTGACAGTTTCCGCTGATGAAATTGCTCTGAAAATGCTGTCTAGTACCTTGCTTGTTTATTGAGCATATGGTTACAAACAAAACCATTATAAAAACCCAGTATCCTGCAATAATCATTCCCTTATGCGGTTATGGTTTATTGTCAAGTACAACATTTTAATGAACTCGCGTTCTCGATTCCGTGAAAGCCTTCTGAAAGAACCATTGTCATCATCTTCATCAGTCTGACTACACCCACTGAAGGGCAAAGGCCTCTTCCATGTCTCTCCAATTAACCCTGTCTTTTGCCAGCTGCGCCCACCCTATGCCTGCGAACTTCCTAATCTCATCCGCCCACCTAACCTTCTGCCGCCCCCTGCTACGTTTGCCTTCTCTTGGAATCCACCCCGTTTCCCTTAAGGACCAGCGGTTATGTTACCTTTGCATGACCTGCCCTGTCCAAGCTCATTTCTTTCTTTTTACTTTGCCTAGGATCTCATTAACCCGCGTTCGTTCTCTGACCCACTCTGCCTGTTTCCGGTCTCTTAACGTTAATCCTATCATTTTCCTTTCCATAGCCCGCTGCGTTGTCTTTAAGTTGAACCATTTTCGTTAGCGTCCATATGTTTCTGCCCCATAGGTGAGTACCGGTTAGATACAGCTGTTATATACTATTCCCTTGAGAGATTTTGGTAAACTGCCATCCACGATCTGAGAGAATCTGCCAAATACTGTTTATCCTATTCTTATTATTCGTTATTTCACTCTCCTGATCCGGATCTGCGGTAACTACCTACTCTAAGTACAGATATTCTCTTAACACTTCCAACAGCTCGCTACCAATTGCAAACTGCTCTTCCCTCGCTAGCCTGTTGGACATCATTTGGTTGTCTGCGTACTGAGTTTTAAATTTGCCGTTCTGGAAGTATCAAAGTGACGCAAGAGAGAGAGCTTGAGTTCTTAAGAAAACGAAACCTTTGCGTGAACACGGCGTTGCTTTCGGCGAGCTGAGCGTCATTTAAATCCATAGTTAAGAAACGCGTGTCACGCAACCAAGCGCGTCGGAACCTCCCCCCCCCCCCCCCACCGCCCCCCCCCCCCCTCCAGAGTGCTGCCGCGTCTCCACTTCTTGCCTGTCACCGTTAACTATTTTTTTTAATTGGTACACTTCCTATCTCTACTGCTTCTTTCCTTTCCTCAGCAGCCCGCGCCGCTTTCTTTCCAGGGGCAAAGCCAGCATCTCTTTCTTTTCTTTTTACTTCTCCTTGCACATCACGCGCTTTGTTTGACTGCCCATGGCATCTGAAAAGCTAGCTTCTCTCGCTGTTCACTAGTATTGTTGTTAGACCGTCTCAAAGCAAGTTTTATTGGCTTCGATCTCTAATTGGCTCCGTCTGTTTGCTTGTGACTACGGCGTTACGAGTCCGGTGCCCTGAGGTGTCCTTGACTGCTCTGGTGTCGCGATGTCATCCTTCCGGGGAAGGTACGTCGTCATTTCAAACCTTCTTTCCTATAGTCGTTTAGTTAACAAAAATTCATTTACTTGAAACGAAGAAAATTTACAAGCGTCCACGGAAGGTGAAATAGGACCGTTCACTGTGTCTGTGTGTTTTGCTGCAAGTGAGTTTACTATGGTGGGATTAAACTGTACCGATATAAAGATGAAGGTTTTGAGGCTTCAAAAGATCACGAAGTTTGGCCATAGTTGTTACAAAAGAAGTACGCACTGACGAGATAAAAAGAAATACGAACAGCGTGCAAGGGCACCGCGTTGTTTACATTTCTTTTTGTCGCTTATGTAGCTTCATTCTTTCTGATAAAAGGCTTCCAGGTCCATGAACTAGCATGGTGCATGCTAGGAAAAAGGAATTATTTCTTCACACTGCCTGCTTGCGAGGTCAGCAGCGGTACATCATGGGTTTCTTTATATGTTCGTTAAGTGATTTTTATTCTTTATCGCATATTTGTTGATTTAAGTTTGCATATCTCCAAAGACAGATTCTTCATTCTTAACATTGCCCAAGTCCTACTCACTGTAATCAGCTGGGTTGTGGTGAATGGGACAGTGCAGACCTTGAGAGTCCAAGAAAGGCACGAGTTCCTGTACTGAGCCATTGTAGATGCAGCGACCTCCCGATATCATATACAGCTGCAAAAAAAAGAAAGGTTCACCGTACAAAACGTTACAGGCAGAATTCGTGGAATATATTGTCGCATGCCACTGAGTACATTTGGTTCACCGAGAACATGGCTGAGTACTTAAAACACATTTATCGCGCTAAGTTGTGCCAACAAACTGAAATAGGGAAATAGCGGCGATGGCAGGAAGCGTACTCGGCTATCGTTGATGAATAGAATGACTGCTACTTCACGCAGCGCTCAGTTTACAACTGGCGATGAACTTTCCAGATAGGGACGGACAGCACATACTAAGCTCTTGAATGTTGTAGTATCACGTGACCAAAGTCTTGCCAAAAAAAAGTATGCTTGTCTTTTGAGTGAAAAAAAAAACATGATTAGGGACCGTGCCGACGGATTTGAGCATGAACTGACAAAAAGACTGCAAAGCTTCTGCCCGATGCTTCAGAACGAAAAAAAGGTGCAAAAATCGCAGGAAATGCATGCACAAAGTGTTCATGAACTCGCATAACATGGCTTCTGGCAGACAACGTGCATCACTTCTAAATCTAAGGGGGCGCGGCTTCACTATATAAACAGTGTCACTCCGTCGGGAACGCCTTCGCAGTCAGGTTCTCCGGTTCGACGATGAATATTGCACGCATCGAAGTAGCGGCGCAAAAGCTTTTTACTCAGCCCTGAGCGACGAATGGGCATCCCTACCCATATATGGTCACCTGATGGCAATACTGTTTACGGTCGTTTTTTTTTTTTTTGAAACGCTCAGAAAGGTTTTTGGTGTGCGGATAGTACGCAGCTATCCTCCGATGTTATGTCTGACAATAGTGCAAAATGGCTGCACCAGATTCGCTGCGAACGCTTTTCCCCTGTCCGTGATGAGAAATTAGCATGGGCAGGGACACTTTATTTTTCATTTCTTTATAGTACCACAATAATTATTGTCCGCGCTGAGAATTTCCTGGGCGAAATTGCGCGTTGGGACCCGCTAGATAAAAAAAGAATTGGCGACTTCTGCTGCAGTACCATTCGACAGGGTTTTTGCTTCGCCACAGCGGGGGGTTAAGTAGGTGGTTTCGAACCGATCCTTTAGTGCGTGCAGGCGCGGCGGCTACTCCGTTGTGCACTGGAAGAGGACTTGGGCTGGTGCGGCCACTGGAAATGGGAGTACTTAGTACACCAGACACGTCCACCAGATGTCACGTAATTGTTACAACAGCCAGGTACGAAAGAATATAGATGAAAGGTTTTAAAGAAAACTAATTATTTGACTAACCTCTGTCAGCTAACAGGTAGCTCCACAGAGGCGATTGCAACAAGTTTTCTTGTCGGCCATCCAAATACAGACCCACCGTCGCTGTCGGCCGCGTTCATTAAAGAGTTGCGAAGAACTTCCTAGACAAAGGGCGGAAAGCACTTGCAACGACCTCGAGTGTCGCAGTTGCCCGTGGTTAATATCTTGCCGGGTAAACGCGGTCGCTTCTAGCGTCAGAAAGTTATGATGAAAAAAAAAACACTACAGAGCTTCGCACCAATATGGCTGCTGAGGCTGCGCTTAATATTTTAGAAATCCAAACCATTTTTTATAAGTTTATGCAGATAACTGTAAGTACACTTACCATATCGAAGTAAGAGAAGAGTTTCGCACTTGGGTTGTGGACGGAGCATATCACCGTGTGGCCATCTGAAGCTAAAGACTTCATTACAGAAACACAGCGAAGTGCGGTGATGGAGTCAAGGCCACTGATGATAAAAGAAAAAGGGTGCAGGAGAATATTACTTCCTGAAGTAGAGAGTGTACATGATAGCTGCACCCAGAAAAAAAGTATCAACAGTAGTTATTTTCCCACTGCGCCCTATGATTAATATTTACGGATATGGCAGTCAGTGAGAAGTTATAGGCTGAATAATTTTGGCGAATTTCTTTGGGCACTTGAAAGTGAGGTCAACCATAACAGACCTCAACACCGTAGGTTACGAACAACAACAGAGCAAGGGAGAAGGAAAATAACACGTCGCTATCCTTGATTTTATCATTTATATCCTATTGCTTTAATTGAAAATTCCGGGAGAGCGTTCGCAATTGGCCGCTTCGAGATTTTAAGGGAGTGTGGAAAATTTTATGCGTCTCGATCGGGAACAAATAAAACTATGATCTTGTAAAAACACCGCTCCGTCAGCAGTGTACGCCTGTTACAGACAAGGCGAATACGTTAGCGAGTTGCTCACCTCGTCGGCTCATCGAGGAAGATGACGGGTGGTTTGCTGACGATCTCCTGCGCAATAGACAGCCTCTTACGCTGTCCACCTGACAGGTTACCAGCCCTCGTGCCCTGACACTCTTCGAGTCCCCATTGTGACAGCGCTTCGTTCACCTGGAAAAGATTAATATTGCTGTGAAAAGTAGCGTTGGCAAATAGTACTTTATTGAGGCAATTATGCGCAATAAAAAATTGCCTGTGGCTTAACTTGACTAACCCTGGAATTCAGCGAGAAGCAAGGACGCTTGCTAGGCATCTGAGGCTCCTCCATGGCAGCTCCGCTACACGCTCGCGACAGCCGTTCTATATATACCCACACGACAACGTGGCTATGACGTGGTATCACATGGTCTTACGACACCCCCATCAGATGTCACCACGTGACTTCACATTACCCCATAGGATATGCTTAAGGTCAAAAGTCAACCCCTACCGTCATCCAAATTAAGTCAAAGGCCCACTAAATGTCATGGGTCAAGGTCAGGGGTCAAGGGTGCGGCGCCATAACTGTACACCACATATGGTCATATGGCTGAAGATCGTTTAAGGTCATTCTCCGGCCTACGTGACGAGTGCTTTACATAACAAAGTGGAGCTTTTCGCTTCAATAACCTGTACGCGGAGTGTAAGTGAGCGGTAGTTTTGGGAGCGTGGTAGCTAGTAGTCCTATCAACTGTTTAGTGAGAACCGAGGGACACTGCCTGTATGTGCATCTTGCGGTTTTAGTCAAAATAACTTAGTTAAAAGACAGAGTGAATGCTTTAAGTGGGATTGTACGGCTGCGAACGAGAAATGGCTGAAATATGCGCGACAAAATTTGCCTCCAACGCTTAAAGCGGGAGCCTAAAACTTCGTCAGGTTTCAGCAGCTTGACAGAGGAAGAGTGCGCAGGAATGCAGGACGACTTTACACTACGGAAGGTATAGCCTATAACTTGCCGGCTCCCCTACACTCTAAAGGTTTGGCTTTATAGCAGGTAGCTGGTTAGGTTTCGCTTATGTGTTGAACATTTCGTCATGGAATTGAATTAAACTATAAAAAAGTTCTAACACTTGTTTCCTTCTATTGGCATGAATAAAAAAATTAATAAAATAAGTGAAATAAAAGATTAACCCTCTAATGAAACTTAATTGTGCTGGTACCACTGTGCTAAACACCAAGTTGGAGCATACCCTAAACTTGTCGCTTATCACGCTAACCTCTGCCGCAAACGTACGATATTGTCGCTGCTTAATCGGTGGGTGAGAACCGGCCCCAATAAGACTAGCGGCGTTCCATGTCCGGCTTAATGGATTCAGGGCAGCGAGAAAGCGAAGCGAAATGCGTGCGGGACGGCCGAGAGGCCCCCACGGTGGGCAAAAGGGGGTTTATCGTCTCTGACGTCTCGGAAAAAGGTCGTTGTGCAACGGGTCAGGCGCAGAATATGAATTCAGAGGGCTGAGTGGGGGGCTGGCGGATGCCTCGAGAACATTTCGGTGAGACAGACGATAGGCAGATTGTACGGAGCCAGGACGCTCGACACGCTGCAGACGTGTATATTCCAATGCGACGGAATGCAGATGGACATCTTCGGTTGACTGCTCTGATCATCGAGGAGAGCAGACCCCAGCGGCCGGTTTTTGCGGTGAAGAAAATAAGCAGACGGAGTAAGTAAAACTCGGTACGCCAGTACACCATAGCGAAACAATCGCTGAAGATGCCGGTGCTACGCCGATGTCTTCAGAGACGGTGAGCTTGTGCTTACGAATGGAGCGCGTTTTGTCGTCGAGTTCATCACACAGGACAGAAAATTCCATCTGAGCGTGTGCGCCGTCAATCACGATACTGCGTTGTGACAAGAAGACCTACTCGAGAATCACGCCATGAGAACAGGACAACAGGACCAAGAATTCAACGGTGTATAAAATGTGTTCATTTACGACCAGCGCCATGCATATAGCCAAAAGGGCGATTCTATTTTAGCTAGCAGTGCAGAGCGACCGACTGGAAAATAACGACGCCACTTTCCTCAAAGAACGGCACACTCTTTCATGAATGATCGGAACCGCGGCTCCCGCATTGACAAGGACACTTGCTACCGGTCTCTCGGCGGTGACGTAGCTTGGGGCCTTGAGCTTGTCGAAGAGCACGCAGTTCTAAATAAATCATTGCGTAAATAAATCCATGGTTTTGCTCCTACTGTAATTCGAGAAAATCAGAAGTGGTGCGAACTTTTATGAAATGCGTGATGCCTGAGATTTGAAGTTTCCGCCAAAAGCTTTTTCACGAATAGTGTCCCTATACCGCCGTCTGAAAGCACACCACATCAAAAGTAATCTGTATGTTTGGCCGCGAATGTTTTCTAATTTCGTATTTCAAGGCCACACAGTTAAGCGGCTCATTGAGAACAAACAGGAGCCATTTTTGTCCGCTAGCACTAGATAGGACCCCCGCCACCTTTGACAGATTCCGAGACCGAATGACGTGCATGGCGAGCTGAACACCAACGAGTGTGAAAAACGGTTGCGTCCATATGCAGGTGTCATCCTAGATGACCGCCGAGGAACGACTGCAAGAGCTTATCGGCTCCATCCAAATTTTCAAAATAAAAAAAGCTAAACAGATAAACAAAGATAAACAAAGGAAAACATGCCAGCGCATCTAACTTGCATGTAGCTTAAGTAAGGCTATTGAGGTAAGGCAGGACCATTTTTGGTTTTCTTTATTCTGGCGAGAACTGATATCGGGAGCTCCTTGAACAATCAATGAAGCCGAATGGTGGTGGTGGTAGTGGTTTTATTAAAAATAATAGTATAAAGGAAGGAAAAGATTTTTTACTAGCCCCGGCATCTGCCATCGATACTGAAGCACCTGAGCTGGGGCAGCGGAAATAAAGGATAGCAGGCAGAATGGAGAAATGAAATGAGAGAGGTGAGGGGACAGGAAGAGAGGATAGGGGGAAGAAGCCGAATGCGTAACACAAGGAGGCGCTCCATGCATAGCCACCCTGTACACCCCTCTAGAGTTCACCATCACAGATTCCCACCTCTAATTTCCAGAAGCTCACATCCACCAGAAGCTCACTCAGCACCGAAGCGAAAGGCGACGGCGGACTCGCGGAGAACGCTTCGGCGTTGCCACCGAGGTACGACCGATGACGAAGGCTGCAGAGCAGCGCTGTGCCCGCGACAACGCTAACAGGGCGGACCTTCAACGGTCGTTGCGGACGAGGTTCGTGCTAGGAGTGCAGCATAGCAGCGAAGCCGTAGGAAGGGTCAGGTTGAAACTGCCACCGCTGCCGCATGAAAATTTATCAATTTGAAAAATTCCGAATGTCAGGTTTTGCACAAACATAAAAAAACAGCCGTTAACTGAGTTCGGTTTCACACCTTGCTCTGCACAGAAAACAGGAGAGCCCGAGGAGCAACTCTTCCTCTATGGCAATGTCTGAAACTCATGAAGAAAAAACAACGTCTAGGTTACATTTTTATTTACTGGGGATAAGCTAACGACACATGCTGGCGAATGGAAGGCCCCATGGTGCCCTTAAAACAAATACCCCCTACGTGTGACCTTGAAAACAGGTGGCAGCAGTCCGCGACACAGGCTCAAGCAAATTAAGAGTCATCCCCATCTCTTCCTTTCGAAAAAGAATACTATGAAGGAGACTGGCGCATCTCTCACGAGTTCACCCTTTTGTGGATGGTGCAGGGAGTGCAAACGAGTCGAGAACGAGAGTTTGTTTGTTTGTTTATTTGTGTTGGATTTAATGGCACATAGGCAGCTAAGGCCATCATGCGCCAAGCACAAGAAAAAAAAATTTCTGCAGAATTGTATAAAAATTGAAAAGTGATCAGTGGTTTTGATGTCCTCAAATGTAGGTTTTACTACCTAGTGATGCCGAAGGCAAGACGTTTTAGTAATGGACATTAGAGAAATCTGTAAAGAAAGTCGGGTAACCTCTGCAGCCATCCTTGCCTGCGCAAGGATGTCGAGGCTCTCAACCAATCGAATAAAGATATCAGCCGCCTTTTCAGGAATGAGAAATTGGCTGAGGTGTGGATAAAAAAGTCTCCTGTTATAAAATGACTATATATTATCAGATCTACAATTTTTTAAGAAGCCTGCTCTCTTTAAAAACTTAACCTGTAAAATCTGAACAAGTGCCTCTTCACCTAAGAGTAATGTTGGGTGAAATGGCATGTGTTCATTATAAAAAAACTACAAGATGCTTCTTTACTGAGTGTTTCGAGTTTTGTGCATGAAAATAAAACATGGTTTATTGTTAGCTCATCTTCGCATAATTCGCATTGGGACTTCTCTTGTTTTGTCAATAGGAAATTATGTGTGAGGTGCGCATGTCCTATACGAAGAAGGTAAATAATCACTTCCTCGAAACGTTCTTGGTGGGTGCAGGGCTTCCATTCTCCTAAAACTGGTTTTACGAAGTGTTGTTTGTTGTTTGCTTCATTGTCCCAAGCGGACTGCCATTTTTTGCTTATTTCACAATGTACCAATTTCATGCAATCTTTAAATGGAATATTTACTTTTGTATTTGCTTGCCACGAGCCTGCGCAGCGCAGAGGTCTGCTCTCTTGTTGCCCCTCATTCCGACTCGGCACCCAGCAAAGTTTTATATTTTTTCCTTGAGCTATGACTTTTGTTATGTTGTGTATGATGTCACCGATCATCGGAGAGATTGCATTTTTAGCGTGAAACGCTGTAAGTATAGTGAGGAAATCTGTGTAAATAATACTGTTTCTGAGGTTCTCATTTAGTATTTCTCTTACGGCTAAGCATAAAGCGTAACATTCGGCTGTGAAAATTGATGTACACAGTGGAAGTCTGATTATTTACGTTTCATGTCCTCGTGAGAACGAGTGTTTTATTAGAAAAGAGCTTTGCGGCTAAGGCGACTCACAACAAGTAGGGGAACACGGCGCTAATGGCTCCGTTCAGTGGTTTCTCTTCACACACTGTCACTGTTCGTTGCTCACATTCACACATTTATCGCGATTATCGCAAAAAAATTTGCACATTCTTGTTTTTTTATTATTCCACACAACAGTTTACGCATGTAATGTTATTCTAATAAGTATCTTACTGCCATTTCGTACCATTAATTTGCATAATACTATATGCCTCAAATTCAGCAGTTTTTTAAGCGTTTATTGCCGCGCCCACCTGGATGGAAAACATGAACACAAAATGCCATTTTCTGGGAAGCGCCCGCTCCCTAATAAGAGAAGCCTTAAAGTGGTTCATCGCTGAGTGAGCAAATTAAAAAAGCGTTATTATCCTGCATATCGCATATTATCCAATGCGATGCTAATGGCCAGTGTGCGCTTGCCTGGGCGTATCAATTCACGTTAGGTATTGTCAGGTCGAGAGCAGATCAGGGCCAATTACTGAAACGCGATTTCTCCTGCCTAGCACTTTCCCCCACACCATGCTGGACAAGCCGTTGTACCGAGTTCTACGGGCAGCTGCAGTTGCTCATTCTTTCCAAGTGGTCTGCCCTTCCTCGCTTGCTCTTCGGCAGCTTTTATTTTTGTGCCGCCAATTTTGTCTTTCTGTGAGTTTTATCTGGAAATTTTCCTGGGATGTTTCACGCCTATCTTTTCATTTTAAATTGGTTTATGCCTGCTATATCCCTTTAATAGGCGCGGGCTTTCTTCCAACTTTATTTGTGTTGTTGCTTTCAACCATGAGAGCTTAACACAGTGTGTGGAGGGATGGGAAGTACGGTGGAGTCGTGCTTCGATTACCTCCTGAAGAGAGCTAGCCGTAAGGACTTGCTCGGGATTTGCTCATCAATAACGGTTAAAAACGCTTGCCCTACCAAATGTGCCCGCTTGGCCGGCGGCAGGGACGGCATGCGCAGACGAATGCTCATGTCCAACGACTCGCGCACGGTCAGCTCCGGTAGCAAGACGTCGTCCTGCATGACGTAGCAGCTCTGTCGGTTGAAGAGCTCCGTGTTCCGCACCCAGCCGTTGACACGGACCTCGCCTTCGTAGCCTCGGTCGCTGCGGTTGAGAGAAGTGTGCACATGAACTACGGCCAGACAAGACCCAAAAATGAATCTCTATTTAGAAGACAGCTGTATACGGCACCCTGATGCTGGCCATGTTTCCGCCAAGTATCTTACTTACAGTGCCAAGATATGCAGCACGTACTCATAGAGCGAAGAACGCCGAGAATGCCATGATCAGTTGCACTTTAAAATAAAGCTGTAGTTGCTAATCAGTGCTGAAACGCACTAGCGCAGTTCGAAATTAGACAGCGTCCGAGAGCGCTGACACTGCAAAATGCACGGTCTTGCGAGAATTGAATTTACCGCTACGCGCACTGTACATAGTTTAGCGTTGACCACGAGATGGTGTGGATGACGCAGAAACTATATTTGTTTGAAACTCACATTGTTAGGAAGCTTTCGTCTCAGCTTGTAGAAGCATAATACATTGTTTTTAAATGCGAGTGCAGGCACATACATACTCTGCCAAGTCTTTGCTAGCGCTTCAGTCACTACTCTTCTACTTGGTTTGCCCAAAATTTCTAATGAATGCTTCACAAAGGTAGCAAAGTCCTCATGGCAATGAAGCTATACAAACAAACCTTCAAGACAGCCGCAAATGCGGCGCACGTCACGTCACAGTGCATTCAACATTACGCTCAGCAGATGTTTATATATAATAAAGGTGCAACGAAATATTTAGCATCAACCTATTAAATGGAAGAATGGCTAAAACATACTGAAAGTCATATTTAAAAAACATTTGATGGCATTCACTTGAGTAAACAGTTCCTGCGGTGGAAAGAATATGAATTGAAACTTGAGTAGTTCACTTTATTAGACACGAGAATTTGAGTTTGGTGCAGAAAATTGGAAAGAAAGTGGTAGGTGGAATACAGGCAGCTTCACAAGGATGGGACACTATATTGGGAGACGGTTATGAGTGCTATAACTTCGCGAGACGGTAATATTACTGGGACTGTTTCGAAACGCGAATAGACGTAGGAATAGATGTGGTAACTGCTAGACGGACATAACACGACTTGATCGGAAATGTGTGCGGTAATGTGAAAATAACGACTTGTTTCGAGAATAAATGACGAGCACATTTAACCGGCACAAAAATGTATATGAAAGCTTGACTATTTAAAGTTTCCGGGTCGCCACCAGTTTTAGCACTCAATTTGGTTGCACTTAGGGTTGTTACAACCCTGCTGGGAGCACGTTGTTTGACGCCTCGTTAACCCCACGAAAAGAAAAAAAGATGTCTTGGGGAAACTATCTGTGGAATCTTTACCACGCACTCTCCTCTTGTGTCGGACCGCGAGACGCGACCCACGATGGCCAAGACGACGAAAAGAAGCGGGCAAAACCGCATTTCCGAAACTACCGTGACTGACTGCTTCGGACGAAGTAGCAGCGGACCTCCAATTCCCACTGGCCCATTCCCACGGGGCTCTTCGGGCTATGTGCGGCCACTCCTCACATCTGTGAATCGTGTGGTGAAAGAGGCGGAACCTAAGTGTCTTTAACGAGCATTCCGAGTAGGAACAATCGCTCTGGGCATTGGCGACAAGACTCATCCAGTCACTCGACGCAATGAACTTTTAATTCTTGACTGTTTGCTCTTTCTGTTTCCTTCTGAATTATGTAATCAAGTCTCTTGAAAAGGGTCAGTAAACCCGTTTGTTTTTCGTTTTCCCAAGCTTCAAGTTCCGTATTCAACCCGAAGGCTCGGACACGCTACCCTATGGAGCCTGGGTTCGAATGAACCCCTGCACCACGACAGGGTATACAAACACAATCGTGGAATGCCAATTGTTGGCTTAATAAGACTTAAGGAAAAACATGTTTGATTCACACTTAAAATCAACAAATTAGCCCAGCGCGAAGAAACGAGGACACAGAAGAGAACACACAACACAGGGGGTTAATCTGTTGATAGCAATGAACCAACTAATATTGACGAAAATCCTCATATTTTATATCTGGCACGCACATCCTGCACGGAAGAAGTGATTGTAAACGGAATGCGACTTACTAGTGGCCTGAAAGAACATTCAAGAGCGTTGTTTTGCCAGCTCCAGAAGGTCCCATAACGGCAGTCAAGGTGCCAGGCGAAGCTTTGCCGCACATATTGCTGATTAGCGTCCTTTTTTCTGTGGGAATATAAATTAAAGGCGACAAGACGTCGTGTACGTGAAAGACACACCAAAAAAAGTAATAACGACTGTTGAAAATTTACGAGTTTGAGCAATGGTGCCGTACTATTCAATAAAACGAAAGGATTTACAGCACGTGAGACATAAGGGCCTCCTTTTATGACCACGTTAATAAAGAAGTCGTTAGAATAAGTGAGACGAACGGAGCAAATTTTTTGCCAACTAAATCTAAGATATGTACTCGTGCTGATGTATATTTGGTTGAGGCTACCTAAAAAGATTGAAAAATAATAAGGCCCTGCCCGCACCACTGACGTATAACAGGTTTAGTCCAATTTGAAGATAAATGACAATTCTTGAGGGCAATGCTATAATTTTACCACCCGTAGGTGGGGAAAGTGAAAAAAAAATAAGGTGGGGGAAGCTACAACAGCCACCCACCGCCGGGAAGCGGGCCCTGGGAGACTCCCCTGATCTCCCCTGGGACGTAGCGGAGAGGATGGGTAAAATGGGCAGGTTGTATGGTTGTCGGGAAAGGGGTTATAGGCATAGGGATGGTAATGGGGACAGCAAGGTTTTTGCTCTGATCCTTCGAATGTCTTGACTCCACTGCTGACCTGCCTAGCCAGGACAGGAAGGGCGTCGAGATTACCCAATGGTGCGGCCCCGCTCACGGGGTGCCCGATCGCCCACAAACGCAAAGGGCTCCGACCGCCGGAGACAGGAGAGCCTAACTCGGGGTCAGCTACCTGGGGCCCCTCCACGACTTTCAGGGTTTGTTTCCAACCTGCCAGCTACTAACCGTTGAATGCTTTTCGCGGTTTTTTAGACTCCAGAAGTATGTGTAGTGTGATCCGGCCAATAGACTCGTACTGACAGCGAAGATGAGTAGCAAAAAAACACGCTTCTTACGATGAAAATGAAAAGGCAGCAGCGGACTTCTGAAGCGGCTGCTCATGCTCCGCTGTGTGCTTTGACCTTGGCAATCTGCAGTCACGCGCTCGTTAAGTGTATTTTGTTTCATTTATCAAGGATAGCGCGAAGTATGTGTGTTGAGAAATGGTATCATCCTTTGCTTTTTCTGCCTCTTCCTATGCGGTGCGACACGAAGTGGGAAAATGCCAGCGATTTACAGCATCATCTTTTTCTCATCAGCCTTTTGTCTGTCCGCGGGCTTCTTTGCACCAAAAAAGAGAACACAAAATTGGAGGGTACACTTAAGCTCCACCGTGAGGGCTTGAGGCGACAGGGTTAGCGGGTAAATTCCCAAATATGCGGAATTTCTAATTCTGTATTTTACATTCATAGGTCACTGTGAATCCGCATATTATTCATGGCGCGGTGGTGCAGTGGTAAAGCGATGAGCCACTGTCACACCATGGGGCTGTTTCAAACACAGCCACCTGTGAGGCTTGTGAGTGCCAGGCTACTCTTCCCGAGCAATCTCTCACGACCAGTCATTAGCTTAACTGCCACCTTCCATGGTGGGCAGAATGCTCACATTTCGGCGGGCAGGTTATGATGACGTCACAACGTCACGCGAACTCGGTGACAGGGGGGCTACCTAGGACAAGCAGGCTTCAGGGAAAAATCGGTGAAATCGGCGAGTGGCGGCCTTAGTGCTAGCGCATTGAAAAGTAAGCCACACACTGACGTGCAACGGCAAGCTTTGCTCATCAACGCAATCCAGCTGCGTTACGCTGAAACGCTGCTTCGGAGCCCTCCACTACCGCACCTCCTTCTTCCTTTCTTCTTTCACTCCCTCCCTTATCCCTTCCCTAACGGCGCGGTTCAGGTGTCCAACGATATATGAGACAGATACTGCGCCATTTCCTTTCCCCAAAAAAACAATTATTATTATTATTATTATCCACAGCAGCACCTATACCACGTGAGCCACGTCATGCCGTGGATCACGTAGTGTAGGAGCCCCCCCCCCCCCCCCTTATTTCTAACACCGCACTATATGCCTGCTTACTGCACGCGGTTACTCCAGCACTTTCAGCGACGCACCCTCACACTCCCCCTGGCTACAACAGCCACGCTGGACCGCCGCGTAATATGTGGATAGATGAGTGACCTTTCGTGACCGTTCGGGACGCCCTCGTGACGTATGGTTGTGCGTGACACACGCGTACTCTCTTACAACCCTAGCCCTGTAGCCTCACAAGTCACCCCATAATTGGTCACTGCATCTGGCTGCTCCAGTATCCTTAGCAAGAGGCTCTCAGCAAAGACTAGTGCTTACCCGTGACGCGCTTATCTAAGTGTACTATCATCGACGCAACAGGTATTTTTCACCCCCATGGTCTAAAGAACCCAAATGATGTAAGCGTTTCCCACTACCTTGGCTGTCGATGCAATCACATTACCACAAGGGTAAATCTCCGGCACTTGTTTCCGAGCCCTTTGAAAATGATAACTATCAATAATTTTTCGGAAGCATCATGCGTTGGCGTTTTTCCTGGAAATAATTCATTCGATGTTTCGTGCCGGGATTTTATGAAGTCAAAGCTCTTATTCTCGTCTCCCAGTCGTCTATGTTCCCCAACAAGCTTGCCTGAATACTGACACATCAATATCCTATCCCATGAGTCATCCAAATCCGGTTTTTTTTTGTAATCAGTTTTTAACTGGAGCAAAGCCTAAAACTGGCGGTAAGACGAAGAACGGAGGCCTTCTTCTGCATTGTAAAGTTATAACTGATTATCTTTTGCGCAAGGTGGATTTCGGATGTTACTCAACCAGCACAGAAACCTCGTTATGAGTGGAGGGAAAAACCGCTTGAGTCAAAACATGTTTTCATGTTTGGGCAAGCGAAAACAACAAGCTTAAAAACACTTTACAAGACGTTTTGAGAAAGTATTCTGAATGTGTCCCAGGTTCACGAGAAATCCTTACCTCTTAACGCAGTGCAGCTGGGTAACATCGTATCTGTCAGCGTAGAAGTCTAACTTAGCACCCCGCCAAAACTATGCATTCCATTACGCACCTTTGCCCTGCTTGACAGCATACGAAATGCTCGTCCATTCCAGCGTGACGCTGTTGCCAGGGCCAACATGGTTGAGTGGAGCGCTGCACTCTACGTCGACCTTGAGGACGCCAGGCGAAAAACGGATGTTTACATTCTGCTGAATCCCCGGAGGACTCCGCAGTAGGATTCCATTGCCAGAGTCAGCGCCATTTTCTATGGCATGCTCTGTGATTTCGTTGGAGCCTGGAATCATGGGGCACTTGACTTTAGGAAACATGGGCACCCGTAAGCCACTTGTACTTCTAAAATCTTTCAACTATTAATAGCAGAACATGAGATGAGGCTGAAATGAGAAACTATCACCGTCAGTCCTGATGGAATTGTTGATTTGTAGGCTTAGCTCTTAATTGCACTGCTTCTGAATTAATCTCAAAAGTAAGCGTTGTCCAGTTGCTGTTGAAGCTTGTACGTAGTCGTGTGTGGCGAACGTGACTGCTTCAATGGTCAATATTTATGGTTATTTTCTAGTAGAATGTTGTTTCTACCTGAAATCGGTATCGTTTTTTTTCTTTTTGGTCAACACAAGTTTCTTAGCAATGCAAAGCTTAGCAACTTAATGTAAAATCAATGTGGAAAAAACGTACCTTGTCTTGCAGTCTATAAATAAAATGTAGTCAAGCCAAGAGCGAGAATCGCCCATTTGTCACGTCATTTGTATACGTATAAACTACAAGTAATCAGAGTATTCCTATTTTTCTTGTTAAGAGGTCTCAATAGTCTGTGTTCACATTTGAAAAAAAAAAATATCCAAGCAACTGAAAGAGAAAAATGTCACAGCCAGCGTAGTCCATGTTTCAAAAGGTGCTCGGCTGGCTCCCAGCGCTGCGCAGTTGTGAGCAGAAGCTTGAAACAGTTCATGTTTTTTGTGAATGATTTGTCTTCTCTTGACTCAACTTGGTTGGCATGAGCGTCTAGGCAGTGCTATGGACGATAATGTACTAGCCTTAAACAGTGCCAGTTTTGTAAAAGCGTTGCCACCATGGAAGGCTCTGCAATCAATCCTAAAAAAATTATGCATATTACATTGTAAGCGCTAATAAAGCTGAAATATCGGAAAGCAGAGCAGTCAAGGAAAATGTGAACATTATTTTTGAATTAAACTTTTAAAATGAAAAGGCACGTGTAACTCCATTGCGCCTAAGAGAGAAGAGCTCACTTACTTTTACAGTTTAGAAACTCGTGTATATTTTATATTTCGATGAACCGGCTTTAAGGCAACAATGCAGAATGTCAGCCTAAATACAAGCTTCACCTAATACTCGATACAAATAGAGCTCGAGCACCTAGAAATAACCGACTGAAACAGAGAAAAAAAATTTATTCACTTATTTTAATATCAACAGAGTTCTTTGGGGCTGAACGCAAAGTAAAGGTATAATAAGCCTTGCACACTTGACCTTGGCTATGGTCAGCTGCCGCAAAAAAAAAAAAACAGAAAAATACAGGAAGAGCAACAAACGTTCTGGAGAGGACACTTGACCCGCCGGCTAAGGTCACTGAAGGTCGGTGCACACCGAACAAACCCTGCCGTAAAGTACATCAGTGGCTCTGTACGTATGGCTTTGTTGGACAAGGCTGACCCCACATTGATAAATACGCGGATAGCGTAATCAACGGTGTGTGGAGGTGCAGAGAGCATACATCCTGGTAAAAGATAGAAGACTCATCGTCAGCTGGAAAGCACGAAGAGGTACTTACTCGTTCGGCTTCGAACCGCCACCTCCATTGGTCTTCTGACTTCGTTCAGCTTGCAAGGTCTCCCAGCTTGCAAGAAAAGAGAGGTGCGCGAAGGCGTGTACTGGTTGTGAAACAGTTCATAAATATTCCATCGCACCTTCTCCCTGCCCCTTTTAGGAAAAGGAAGTACCATTGGCTGATATCTGTACGGGATTGATTGGCACGAAATGGAACCTTGATTGCGGCAAGATACGGTGCGTAGCGCTACTTTTATTTGCGTACATTAACTTTCACTCGCTGAGCCGAACAGGAACGTGACGTCAGAGCAGAGAGGAACTGAGATTCACGCCAAACGAGCGTCAGTTGTTGCGAAAGGCGTATTCACGCCCAAGTTTGTTGGAAACAAAATAAAGAAAAAGTGGTCAAAAAAGATACCCGTTAATTAGTATGTGTTCTATGAAAACGAAATGCGCGGCACTTATCATCAGACTCTACGACGAGAATGTAATCGGCTCAGCTGCCAGAAAAAGAGTTGCTAGGCTGGCTCCCATTCTGCGTTAGCGTTGCATGTCCGACCAGCTTTCTGCAAGAATTAAAATGAACGGTAGAGTCGATCGTCACTCTCCAACCTGAATTTCCTTTGGGAGATAAAATTTTACGCATTAAGGTTTGAATTTTACTTTCTCTCTGGCAAAGCTTATCCGGATTTTAGTAACATAATAGAAAAACCTTGATTTTGCTTTGCTGGGTCGTGGGAACATCTGGGGACGATATAGTCTCGGATTAAGGTGATTTTAGTATGGGTGAAGGTAACTCTCAAGGTCAAGCTTCACACAAACTTGGTGAGCCGGTTGGACCTCGTGAAGTAGTGAGTTAGCACGAAAACAGGGCGCGGAATGCATTCTTAGAAAACGTAATGAATAACACACCAGGACAACAAAAGTCCTAAAGCCCTAGAACACTTCCTTTAAATAAAAACTTATTGTTACATCAGAAAGTTAGCCAATAAAAGAGCGAAAAAATTGTACTTTAACATATTTCTTAAACACCAGGGTTGATTTACAGATTTACTGTTTCTCCAGGATACTAGAATTATTGTTCAGTCATGTCCATATTTGTATGTAGAAGCCTGCTTTCTGTAGTTTGTGCTAAACATTACTATTGAATTCGCGTCATGAATAAGGTTGTAGGTAGTTTCTTTTATGGCAACAGTTTAAAGAAACTAAGTGAACGGTGTGTCTGAGACGAAATGCTTCGAGTGATAATTTATGCGAGAACAGATGATCCATAGGGAGCACACCAAGGTAGTTTATCAAAAAAATGCTAAGTGTGCAAAGAAAAGGTTACAAACTGACCTTACGGTTCTTTTCTGGAGCCCGAAATGTGGCTGGTTAATTTTGATAGTGGTACCCCGAACCAAACGAGAATTGTGCGGACGAGAGTTTATAAATTTGTAATAGGCTGTTCCTTTAATCGATTCGAAAATATTATAACGTTTTAACATGCTAATCTATCCCGGTTTTCTACGAATATCATCCCGGAGGGACATTTCATGAAACGACCAATACAAACTAGTTAAACTATATACGTAAAAATTTTATGCAGGGCGTACTTACTATAATGCGACACCTGCACTTTAACTAGTAGTCACGCGTCAGCTGCATTTTTATGGCCTAAGTGTCACAAGCTTCGTTTTGTCGCATTTTAATGGACGTCGATTTGAGTTTAACCATCAATTGAGTTGGTAGTGATGGAACTATAACACTAGGAGTATTCTAACGTTGGCCGAACTATATATGGTCCGCTGTTCTCGCAGCCACTCACAAAGCCCGCGTCTGGCTCCAGCAGCGGTGTCCTGAGACGCGGTCAGCCCCGGATTCTCCATGCATCCACTGCTATCCGACAATCGCGATGTCTGGTCTCGGCAGACGTAAACAGGCCGTGCGCAGGCGACGCACACGTGGAGCCAGGCGGGAGTCGCGGCCGTCGGCCGCGTAAAGAGACGACATGCGACTGCTGAGATAAACAAAGCGTCGGCTGGCTGAGGAGCCGTGGTTCTGCGGCGAGTGTGGTTCAATTTCAACGGAGCAGCGACTGTGCGTGATAGCAAGTTTAAAGTTCGCGCGCTCGCCCGAGGGCTCCGCGTATTTCTTGGCAGTCGTGCGCGGCTAGCCCATTCATAACGGCTTGCAGGCCCTAAGTGTGCCATGCGTGGCCAAGACCTGGACACTGAGGTGGACCGCATTTTTTGCACTGTATGTGTTACTTGGATATGTAACCAGAAAATATATGACTCTTACCATCCAACCGCTACATCGTCTTGTGAGACTCCTATTGAAAGCCGCTGTGATTCGCTATCGGATGACCAAATACCACCGAATATCAGCTGACCATCGCGAGGCATTTAATCTATCTATCGCCAACGTGAAATACATCTTGAACAGTAAAGCCAGTGAAGAGAACACTCGTGTCATTATCATATAACACTATGCATTGTGTGTTTGCGATGTTACATATTTTTAATATATACCGAAGAAATAAAGCTCGATCTAAAATTGACCACAGGGAAATCCAGCACTTTAAATTAAGAAGCCGGGAACTAGTTTTTTGCAATGAAACGAACTGCTTTCGTTCTCTTAGGTAGTTTTCAATTAATTCACATTCTTCACCTTTTGTACATACCGGGATGAGACCCTGAGCAAAATATCGGGATTAATAGAGCAAAAAGCCTGCCTGAAATCAAGAAATACCCGAATTGTATAAATAAGCTTTTCAATGTTCAGCATTTTATGATCTTCCGCATTTCAAAACGCCTGTTCGGTAGACTTTTGTTTCAGAAACTCCACTTGTTCTTGCCGTATTGCCTTGTTTTTTAACAGGGACCCAAATTCTCTCTTATTTACAATACGCAGGGTTATTTTAGAAAAGGTAGGATCTACTTAAATGGCTCCTAAACAATTAAGTGATGTAAAGCTCCCCCCCCTCTCTGCAGGGGACGGGAGCCTAGCGAGTCCTCGCAATGTACACTGTGCCCTCACCACATTATTACGCTCCTATTGGTGGTGTTACAAGCTCTTGGATCTTCGTGCTGTTCTACTTATCTTCCCCTTGTTTCAGCTTCTCTCGTACTGTGCACTGTCCCGCAACGGAAAAGCGTGGTGTAATGCTAAGTATTGTTCATTGTCCACTGATGTAATTAAACAATGCACATAAAAGAATTTCATCAATTAAATTGTTTGTTATACACAAGTCCAGCGATGTACTTGCCTCGAGAATATTGCTTGTTGGCGACTGTGTTGCAGTCTGTTAGCCATAAATGAATCACAACAAGTAAATCATATTTATGAGGGTTTTGAAGGTAAAAATCAATACTAACATCAGCAATGAGTAACACGCGCACTTTCAAAAACAGGCTGGCTTTCTGGATCTTTTCTATAATTCGCGAATATTATTCACACTGCCTGTAGCTGGGTTGTACAGAGCAGCAATAAGCAAACCGTTGAATTCATCCCTAAGTGATGCACAGCCATCGTTAACATTTCTGTATTGTTTAAACTCGCTGTAAAATAGGTCACTATGAAAATGGAACGCAGCATCACCACCTCCTCTGTTACATCGCGGACACACACTGGTAACCTTCAAGATCGGGAATAAAGTAATTAAACTGAATCGAGTTTCTGTAAATACCAAGACACTGAAATGGTATTGTAAGAAGTTGGCCAGATGTTTAGAGAAATTCCTCAAGGGGGAGTAGATTTGTAATAAGGGAGTAGTTAGTCATTTGCATCCATCCAAGCGGCGCCATAAGGCTACAAAGGTATGAGAAAGCTATATAGCTTTCTATTGTAGCCGTATGGCTGTGCTTGGGTGGATGCCAGTGAGTAATTATTCTCTTATTGCAGTGTAAGAAGTCTAGGCGCACATTAACAACGTCACATTTGTTGACGAGGCTTCTGGCATTCATGTGAAAAAAAGTAAAACTTTGTTAACTACCCACAACTTCCCGAAACCTTGCTCGACTATAGTATTGGTCCTGTCTTGGGCGAAGTGCTTCGATTGTTTTATGTTAGTGGTAATGGCATTTTGAGGTTATGAAGTATGTTCGACAAATCATCCTCAGTTTCAGTTTAGGTCTGAGCAGCCAAGCAGGGCCGCCTACCAGTCCTCTCGTGTAGGGCTGGGGCTGGAGGTTAAAGCTGCACTTAGCTGGCACGTCCTATCATGTGGTAGATATATGCTACCTCGCCACAGTGCTGGCACCTGTCGGTGACCATATATACCTATAGGGTCAAAGTGTTTTACAATAGCCGGGCATAACATCGTGTTTGTGAAAAGTCTCAGGTGCACGCGTTCTTTCGCCCTCCCGAGCCCGTTAGCGGGTGTAGGGTATCGGTGATGACTATCTTTATACTAATCTGGAATTTCTCTAAATCTGGTGAGGAATTATCTTTATCCTGGCTCATAAAATCTGCGGGATGTACCCGGGAGGTGAGTGCTCGGGCAGCCGCGTTTGCGGCCTGATTTCCCCCTAGGCCTTGGTGACCAGTAGTCCAGACAATGTTTTTTTGGAGGATCTGATTTCCTCAGGCTTCAGCGCAAAGCCTTTCTGCTGCGTTCGTGTTTCGATGGAGGCGAAACACAAAGGCACCCTTGAGCTGTGCGATGTCAGTGCGCGTTAAAGATCCCGAGGTGGACGAAATTATTCCGGAGCCCTCCACTACGGCACCTCTTTCTTACTTTCTTCTTTCACTTCATACTTCATCCATTTTTTTTACGTTGTGCTTCGGGTATACACCGAGATGCGAGACAATTACTGCAACATTTATTTTCCTGAAAAACAATATTCTATTTTTCAATTGTTTTTGTTTCAAAATAAAAAAACAGCTGATAGTTAGCGCCCATGTGTTTCATTCGCTGTTTCTTTCTTTCGCCACTATGTCTTGCGCATGTATATTCGCCACGCAGAAACAACTAGCCTGTCAACTCGCTCGTGTTCACTTCAAGCAGCTTTTCGTTTGTGGCAATGAGCTCATTGAACACGTCAGTAATCATGAGCGCATCGGACCTGTTAGGCCCTGTAGTTAGCACGTTATGCCGCGTGTTTCCAACTCTATGGTCGTCTATACTGCTCAAGGCGATATCAACAGTAGTTGGTTTCGTTTTGGAGGCCGCACATATACATTTACTTTTTAAGTTTTCCACAGTTTCAACTGATGCATGCATTTTCGGCCTCCACCGAACAGCTTCTAAAATGACAGCAGAAGTGAGCTCATCGAAGATGACATGACTCTCCAGAGACGTTTACACGTGGAGCAAGCCCACACATACAGCTGAAACAGCGGCAGACGGCACTAGCAAGCAGCCCCGGATGAGACCAAAGTTATAGATAGCACTTACCTGCGTTCACATAAAGAACTCTCTGGGTAGGAATGAATGCACAGGTGTAGTTTGGCGTGCTGCTGGCGCGGCAGTCTGGCAGTCGTCAGTTGACAGGGCTTGCTACAGCGGCGTCGGGGCTGCCGGCGTTTCGTAGACACTCGACGCACTTGACAGGAGGCACGGCGCAGCTTTCAGATAATGTCGACAGACTGCAGGCACCACGCAGGCAATCAACGCTTGTGGCAGTGATTACGACGCAGCTTGTAGATTTTAAGCTGGCAGAGAAGCGCGGACGTTGGGACCTGCGTTCACACGAAGAATTCCTAGGTTAGGAAAGGGCAGGTATATGGAAGGTGCGACAGCCTGGCAAACCGTGTCGCAGCGCTTCCTAACGCCAGCTTGTAGAACACAATAGCTCGCCATGAAGCGGCACGCGCTATCAGCGCACCCTTATCATGTGCGGCTGCCGTAGAGTGCAAATGCCTCTTGGGTCATACCACGCAAACGGAGTCGCGCGAAGTCCTTGACATTGTAGACTTGGCTGAAAAAAATTATATCAGTGTTAAGACAGGCCCCAATTAACATGCCTCAAAGATTCCAACCTGGAACATTATATGAGGACATTTCAATAGAACTGCGGAGGCCTTCTTTTGAAGAAAAAAAAATATTTTTCTCCATACATCGTGTTCCAAAGTGTAAGAAATTTAATCCGGAAATTTTTAGAAAATTATTGCGAACGAATCCTTCCTTGCCGAGTAAGTTTGTCTCCGCTTGTCGTGAGGTACTGAGATGCCCTGTCGTTCCTAAAAATGTAAACCGTGGATGATGTCATTCTGATTCAAAATAGAGGCGCTTAACAGGAGAAAAATATTTTATGACTTTCGGATTTTTAAAGTAAATTTGGAGTCAAAATTTTCACGGAGAACATTTTTGAAGTGTTGTCTGTCACCATGTAACAGCATTGTTTGCAGTAAAGTATAAAACCTCCTTTGCGTTGTTTTTTTATTCAATTGCAATTACCCTGATTTCTGCGAAAATGGCATCCCTTAGGGCTAGACGGCGCGCAACAAAACAAAGATAGCGAAATGGCCAATACATTGAATTTTTTTCACCGTCAAAAATTGGGAAAGTACTTTCGGTTTTTCGCGAGAAATAAATATTTAAAGAGCAGTCGCATTGATGTGTCGCCAAGCATCTACTACGGTTGAGTAAAACACCAATTTTATTTCCACTGTGACATATAGGATTAGTAGCTGCCATCAGCGTTGATTATATTGTGACAAGCCAGCAAAATGGAGCGGTTTATCCATTTCAATTATTTTTGAAGAATATGGGCGGAATACTCAAGGCATACAGGGTGCAGCCGTGCTATTCACTATATTTTTGACCTAGACGAATAATTTAATAAGGTAGCCTGGACGCGTCAGATAGACAAGCATTTATTATTTACATTTCGCTTTTATTATTTACATTTCGGAAAGTTTAACTGTTGAAGCACATGACATGCACAACGCTCCCATTAGGTATGATTTGCATTGATTTTTAATCTAAACCTCTGAATGTGTGAAGCATTATGCATCTTCCATTTAAAGCAATAGTCTGAAATTATAATTTTAATTCAAAATTATTGTTTTTTGAAGAATCTGTACTGTTTTTTGATCGGTTTATTCCAGCCAGCAATGTGAAGTCTGGGAAAGCGAGTGGTGTTAGATCGTATATGGCTCTGAGCGACGCCGCTGTCGTTTTGGTGTTTTTATGTCTTGTGATGCTTGCAACAATTTTTTTGTGCTTATAAATCTTTCAATAGGGCAGCAGTGTCTATCGGTCTAATTGCCTGTGGCGCATCATTTTCTTCGGTTCCAGTAAAGAAACAGACGGCCGCAAATCCGTCTGAAAATATACGCACACATAGCTACTACTTTTAAGTTCATATAAAGTGATATAATTTCCCTTTT
The DNA here is from genome assembly GCA_030143305.2 of Amblyomma americanum. NCBI lineage: Eukaryota > Metazoa > Arthropoda > Arachnida > Ixodida > Ixodidae > Amblyomma > Amblyomma americanum. Next base: position 300,043 of record JARKHS020033530.1, read on the forward strand.
TTTCAGTGCAACAGCAAGAACTGAAATACCAATGTAGTCTTTGCTGCTTATGGGCTACACTGAACCCACCGATAAAATACACATGTCTGAGTGCATCAGGCCGGGGAAAAAGGTTCAGGCGTGAGAAGGGACGATTTTATTCCATTAAATGTGATATAGCAGTTAGCCTTACACGACATCTTCTGTCGATTAACCGTTAGTATGACACAAAAGCATTGCTGTGATGTTTAGCCACGGCAAGGCGCGAATTGTTGCAAAATTGCCGAATTCAGTGCTCCTCTGAGAGACCGCAGTGTGCACTAGTTCTCAAGCAGTGGTTGTTGCCAACCACTAGTTCTGCAGCTGCAGATGTCAAGGAGGATTGGCACTGTCGCAGTCGTAGCGCTTTGGGGAAAAAAATTGACGTTCGATTTTCGTACTTAGGCCCAATGCGAATTTGGCGCGCTAGCACTTCGGTTTTCACTTCGGTAACGGTGTTCGTATTCAATGTTCACGGAAGGAAGTTATTCTTAAAGGGGTAATGGGCTAATGGCCATATATGCGGCACTGGTCAGTCTCTACACTCATAAATTCCTTGGAGTCCTCGTACCCCTTCCGGCACAGTGGGCAGCAGTTAGGCGATGCGCCGCTGCCTTGTGATGGCGGATGCTGCCATCTGTGGGGCTTGTAAGACCCAGTATGCTCTTTCCGAGTGACCTCTCACGACCAGTCATTAATTTAGCTGCCACTTGCTATGGTGGGGACTATATATGTGCACACCTGACACGTTTCCAGCTGTAAAACAAACAAACAAACAAACAAACAAACAACCAACCAACCAACCAACCAACCAAACAAACAAACAAACAAACAAAAAAGCAATCAAACAAACAAACAAGCAAATAAGCAAGCAATCCAGCGCACAAACAAACAAACAAACAAACAGTTAAAACAAACAAGCAATGGCTATACGCGGGGAACGGCCACTATAAGTGCTATCAACGTTAAACAATGCAGCCATTCATCCATTATATGGAGCACCCGTTGTTCTTGCCATGCTTACATTTTCGGTCTCGGAATTCTTTCACATAAGACGAGTGTTTGCTACCCGCGAACAAAAGGGACGAAACAAAAACGGCCTCTTGCCCGCACTGCTTCAAGAAGCGAGGCGTAACTGCCAGCACGTTAACCCGGAATGGATTCGTGTAGCAGTCAGCCACTAACAGCAGGCGAGTTCGCGGGAGCTAAGCTTCCAATAATGAACACGAGAGGAGCGCCCTGTTCATGAACCTATCCTGATCTTTTCCAGCATGGTCATCAGCACCATTTTTTCTTCAGTGAGAAAGCACTACTTAACGCGGCCCCAAACAAGAATATCGTGGGAAGCCTCGGAGTAACTGGGGTAAGTTCGAGTTAGTTCCGAAGAGCGTCATGCAAGCTGAAGCCAAAGCGAGGAAGCTCGGGTAAGTTCGAAGGAGCATCGCGCCAACTGTAGACAATGGGAGGGTGACCTTGAGGGTGGCCTTTGCCAAACCTAGCATAGCAATACCACATGGAGACATTAAATAAATAATGCCGCGACTGGGTTTCGAACCCGCGGCAGAGCGAACAGATCAGCATCGCTGGCCACTGCACGAGACCACAATGCTATCACCGCAGCCGATCGCTGCCTCGTATAAAACTGCAACACACTCTCGCGCTGTGCATTGCACATAGTCGTCTTCATCGACTTCCATCTGCGGCGCGAACAGATCAGATCAGCTTAACCTCGATCAGAGATTAACCTGAGTCTAATATCGTCGCTAGACGTGCCGACGGCCCAGGAAAGCAAAACCATGAGCCAACCAGAATAAACAAATGCTTTCGCACGTCTACTCGGTATGCTTCGTTAAAAACCCTACCACATCTTTTTTTTCTGACGCTCGGCACAACGTGCAATAATTTTTCACTCACCCAGAGTGCTACTGCCAGTCGGCTTGCTAATATACAAGAGCAGACTAAGGCCAAGTGACAATAAGTTTCTACTCTCGCGCTACAAAGCTTAGTACTAAGTAAGTATAGGAACGTTACGGCATCGACATGCCTCACTTTAGAGGTATCAAATGACCTCTTCCACATTCCCATATCAAAATCTACCCGTGACTTACCAGCCAAGACCCAGCGCCGGCTAGGCCTGCATGCTACGCTTTCATCGCGGCTGACACGGCTAGGCATTCTGGCACTTCCCATTACACAGCAGCTACTCCGCCGAAGCAGCCTGCCTGGCCATGATACAACGACCATAACCACCCTCACCGTATCTCACCGGTATTCACCTATATGGACGACACTTGGAGGCTAACTAAAAGGGGTGAACTTAATTTGAGGAAAGCTCCACGAGGTACGGGAATGGTAGTTTCTGTGTTAATATGCAAGAAAAGACCAGAGTTGGCCAATGAGCAAAGGCGAGTTAATGACATCCTACCGAAATCAAGGAGAAGAAATGGGCATGGGCAGGCCATGTAATGCAAGCGCATGACAACCGATCATCAGTAAGGGCAACGGCGTGAACTCCAAGAGAGGGCAAGCATAGCAGGGGGCGGCAGAGATCTACGTCAGCGGATGAGATTAGAGAGCTTGCGGAGAAAAAGTGGAGATAACGCCATAGTGATGATGACAACACCATAGACAACTGAGATTATTGTTCTCGGTCTAAAGATTTATCACACAATAGAGTCTTTGCACTTTTCCAATGTACGGACTTGTACTCAAAAAGTTTACCAAACAGCGCACTTAAGGAACAATATGCTTTGAGCGCTTACTGTGGGGTATGTAAACACAGATGTGCACACCCGATAACCCGTGCGGACGTCCACGTGTTGAAATAGTGCGTGTATCCGTGCAGTGCTTTGACAGTATCACAAAGGTGTCGAAAAAACGACCGTACAGCGGCCCGTAAGGCAGCAAGACTGCGAATCAGCCGAGAATAGGCACATGCTCGTAAATAGTTTGCCCTTTTCATCCTGTTATGCTACTCTATTTTGTCACAGATCGCTGTACGACTGTTTGTTCGACACTGTTCTGACCCTTTGGGACGTTTGAATTCCCGAAGCGACTCAGGCTATGAGGGACGCCGCAGTCTCGGGCTTCGGCAGTTTCGACTACCTGGGGTTCTTTAACCTGCACTGACATCGCACAGTACACGGGCCTTTGGCATTTTGCCTCCATCGAAATGCGACCGCCGTGGATGAGATGTTGTGAACTGTTAAAAAATTGGTCGGATGTACACTTATGTTCCAGCTGATATGCTTAGTAATTTTCAGTAAAAAATGCCGCCGGCTACATACAAGAGGGACATAAAGAATCAAAGCGGCTTGCTCTTGTTGCAAGTCGAGCATTGGAGATTGTGATTGCCTTTTATTTTCGATTGCCAAATCAGTCATAGGCAGCTTGTGTTCCGATGCCTTCGAAAGAGCAAGGCTGACTTCCATTCGACAGTTCACTGCCCGCGCGGCGTGCTTCTCGGTCGGAGGGGGGCGCTGCTTCTGGAAACTGTATAGATGAAGGGTAAAAAAATTCTGGTAGACGTTTAAGAGAGTAGAAAGAACCCCGAAAACATTGACAGAGGAACTATTTCTGGACAATAAATCCCCGCGGACCCATTCCTACCTCCCGAGACGGTGCGAGGCCACTCACGGCTGAGGAGCGTCTAGCGAATGGCAAAAGCAGCTGATACTAGCGCCGTCTGTAGGAGACGACATACACCCCACAAAACAGGGCCGTCGAGCGACTACACAGGGAGACAATAAATTTGAAGGGAGTTGCCACGTGATAAGAGACGTCACTGACACTATTCTAGAAGCGCCGATGACGGCCTGAATGCGGTTGCGAGGTTTTTATAGAGCTATTTTTACAACTAAAAGCAGAAAACCTTGCTTCGCCGTGCTTAGCCGGTGTCAGTCTAGTTCTGTGCAGCCATCTTGAGGACCATGACAATAATAATAATAATTGGTTATGGGGGAAAGGAAATGGCGCAGTATCTGTCTCATATATCGTTGGACACCTGAACCGCGCCGTAAGGGAAGGGATATAGGAGGGAGTGAAAGCAGAAAGGAAGGAAGAGGTGCCGTAGTGGAGGGCTCCGGTAAATAATTTCGACCACCTGGCGATCTTTAACGTGCACTGACATCGCACAGCACACGGGCGCCTTAGCGTTTTTCCTCCATAAAAACGCAGCCGCCGTAGTCGGGTTCGAACCCGACCGCGGCAACAAGCTACATTTTGCCGTGCTGAGATTTACAAGAACTTACTTTTCTCTCCAACACCTTACTTTCCTTAATAGTTAACAATATATATGCCACAACAGCCTCTCTTGTTTTATACGATATATGAGACAGATACTGCGCCATTTCCTTACCCCCAAAACCAATTATTATTATTATTATTATTATTATTATTATTATTATTATTATTATTATTATTATTATTATTATTATTATTATTATTATTATTATTATTATTAATATTATTATTATTATTATTATTATTATTATTATTATTATTATTATTATTATTATTATTATTATCATGAGTCCTATCTTGAATATTTAGAGAATAGTGCCTCTAATCGTCCTATTGAATTCTGGCGATACGTTCGCAAGCGTTCGAATAAATCTGATAGTCATATTCACTTAGTTGACTCTCGTGGAAATGAAATTCGGAATGTCGCTGACGGCTTTGCTCAACACTTTTCCTCCGTGTACAAATCTCCACGTTGCGATTCTGTATGCCTTCCAGCTGGCGCACCTAATTCCGTTCTTCTTGACGAGAAGTTAGTGAGTAAGAGTCTTAAGTGTTTGAAACCATCTTTGTCCCCTGGACCTGATGGCATTCCAGCCGCCATAATAAAAGCCTTCAGTAGTACCTTCGTCCCTGTTTTAACCACGATATTTAATAACTGTTTGAAAAATTCTGCCTTCCCCCGCGTGTGGAAAACGACGCGTGTTTTCCCTGTGTTCAAATCAGGAAACAAATCTGATGTTTCGAACTACCGCCCCATTTCTCTTCTTTGTGCAACCTCTAAGCTTTTTGAACTAGCTTTGCACAAAGTACTTTCCTTCCACCTCAAACATTTAATCATACATAATCAGCATGGTTTCATAAAAGGTCGTTCTACTACAACTAACCTTGTGACTTTTATGACGTATACATCAGCTGAAGTCCTTCAGAGGAGTCAGGTAGACGCTGTGTACTGTGATTTGAGCAAAGCTTTCGACGTTGTTACTCACTCATTACTTCTTCAAAAGCTTCTGCTGTTTGAGATCGACGTTTCAATTGTAGCCCTCCTACGCAACTATCTTCTTGATCGGACCTGTTTTGTCAGTGTAAATGGACAGACCTCATTTGTTTACACTCCAACCAGCGGAGTTCCTCAGGGCTCGGTATTAGGCCCGCTTCTGTTCTCTGTTTTTATCAATGACGTTTCCTCCGTTGTCAAAAACTCCTCGTTTCTCCTTTATGCGGACGATATAAAAATGTTCAAGGCAATACATACTCTTCATGATTGCTTGTCATTGCAATCGGACATATCCGCCTTCTCTGATTGGTGCTTGAAGAATGGGCTCACTCTCAATTCATCTAAAACCAAGGTCGTCTCATTTACGCGTAAAACGCACAGTCTTCTCTACTCTTATTCTGTGAATGGTAGGCTGCTGCCGAGGGTTGATGAAATTAATGACCTCGGCGTACTTTTCGACCGCAGCCTCAGCTTCTCCTCTCATACAAAACGCATTGCTCTGCGGGCTATGCGTACACTTGGCTTCATCTGCAGGCTTTCGAGAGAGTTTCGAGCCCCACTTCCTTTCTTAAAGCTCTACCTCTCCATATGCTTGCCGCTTTTGGAATATGCGTCTGTTGTTTGGAACGGCACTTGCCAGTCGAACTGTGAAAAAATCGACAGAGTTCAGCTAAAGTTTTTACGCATATTTCAACATCGGTTTTCTTGCAAAACTTCCAGCTCTCGTCCCAGGCGGAGTAACTCACTGCAGCTTCCTTCTCTTAGCTGCCGTCGCGTGAGGGCAGATATAATTTTCTTGTATAAACTTCTTCATGGTCACATTCTATGCCCTCAGCTCCTAGCGCGTATCCTTTTGCGTGTACCGCGAAAGAGCATAAGGGAATTCAGACCATTCCAAGTTTCTGCGCTCCTGCACTACCTCTCCCCTCTGGACAGAATGCAAAAGTTGTTCAATTCTCTTTGTCCTCACCTTGATATATTCGAAAATTCTCTCCCTTCTTTTATATTGGATGTCCGTGACGTTCCACTTTGAGCACTCTTTTTCTCATACATAACTTCCCCTTTCATGCATTTTGACTTTACTACACTTGTGCATTTGCACTGGTATAATATTGATTTTTTTCTCCTTAATTGTTCATCACGTCTACTTGTTTTCATTAATGTTATTTCTTTAATACTGTGTACTCACGCCTGATTGTCTGTAACGCGTTCACTAATTACATTTCTTATTGTGTATGATTGTATTTCTAGCTTGTATTTCAGAGGTTTCTTATTCGTTCATATTAGTATTGGCTTTATTCTTGTTTGTATTTTGCTATATGCTGTACTTGGCTGTTATCGGTCGTTCTTGTGTTCATTCTCTTTGTTTATTGTTTCATTAGTTGTTTATATGTCTGTTGCCTGTTCTAGCTGTTTTCATTTACCGCTGTTCTCGCTGTTTTCTTGTTTTCACTTTTTTGCTTCATGCTTGCTGTCACGCCTAGTTTATATGTCTTTTTTTCTATCGCCTTGACTGCTGCATTAACTCCCGTGAGTCTCTTCCTTTGTGGAAGACAAATTTACATTTTGTGCGTGTGAATGGTGTACCAGCACCAAGACCTTTGGGTTGTTCCTGGGCACCGAAAAATAAAGATTGATTGATTGATTGATTATTATCATCATCATCATCATCATCATCATCATTATTATTATTATTATTATTATTATTATTATTATTATTATTATTATTATTATTATTATTATTATTATTATTATTATTATTATTATTATATTATTATTACCACTCCGATGTCTTCCTTATAAACGCGATATACAGGGTGGTGTACATAAGAGATTACACAATTTTTAAAAATAGGCTATTTGAGCTAGAATAGCGCTTTTTCTTCATAGCATTGCCAACGGTGTAGTACTTCAGAATACAGTAGCAAAAACGTGCCAACTAGGCGGCTGGCTAACTAATATTGAATAGTTAACTTGTTAACCATTACTGTTGAGATGCGAGTAGCCTACGATAAGTGATATTCATATCAGTTTTTAGAACATCGAAAGCGCAGTTACCCTCGGCGCTATGTCCCAACAAAGTTTGGTTGCATCTCGCAAAAATGCATGCGCTTTCGAGAAGCTTGAAGGCAAAGTCACCTCTCCAGTGCACGCAACTCATCAAAATAGCCAACATTTGTTCGGCCACAGCGACGACATCAACCGCGTTTTCGAAACTAAAAACTGATAAAGATATTACTAACGGTGAGCAACACGCCTCTTAATAATTAAGGATCCTAGCAGTAATAGTTAAAAAGTTAACTATTCAATATTATTTACCCAGCCTGCTTGTCTTAGCTGTATTGCGCAGTACTACGCCGCTGACAACGCTGTGTCGAAAAAAGCGGTCTCCTAATTCAAAAAGCTTATTTTAAAAAAACGTGCACAGTTTTAGGCAAGACACCCTGTATTACCAGAATTATTTTAATCGGTGCTTTTATCATACTTTAAGCTGTTTAGCATTAAAAGCGGGGTACCAGCACAGTTATACTTGGGTGACTGAATGGTGTGGCGGCGACAATAGAGCTACTCTGAAAATGCTATAGCCAAGTCTCGTTGCATCTCACGGGCGTACCAGCGGTATGTGACGGACATGGCCATCGTACGCCGTGTCGCGAGGAACGTCGCCTGATGCAGTTACTGGCTAATGCACCCTGACGCGCCTGTGTCTCTCGGGTTACTATCGCGACAGTGGACCGATGGACATAAAAAGACTACTCACTTGGTTATTGACCACCTCCCTAGAGTGCTCGCGAAGAACACCACTCAAACCCGTCGCCGCTGTCACGTACGGAGAGGAAAGAATGAACACGACTTCACCCGGACAGTCGCATGTTTGAATATCACGCGACAGCAATCAATTCGGGAAAGCACGAGAAATGCAGACTGCCGAGAAGCGGCAAGAGGTCCGGAGGAGAGATAAACAAGACTTCATTTTTTTTTCTTTTCTCTCCTGACACTGCTGCTTATCGCGGTACAGGGGTGGCGAAGGCTTGGCAGCCCGTCGAGGTGTCACGTTGCCTCGGGGCTGTGCCCCGTCAGCTTCCCCGTTGGTCGGCCTCTCATTTACTTTACTTTCCCAGTGCTTGTTGCGTAGAGAGCTCAATGAACCGCCACACAAGACCGGCGGCTTCATTCCGGTTTCGCTGGATCAGATCTGATCGCCCTTGCATTGATATGGCGATCTAGCAACCGACGACGAGGCATTAGCGTTGCGGCCGAATTTCTCCTCACACCCTTCTCTTCCTCTTGCTTTACAAGAAAACGTCGGCTTGCTTTGCGAAAATAAATCACAGGTTTGACTTGGACTTTTCACGGTCAAGGTTAAAATCTAGAAACGCGTTTTTAATTAAAGACTCAGCATTACTAAGCTAGTTGTTTAGAATATCGTTTTATTTTATTTTCATGATCATCTTATAAAACAACGAAATGAAAATTATCAATTATGCCACGAAGGAAGAACGGTATAGATTGTCAGACAGCGCACAACGCTTGTGAAGAGAATTATTCGAAAACTTCAGCGGCATAAATAATAAGCCAACAATTACATTGGCTCAGAGCTGCTTTTTCAAAGCTGGGAAAGGCTAAAGATAGTTTCTGAACCCATTTATAAACTCTAAACCTTCTACCAAGGCTGGAAACGTTGTAACCTACAGCGCTTCGAGTGATCGGAATGGAAAGAATTCATGTAAGAGCAAACTTTTCGCTTAGAGCCGAGAAACGTTCTTTATTTATTTGTGATATCAAGGTAACTAAAATAAAAAAAATAGTTCAATTTCGGACCACCTCTTTCACAGAAATAACGTACCGATGGCCCACAGTATCCCATCATATGCCACGTATGCATCGTATGCTGGGTCAAGGACGTCTGTCTCAGTAACGAAAGTCTAGGTCTAATTTAGAACTTTCGTCGAAATACTGCGGTATGCTTCCCTCGTTGCGGCTCATGTTAGCGACAAGCAGACGCAGTCCTTATCGGTTGTGATGGCGTAAATACGTGAATACAATACCCAGCACCTGCGTCCCTGCTCTTTAACCCTTTAAGGGCAGCACACAAGGGTAAACGATCTGCTCGTTTGTAGGCGGAACGTTTGAGAGCACTGAAATCGTGGCGCGCAAGCGGATATTCATTTCTTTTATTTCGCGGGAACTTGCAGTTATTGCAAAAACACAACTAATATGTAATTAATAATGAAAAATTAAATACATCAATCGGACGTTTCGCGGACCGTTATACAACTTTCTGATTATAATTCTTTGCCTCCATATAATAGCCACTGACATGCATGCGGTCACGGTGTCTTAGGGTGCCTCGGTATCTTTTTAATAAAAACCTCTTGCTAAAGTAGCTGGGACAAATTGTATACATATGCACACGGAGTTAGGAGCTGCCCTGGCGTATTTACTGAAAAGCAGATATGCAGAATGAAAACTGAAAAAAAAATCATATTTCGGCTTTCCAGCCTATAGCTGATTCTTGTCAACCGCACGAAAGGTAATATTGACAAAAAAAGTGCTGGAGAGCAAGCGAACGTCGCTCAGTCACATGTAAATGTGCGCATTTTGTTCGAGTTCTGCTCACCACACTCATGAAAGGGGATCTGTCAATCACCAGTTTTTGTTGTAATGGATAGATTGTTCAAAGAAAATGGTCTAAATTACGATAAGCCGGAAAAAGCATATCCCCCAGTCTGCACCGGCTCCGGCAAGTTTTTGTACGCTGACTCACGTACTCCACGAGGTTCAGCCAGTAATGCTTTTCTCGAATAGGCGAAGTTGTCCGGCTGTAACCAAAGAGAGCGACAAGCTGTACACTCGTCGTGATAAGCTTCTAGTGACTTCGCTGCGCAGGTCTTTCGGCCCAGCAAGAAGCCACAACCTCTGGCTGCTGTCGGAGTTCTTGTATAAGTTACCGTGTCTAATCTTGAACATATGTAGAACACGGAGGAAAGCGCAGGCTTCCCTGAGTGGTTTTCCAGGTGCGCCATCGGGTGGCGCAGTTGAGGATGGTGGTGTTGTCGCACAGCCACATCTTTCTTGTTCCATATCTTCGTTAGACCAACAGCCATATCATCCGGGTTCAGTGTCCTAAGGAAGCTTCCCTCCTAGTCTTTTTCGCCTCCTGGAGCTTGCAAGGTCGCGGTTGCAATTCGTGCTGTGGCGTCTGCATTTCGGTGGAGGCGGAATGCGAAATCATTTGTTTCCTATGCAATGTTAGCACTCGTTAAGAGATTCCAGGCAATATGAATTAATCCGACGCACCCCCCCCCCCCCCCCCCGTTATCCGTAAACAGAGCATGTGTCATTACCGAACGTTAAACCCCATATAGCGCATATTAGAAAGCAAAACAGCTGTCCAGTGCGAGGTAGCTGGAACGTACAGTCTTCGCCACCCTTGTGTAGAGCGCTCGAGCAGTGCGTACCCGGTAACAAAATCTGCAATTAGAGAGCATCCCCTGATTTCTGGGCTATGTGCTCGTGTCTACTTTGTTTGCGGGTCTACCTGTCGCGACTTCCGTGCAAGTGTTGCTTCTTGAACGTAGCTGCTGGGAAGATATGTGGATTTCTTTGCAGGGAAGTGCGCCACTCTAGCGCTCTACATAAGAATGACGCAGACTGTACGGTTGAATAGAACAGTTTACCAGCCGTTTACCTCATTACAACACCTTAGCGATTCAACATTATCACTTTCAGTACGACTCGCAAGCCGCGGGCGATGGAAGAAACGTGCAGCTGTGCTAAACATGTGGAAGCCTGTGGCATCAAAGTGGGACGTGCCTTACAAAGAAAAAATGGGTACAGGTGTGCGTCCCTGCGTGGAACTTTCTAAGTCTCTCCTCACTTCCCTCAGACGTGGGATGCATACATGTCGCGGTCTTCATAATTCGTGCGGTGTAGAATTTATATTCTAGCTTCTTGCGCTGTGCCAAGCGATAAATGTCGGTGCAACAGTTCTCACGCATTCACTGTTTTTAAACCGCGACTCTGCTTCACTATTCTCGAGTGCCTTAAACTGCGTGAGTCTGACTCACTCGTGCACTTGCTTATGAATATGGAACTTTTGTGACCCTAGCAAGCAACCGCGGTTTATACACGCTGACTATTAGATACGTTGGGTAGTTTCATTACATTATACGTCCACTCATGTGCTGAGTAGGGCTAGGTCTACCGTTAAGCCTGTGGCACAGCTAATCGAATTTCCTGACCTAGCTCCACGATAGCCACTGGTTGTTCCGCACAGCTCTTCGATAGATAGCGTGGCAGCCTGGTAGCCCTTGACTGTGCCAAAGAAGATAGGTGAAAAGAAGCGAGTTCGGTTAAACAGACTTGTTGGAGACAGCTGCTGTGACAGAATGGCACGTGCCGACAAAATCGTCACGTCAAATTTCCAGGCTGTCATGCGGTCATAAAAATAGATTACGTTTGCTTGCTGATGAGGAAAGCTCATGGTTTCTGCTTTATCCGTCGGCGCGTTTTATAGCCGTTGTCAACCTCTCCGTAATGCATCGCTGCTTCAATAAAGCGATCCTGTTTCAGCTGTATAGTTTATTCAATGCCATTTCGCAGCCGCCATCTCGTTTTTATGAAATGAAATTCGCATTTTTTTACAGCTAGTGTTTCATCGCGATGAATCATACCGAACAGTTCTGAACAAAAGTATTTTTGAACGAGAAAAATTCTGCGAACATAATTTTTTCATACATAGTAACATTTCGCTATAATGATCAATATGCACGCCGATCTACCGACAAGGCCGCCGCGGTGGCTGAGTGGTTATGGCGCTCGGCTGCTGGCCCGAAAGACGTGGGTTCGATCCCGGCCGTGGTGGTTGAATTTCGATGGAGGCGAATTTCTAGAGGTCCGTGTACGGTGCGATGCTAGTGCACGTTAAAGAACCCCAGGGGGTCGAAATTTCCAGAGCCCTTCACTACGGCGTCCCTCATAGCCTGAGTCGCTTTGGGAGGTTAAACCCCCATATACCCAAACCCAGATCTCTCGACGATAGGCATGAATTTTTGCTAATGACGTTTTTACAGTGTCAAAAACTCCGCCTCTTGGTTTTCTATGGCAGTCTTAAGTGCTAGTTTTAGTGGAGCGCCCTTGGACAGCTGATGCTAAAGGTGATGTTCTTGATTCGTCCACTCAGGCTTTCCTCATCTTGATTTGTAGCGCGTCAGTACGAAGTATCGTGAAGGACGTCCAGTCGTAGCCAGGTTTTATTGCTTGCAGGCACTAGCCATCGCTTCACTTCTCAACATTTTTAGAGCATTCTAGATGTGTTTGCAGCAGTATGTTAGACCTTTGTTTTTAGATGCGCTTTACAAGTTTTACCTGACAAGCAAGGGGCGTCAGGTAAGCGTGCCGCAAAGCACACTACAGAGAATATAGGTAAGTCACCTCTGTTAACAGCGTAAGTGGATTGTTCTGAGCCATATTATTCCGTTACATGTTTCTCTGTGCACGAACTGACGCAAACAAGGGACAGCACAGGGTATGAGAAAAGGAAATGGTTTTTAACAGCTGTCGCCAGAGCACTTCGCTTCTATGTAGCACAGTTGTGAAGGCGGCATCGCTGTGAGCATATGTCAGGGAACGCAGGTTCAACCACGGACTGGTAAACGTTGTCGTAGGATAACTTTGTCGCCAAAATTAAATATCGTTCTTTACGTGAGCGGTTTTTGGAATAAAATCACTGATTGCAGCTGCTCACGCGCATAGAAGGAAATTGAAATTATTTTCCTAAAGCAGACTTGCAGTGAATGGCAGTTTGGTGATAATTCTAGCGACGTAGGAGTGCTTGGACTTTATTAAGAGTTTTTGCGTTCTCTAAGTAAGACGGGGAGGTGCGTTTGGACTGAACAAGAAAAAAAATTGAAGACGCATAGAACGCATTTTTCAGGTGATCCACAGGTGTGAAACAACTCAGCATAGCGCCGTGAGCATCAGGCGCACAGCACTTGTTTTTTTCGCTCCGTCTCGTCTATTTAAACGCCAGAGGATAGAGGAGAAAAATGTAGGGGCGACGTTAGCAAATCTATTCGGCCATATTTCTACGTAAGGCTGTCTTGTGATTGGCTGGCAGCTTTGCTCTTATCTCGTCGTTCGTCGCTGGTCAGCGTCGAGCCAACAATAACCGGCGCCTTCACTATACTTGGTCCAGTAGCTGAGGCTACGGGCAAAACGCGAAACAACGTCCAGACATATCTCAGTGTTCTTGAGATGAATTTACAGGATTATTTGTTCACATACCTACAGTTCCCTTACGGACATTGTTGTAGGGGGAAGAAAAAAAATAATGTGAGAGCACAGATGACAATATCAATTCAGTTCCGAAAGACGAAGAATAAAAAATATATATTATAAAGTTTATGTAAGCTTAAAGTCTAAAAATTACGTTGGTGAGTTCTTCATTGGACTGTACTGAACATTCTAGCCTGCCATTCATGCATTTTCATTAGATGAAAAAATAAATTATTCGCATATATATTGCTGAATATTTAGTTCATAGCGAAATAAAGGGTAATGCTGCGTTGGGCAGCGAAAAAAAAATTACGCCTCTGTAACTGTATCTGTAAATCGCAACTTTATCTGTTTATCTGTAACTTTATCTCTATCATTATGAGAAAGGAGAATTGGTATGATTAGCAAGAACTTTGAAATGCGTGAGTAATTGAGTGTCAGACGTTACCACGCCACAAACCAAAGGTTAAACAGCCAAATACCAAAGACAGCATGCCGGTGCAATAACTTCAGTGTGTTTTGGAATGATGGCTGGTTAATGTGGTCTAACGTCCCAAAGCAACTCAGGCTTCGAGGGACGACGTAGCGGGGGGCTCCAGATGACTTCGACCACCTGGGGTTCTGCAATATGCACTGACACCGCGCAGTATACTGGTCTCTAACATTTCGCCTCCATCAAAATGCGAGCGCCAAGGCCGGAATCGAGGCGCCTCTGCCACAGCAACCGAGCACCATAACCACTTAGCCATCGCCGCTCTGTTTTTGAATGATTAAGGTTAACTGTGCTTTTAATCAGTGTTGGTAAGCCGTAACACGATCTTTCATCTGCGATGTGTAACGTTGTGCGCAGAGCTGATCCGGTTGGAAACAAAAGTAGGACCTCCACATTTCTTTCTACGCTTCGGAAGCTAAGGAGCGACTGCGAGAACTGAAATTTGGCTTGAGACAGCAAAATTATTTAGATATTTTTCTGCACTTCTTGTCAGTTCCGGATTTTCGGTATATTTATTTTTATTTTTTGAATTTCGAGATGCGACGCAATATTAGCATAGTTAAAAAGTTTGCGCACGAGAAATAAATACCTGAAAATTGGTGTCTTATCTTGTCCTGCCGTTTAATGCTGTAAGGAATCGGGGAGACCATATTCAGTAAAAACCACCGTTTAGTCCCCAGGCCCGAGTCCGACCTAGGCCCGCCGTGTAAACGCCAGAGCACAGCTCGAGCCCGCAGGATGAAGCAGGGGCTTGTCTCAGGCTCGGCAAGAAACTGCTGTTCCTGGCTCGAGCCCGTAGAGGGCTCTAGTACCAGCTTGCTGATTACAGAGACTTTGGTCGGTTTTACAACTTTTCTGATGACTCACGTAAACCTGGCTTTGCCAAACACTCTTAGTGACGTTTAGGACCAATAATGTCTTCGTAATGTGAAGTTTATTAACTCACTCACTCACCTCAATGATAAAAATCAACCAGTCAGTCAGTCAGTCAGTCAATTAATTAATTAATTAATTAATTAATTAATCGATCGACTGGCCAAGTAATCGATCAAGTAATGAATCACTGACTACAAATTACTCGATGAGTGCGTGAGCCACAGATAAAATAACGTTGGAATGAAACGAAAACGATATATGCACGTTTCTGCATGAAAGGACCGGTAACGAGCCATACTGAAAGCGTTTAAACATTTATATTCTGTAGAGAGTGACTACATTTTAATCCGCAAGCGCCACCTCAGAATGACGTAAGCTAATAGTTTGTAGAAAACATCCATGGCAATCAGGATGCCAAACTTGACGTGGACGAAAGCGTTTTCTGCCCCCATCTCGTTGAGAACCTGTTCGGGCTCCGCGAAGAAGCAGAAGGTGTCTTCGCTGCAGTCCAGCTCCCCTCTGCCGCCGCCGTAGATCGCGTACACAATGCCCTGGAGGGCGTGGTACAGGTGAGAGGTGTAGGTGAACCAGGCCACCGGGGGCTGAAGCAGCTTGGGCGGCATGAAGTAACCGCAGAAGAGGAACGACGGTGTTGAGGCCGGCAGCGCCACGAACAACGCCGTCTGCAAACAAGTCACATTGCGGCGAAATTAGGCAACAGTCAACAATCATTATTGTCGAAAAATAATGACCATAACTGCGCGGCAGTTCTCATTAACTTCTCAGCAAAGAAATATCGTGACGATATAGACAGACGACGCGCCTGGCGAGAACAGTAGAAACGTAATGTTTGACATCCCACATGCCATAGGGAGACACATCCAGGGGTACAGAAAAATAGTGTCGAGCGCGGAGAATAGATATGGTTTGTTTCATGGACGTTGCGAGATGAGTGGAACATAATTTCATATGATTTTGTTTGTTGTCCGAGGAGGCGCCTCGGCTTTTCCACCGACCTCGAGTGACGTCAAGGGCCCTTTGCCTCAGTTATTTTGTCACCAAACCCAGTGGTTGTTCTCAGGAACAACCAGTGCTTGCCGGCGACGCCGACCTCGTAACTATTGTGATAGTCCAAGTTGGCCGGTCGACCGTAGCGTCAAGGTACACTTCAGCACTGGCGCCGACCAAGACCGATAGTGCCGGTACAGAATCGTTTGCAGTTAATTATTAACGCGGCGCACTGGTGTTCTGAGCTCATTTTCATAACTAGGCCCGTAGGCCTTTGTCAAGGCAAAAAGCGGACACCCAGAAGCTTTCTGTCTGTGCACTGGATGGATGGATGGATGGATGGATGGATGGATGGATGGATGGATGGATGGATGGATGGATGGATGGATGGATGGACGGACGGGCGGACGGACGGACGGACGGGTGGGTGGGTTGGACGGGGGTGGCTAAATGGAGGGAAGTTTGGAGTGCCCCCTTTGAATCGAGTTCGTTGCCGTTGCCGGCATGCTGGGCTTTCTATAGCGATAGCTACATTACGGTAGCATTCCGAGCCTTCGGCGTGGCGGCGCTGCCACCCTGTGGCTGCGCCGCCAGGCTGTCACGTGATGCGGAGCAGCTGCCGGCGGCGCGGCGCCGTGGCTGACCACGTGGTTCGTCACGTGGTTGGTCACGTGACCAAGTTCCACTCGGCCAGCTGTAGCTATCGCGTCTCACCAGGTTTTAACCAGAGCTAAACCACCGCCAATTTTCTTTTCTCCTCTCTTTGCTAAAACCCATCTGTGCTTCCAATGCTTCGAACGGTGACCAACCCATGCCCCTTTGTACTCCCTCATTTGTGGGTCTGCCTTGGGCATTACTGAAAATTTTTCAATAGCTCTGATTTATTTCTACCCTACTGAACGCCAAGCGCCATATATCGGCGCACGCGGCTCGGCGGTCTTCGCTTTGCGCGCATCCATGGCTGCGCAGCAGTCGCGCGTAGAATGCATGTTTGGGTCGACATGCTTTATATTTTTGTCTTCGATGCGCTCTTCCACGGAACGAACGTGCGTTTTTTCCCTCATCACTATTCACATTTTCCCTGTTCCAGACAGTACTTCAATTAATTGACTCACATTGTTACTCGTTGAGGTGATATCCAAGTGTGGTTGAGCAGGGCAGCTCCGTACTGAAAGCTGCCATTTACAAGCAGATTCTTGCGCTTGCATGCCGTTAGTTGCCGTCTACATGCGCTCCCGTCTGTGATAAATCCCTGTCAGTTTTTTCATTTGCTGACAATTTTATGTATCAGCATGTAGATTTGTTGATTTCACTCGACGTATGGTGTAAATATTTGCAAGAGGTGTCCATGTCGGGGAGGTATGGACTTCGGGTTGTTAAGGCGTAACGAGTGTTCTTGATCCCCAGTGATATCGTCTACTGGCATTAAACATATTAACCGTGGTATCTTTTTCTCTAGGCATTTGCCAGAACCATAACAACAAATGGCTGGAGGTATAGCATGGCTAAGCAAGAAATATTGACTGTAACCACAGTTATTTGCACGTGACCACCGCAACGTACATGAAAGCGCAATTGAGGTGTCCACTGACCCATGCAGCCAGTTGTGCGCGTTTTACACTTCTTCATCGTCTGTGCCAATTTACGCAATGTACGCCGGTTTTCTATGCTCCAGTGCCGCGTTTCTTCAGCAATGTTGTCAAAGCCAACACGTATTGCTCTTGTGCCGACTTTCTGCCACGACTTTTCTGCCAACGCATGCCGCGTACATCTCTGTCACTACCGCCATATTGCTCAAACACCGAATATTAGTTTTATAATAGTATTAGTTGATGAAAGCACGATGTGCAATGCGCAGTGCGAGAGTGCGAGAGTGTGTTGCAGTTTAACACGAGGGGTGTTCGGCTGCGGCGATAGCTTTGTGCTCTCGCACACTGGCCAGGGAAGCTGATCTGGTGGCGCCACCTCTAGTTCTAATCGCCGTGGCGGATGGATAGTCTAGTTATTTTTATTTATTCGTTTCACTTGCCACAATTAAACCCACAAACACCGCAAGCGCACAAACATCGCAAGAACGTGCTCGAGGTTTACCCATCAGAATTGTGTTTTCGCACTAATATACATTATTTTTTTACATTTCATTACACTGGCCGTTATGGTATTGTGATGTTGTCTAGAAATGCCGAATAAATTCTTCTGGCTGTAAAAGTTATGAATGCTAGCTTCTCTGCTAATATTTTGTAGTGATAGCTACATTACGGTAGCATTTCGAGCCTTCAGCATGGCGGTGGCGCATGGCTGATCACATGGTTCGTCACGTGGCGCGGAGCAGCTGCTGCTGCCAGCGGCACGGCCCGCCGGCGAAACCGAGCTGCCACAGCTTTGCGCATGCGCCGTGTCAAGTGGGACGAAGATGAATAAGGAACGCCCAGAGAAACAGAGCGGCGAAAGGAGCAAGTTCCACTCGGCCAGCTGTAGCTATTGCGTCACTCTAGGTTTAACCAGAGCTAAACCACCGCCAATCGTTTTTGCAAGTGCAGATGAAATGAGAAAAACTGTGTTCTTATATAAGAACCGGCTGGCAACATTTAGCTTGTCTTTTCTGTGGGGAGGGGGGGCGCACGGCAATGAAAAGTATTTGAAAAGATGTATCATGCCTCTCGTGGCGCGCAGGCGCAATAATTTGACAACGCTCGATTCAGTAAGCTTAAAAATTTAGGATCCTAATGAAGCACTGTTTAAATAACGCACGACCGAACTTTTATTCTCTGAGCTCTGCCACCGAGCTGGATCACAAGGATAATTTGTTGATGCGGTTGAAGTACCGCGCGCAGGTGACGTTACCGGCCTCTTTGTAGCTGACAGGAAGGGCCAAGAGCACATTGGAATTATAATTGCAGGGGAGCCATACCCTCGATTCTTGCAATTGTCAAAAAAAAATTGCTGGTGGTTTACCTTCGCTAAGCTTGAAATATTATGTGAAAGCAGGTTTGTCGAGGTGGACACCACCGCCGCGTACCTGAAAGCGCAATTGAGGTGTCCACTGACCCGTGGAGACAGTTATGCGCGTTTCCTTTCCTTTCGTGACTTTTGCGCACAGATGGAAGTTGTTGAAGACGACGACTGGGGCATCTGTTCTTAAAACCGGCGTCGTCGCTTTGGCGGACGTGGTTCTGTGACGCGCGTCTCTTCCTTCAATCTTTCCTCTCACATATTCCTCTCACGTCTATTTCAACTCGCCTCTGTCTGCACGTGGCAGCCGATTTG
This sequence comes from Amblyomma americanum, assembly GCA_030143305.2. Classification (NCBI taxonomy): domain Eukaryota; kingdom Metazoa; phylum Arthropoda; class Arachnida; order Ixodida; family Ixodidae; genus Amblyomma; species Amblyomma americanum. Next base: position 319,221 of record JARKHS020033530.1, read on the forward strand.
ACCCAGCTCCAGCTAGTTTGCAGGCGCGTAGAATTTCCTTTCCAGTCTTCCTTCCTTCACAAAAACACCAAAACGCAATGCACAACGCGATAGCGTGGCAGTTTAACAAGAGGCATGATGGGTTGAGCCGATAGCGTAGTTAGTAAAGAAAAAAAAATATTGGCGGGTGGTTTAGCTCTGGTTAAATCTGGAGTGACACGATAGCTACATCTGGCCGAGTGGAACCTCATCTGTTGAATTGCAAAGTCAGTCTTTCGCCGCTCCGTTTCGCTGAACATTCCTTCTTCATCTTCGTCCCACTTGACACGGCGCATGCGCACAGCTGTGTCAGCTCGGTTTCGCCGGCGCGCCGCGCTTCAAGGCAGCAGCAGCTGCTCCGCATCACGTGGCTGGTCACGTGACCAACCAGGTGACGAACCACGCGATCAGCCACGGCGCCGCGCCGCCGGCAGCTGCTCCGCACCACGTGACCAACCACGTGACAGCGTGGCGGCGCAGCCACAGGGTGGCAGCGCCGCCCCGCTGAAGGCTCGGAATGCTACCGTAATGTAGCTATCGCTACAGTAAGCGGCGTTAGCGTCGTGCTCTCGTGCAGTGGCTACCGAAGCTGACCTGTTCGCATCGCATTGGGCTCGAAGCTCAGTCGCGGCAATATTTTTTGTAGCGATAGCTACATTACGGTAGCATTTCGAGCCTTCAACGTGGCCGCGCTGCCACCCTGTGGCTGCGCCGCCACGCTGTCACGTGGTTCGTCACGTGGTGCGGAGCAGCGGCGTGGCGCCGTGGCTGATCACGTGGTTCGTCACGTGGTTGGTCACGTGACCAAGTTCCACTCGGCCAGCTGTAGCTATCTTGGTATCTCGTGAAAACGTTGCAGTCAATTGTTTTTCAAAGTGATCTACCACTTTTCCATGTGCACAGTTTGTTCCCCGGGGTAATAATTAAAAAAGTTAGCTAAATAAACTTAACTAGTTAGTTGCTTTGAAGAACGACACAAATACTGGATACTAGATCACGCGGCTCTCAACAACCATCAGTTGGTCTCACGCGGCTATGGACATTCCGCTTTTTTTAAAAGCTTGGTTACTTTTAGCTGGGACACCTGGTATATGGAGTACAGTGTGCGGGGAAGGCCGACTGATGCGATTAGACCCCGTGACTACGATTGTATTTCCTGTCAAAGTGGATGCAGCGGCGTGTCAGCTGATAGTTTTGAAGTTCTGAATCGAGAAAGCCCACTGAATTTTGCCAAAAAACGTCACACAGTGCCTCGGGGACCCGGAATGCAAACGCCATATCTAAAAATGTTTTAATTGAAAATATGCAAAATTTTCTTCTGAGATTATACTGATATTCAGTTTTTGCAGCAATTGCAAGATGAATAATATCGTTTCCGGTGGCCGTTTATTAAGAGGCCGACAGTTTCGCCAGCGCGGAAAATTTGCCCGAGCGCTTCTATGCTTAAAGGATATCGTATAGGGAGACAAATGCTGTAATTCAGTGGGCTGCGTTTAGGCTTTTGAGGGCTGGTTGTAAGACAGCATAGCACAGAATCATTTCATCGCAGTTACATTTCAATAAAGAAGCATTTTTCTGCGTGTAATCATCATAGTCGTATGGTAGCGAGCGCATGCATTTCCGCATTACCCCTCTGTTTATTCGCTATTTAGTATTTTTCTTTTATGCATTCCTACCGCTGCCAGCAAGCCCGCCTTTCTTTGCTTATTTACACAACTCATTTCAATTTCTTTCAATTCATAAAACATTTATTATATAATAATAGTAATATTACTTAGCGTTTCGAGACGACACGGGGGCTAATAGGGACTGTAATGTGGAGGACTCCAGATTAACGTTGACCAGCTTGGGTTATTTAAAGTGCGCTGACATCGAAAATCATCAGCGCGCATTGTAGCGAGAGCTACCCTACGCCAGCTCTTCGACCCTTCAGCATGGCACCCCTTGAGCTCTGTGGCGGCGCCGTGGCTGGTCACGTGGTGCGGAGCTGACTTCGCAATTCGACTGAGCGAGTTCCACTCGGTCAGATGTAGCTCTCGCGTCACTCCAGGTTTAACCAGCGCTAAACCACAGCCAATTTTTTTGCATTGTCGCCTCATTGAAATGCGGCCAATTCGGTCGTAATTGAAACGGCGACCTTGGAATCAGCAGCCTAGCGCCACAGCCACTGAATTATCATGGCGCATCTTAAAAGTATCTGCTGTCTGAAACAAAGAATACCTCCAAATGTAAATGCCGCACAACATGGTTGGGCCGTCGCTAATTAAGTTTTACGTATTTCACACAAAGAAAGGAAAGTTGTTCGCACTGGGTACTTAATGAGCTAGAGCACAGCTAACAATTCGATTTAAACTATCACATTAGTCTGGCGTACAATGCTTTAGAATTGCCTAAAGCGCATTAAAGAAGCGCCCATTAGGGTTGTTCCCCTCTATGATTTCCTGAACAACTTCCCTCAGTTTCTGTTGTCGTGTAGAATGGGTGCCATTTTCCCACTGCCGAGCGCAGACAGCTTTCAGTGGCTAAATCTACGTTTGTATAAAAAATAAAAAAATAAAAGTATGTCGTGTCGCGAGAAAAAACAGGTGCTGGTTCCACTAAAACAAGCCCCGAACTGGTTCGCAACAGTTCCTTTGAATCGTCTCGGTAAGGGTTCAGTTCCAAGACTGCGAAAAAATATAGTTTCGGTTTCGTTCCGGCTCGACTCCCTGGCTTGTATTACAGCACGATGGTTTAGCGAATCGATGTACACACCTGAGCGCTGGACGCAGCCGACACGACAAGAGCCAGGCCCTGTGTGGTGGCGCACGTTTGAAGACTCAGCAACAGCACGGAGGCAATCCGCCACAGCTCCGCCGGCTGCGCCGTCGCCCAGTACACGATGAGAACCATCATGGTCGGCCCCAGGAGCTACAGCAGATGTTCGGAATACAACGCTTTCGTTAAGCTCTGTGCGCTAAGAAATGACAAGAAAGCTCTGATTGCACGTTGCAGGCAAGGTCGAACACGGAAGACCTCAGGGCCGATGGAAAAAAAATTTGCCTTCTTAGAACAAATCTCAGAGAGAGCATGAAGAAATTTGGGACAGTTGTCATATTTTTCTTATGCTTACCAGAAAGGGAATTTCTGTGAGGACTCTGGCGATGTAATACGTCGCCGGCTTGTACCAACAGTTTCGGTGCTCACGCAGCAAGACACTCAACTCCGTTGGGACTGAAGAAATAATTGCCAGGATGTCAGCACGCACGGTTAAGAGCATTTCTTCACAAATGTTTTCAAGATTTAAGATCGTGGTGAAGACGAAATTATTGAAAGAGAGCTTTATGAATGACGTAGCTTCCATGTAGCGGAAATGAGAAACGGCTTCCCAAGCCCGTGAGAGGTCGGTCGCCAGAAGATTCATTAAAGGCATGCATGTTTCCCAGATCATGGCGCAGGTCGGTCACCAAAAGCAGCAACAACGCTGAGCGCAGCGCAACATGAGGAGTTAAGGAGTTCTTCTGGTAGTTTAATAGTAGAGCACACGAATCAGAGGGTTGCACAGTAGATATTATGTCGGTTGGGGCATCCGTACACTAGATGACTAAACTTGCGGGGCACTCCAGCTCGTGTTGGTGCGAGCACGGCCCACTGTTGTTCCATATTGGCGGCAACTGTTGACGCTTAAGCCTTGCATCAAATCGTTCCGGCAGCATACTGCGGCTGACTCCGCAGAACAGAGATTAAAGGGCGCAATGGCAGCAGCAGTAAGTGCCTTAATTTTCAGCGTACGTGTCGCATGCCTGGTCGCAAGGTCGTTCTTTGTCGGCGGATTATGTGGTGGGCGCCGAGATCGCAAAGTAAGTAGTTAGTTCATGCTTTTTCGGTAATTATAGACACTTGCCAAACTTTGCGTTGGGAAAGTAGAGAGATAGTAAAAGGCGTGTCGTGATTCTCTTAGTCTTTCATTCCCTTACCGGGTCCAACCTACTCGACCACAAGCGCTTTAGCCATCAGCTTTAGAAGCAGATGGTGCCTTGACCATAGCAATATTCAAGGAAGTCTTTCGAGTGAAAAAAGAATGCCCAAATAGTCCTCTGGCACCGTAAGAACTTTATAATGAGAAACATTCATTTGCACGCCAAATTAACTCTGATTATTTTGATCAGGATGGCTCATGCATACACTTTGCTCTTATTCCGGAATATGTAATACTCACAGATCATTACAGTGGGCATTGTTGACTGGAAGAGTAGCATGGCCATCATAAGCGTAAGAAATGATAGATTGTTCATTGTCCGTGCTGCGTCGTTTCCAATGCCGTAGAAGAGGGCCGTTAACATCAGTGCGAAAGAGAGGTAAACCGCAAGACGTAGGTGAGTTGCGACCTGTCCACAAAAGGGAAGGAAATATTATTTTTATTCATTTTCTTAGGCTTTTGCATAGTAGCTCTTCGATCACTTATGTTGATTATAAGCAAATTAAGAGGAATTAAGTCGTCTTTTGCCCACGGAAAAATTGTTGAGGGCAAAGTGGTCGTTAAACTAGGCGCTGGACCAGGCACTAAATATCTTCAAAAAATGCTAGAAAGTCTACACTGAGTGCACCAGGTCTGAAGAATAATTTGTGGGACAGAGCTTATAAAAAGACAGTTTTGAAAACTGCTGCGCGCAGTCTTGAGAACCTTCGTATATTATACATATTTGAACAGAACAAGTAAAAAATGAAGCGGCAACTCTGGATAAAATTATAAGCGCAGAAGCGTATGCATAGCGAAATATAACAGGGCAAAGCATTGTCGGCACGTGTGCTGCGATTATCGCTAATGGACAAGATTTATAACATCTTTTCGTTTTCGTCAATCCGTGTGAATGATAAAAATTTTCGTTAGGCGTTTGTGTTCAGCCTAGCGCGATGGCCTTTAGAAGACTTGGTTGTGTTTCAGTACAGTGCTCTGAGTTATTACCCATCTGATAAGAACTTAAGTGGTGGTCTGTCCAGAGTAGTTTGCAGCTTTTGACCTGCCAAGGCAATTTACAAGGAGTGCCATTTTTTTTCCATCAGCTTTAGTGGAGAAAAAGCACGAACGCTACCGTGAACAGCGCTCCGCACTATTCATGCATGGAGAAAGCGTTCACACAGGAAAAAAAAAAGCTGTGCTCACCTTGTTTCGGACAGTGCATAGAAAGCATCTTCGTAGTAGCACAAGAAACTGAACAACATATCTGACGTTTTCCTGGTGTTGTGAGAAAGCATCTTGAAGCTCCTAAAATATACAAATTATTATGCACTGATATTTTACATTATATTTTAGGTTGCCATTGTTGGAAAATTGGAAAATACGGAAGTCACTTTTTTGTTTCCCCCAGAAAATAATTCGAAATTTCTTTTTCAGATACTGTACCACGGTACTTGGAAATATTGCAACTATAATATATATCAGTAGCTAACTAAAAGACTGAATTATACTGGCAAAGAAAGATATTTCGGGGCCTAGCCAAAGCCGAGTGTTTGTGGAGCCCTTTCGCGGGAAAAAGAATGTTGAAGCAAACGAAACGGAACACAAGTAATGACAAATAGTTGGTAATCCATTGAAATAATAATAAAAAAATAAAGCCTTTGTAATCTTTCACTGCCAGTGAGTTTTATGGAAATAGTTCCTTTTTTAGGACGTTGGTGTTTGGCGGTACCAAATTCTAAGAGGAGCGACACTTCTATCTCAGAGTCCCCTGTATTACGTATGCTGGCGGAAACGCTGTCCCATTGTGTGGGCACAGAAATTCCTAAGCACACATTTGCGTATGTTATCGAGCAGAGCTTTCGTGGGCAGCACTCCAAGTGCATGCTACGTATGTTAGGGCCACCGTATGACTTCTAGCTCTCACCTCCCATGTATACATGCGGCGCCTGTGAGGCGTTTAGAAGCGTTTAGGGTGTCTCACGAGCCTTGAACACGCGTCCCAGGCGATGACGGGGCGAGGTGCAGGGGCGAGGTGCAGCATGCAACTTGTGGCCGAATCCTCCCCCCCCCACCCCCCCCCTCGCGTGCACCTCATAAGAAGACTACGTAGGCAGTGCGAGGCACGTGCGGAGGGTGGTTACGTGATCACAGAACTTAGCCACGCGTGGGTCGTACAGCTGTGCTGTAAAAGCAACTGCTCAAGAAATGCTTCCCTGCCTCCCACGGCTACTGAAGCGGTGAACGCAATACAAGCTCGCACGGCGAAAGGAAACTTCATTCAAGCGTAGTGGTTTCAGAGCGCGAGCAGTAATCCGATGGGTACCAACCCCGAGCAGAATCGCCCTCTGTCTGTTCTGTTGTTTGTTCGCAGATGGCATAGCGCGAGCGCTCCGTCCCACGGCACTGGCCGCTCGTCGTCGTCTGCTACGTAGCACAAACCCTTGCTTTCGCACTGATTCGAATGCGGTAAACATTTTCCTTAGTTTTTCTCTGTAATTTACTCCCTATAAGAAGCGTAAAGGAATGGGCAAGTTGGTCAGACATGCTTAACGGAATAATGGCGCAGATCAAGTGACAGGACAGCAGCCGCTTGTGTGTGTTTGTACTCTCCTGCTGTCCTGTCACTTGATCTGCGTCATTATTCCGTTACTCCCTATAACTGTTTGAGATACTGCAGGCAACTTATAAGGACGTCTTCAGTTAGCATGAAAAGGAAATTCGCACTGAACAGACCACAGCAACTTTTTCAGACTAGATTGGCATTCCATATATGGGAAACGCCAATGTTCCAAAATTGAAACAAAGTGAAACATTTGCTTAGTGCTTTTGAGTTCTGGCTACATTTGCTTTTTCGCGGTTACTTTAGAAAGTATGCATGAACTTTAAATAACAATTTTACCACTCCAGAGATAGCTTCATGGTGCGGCGTTTAAAGGGTTAACGACAGCTTGAAATAAAAACTGCCTCGGGGGCTCACACATGAAGAAAAAAGGTATATATATATATATATATATATATATATATATATATATATATATATATATATATATATATATATATATATATATATATATATATATATATATATATTATAAAGAAATAGACAACCTTTAAACACCTTTGCGATCAGATTAAAGATATGAATGGATGCATTTAGGATGCTCTAGAGAACAACACACTAAGCAGCTAGAGTATTAAATCGTAAACGTGCAATCTGAAAATTTCTCGAACACACAGACGAACTCTATCGGTGGTCACTGAATGATAAACCTCCGACAGACAGCGCAGCTTCCCGAGAAAGAACAAAATTACGTGGAAGCATATGATGCCAGTTTTCGACTTTAGTTAGTTGTAAATAATTGGGACGCATATCTGGAGTCTATCTTAAGCATTGATGCCGAGCACATCATTCCTGCTTGTCGACGCAGCTTTGAACCGCATGGCGTACATCTATTGCGGGCATATAAACATTAAATGAGGCATCTCCCAGGCTTCTCGCCTAATTACGGCCGTATTAAATTCCCACAAATCGAAATGGGTTAAAAATACGCATGGGCACTAAAATGGAAACACTTCTCGTGTTTTTTTGTTTTTTTCACAGCAAAATGCGGTTCTGTCGGACTACTCCTTTTAAGAGCGAAACAAGACTGGCACTGATCTTACGTCGTTGTGACTACTTTATACATAGTGAGGGTTGTCCTATAATTGCCGGGTGATTTGGGCGAGTGATCGCGCCTAGGGAAGTTGCAATTACCTTCCTTGTCATAACACGGCCGCCGTAGCATGTTCGGGATTGAGAAGGGTGCATCGCATTGTCTTTGCTGGCGTCCGTGTACGGTGGCGTAAAATGCTTCGAAAGCGCAGCCTGTACTTCGCCGTGCTCTCCGCAGGCAATCTCTGTGACTGAGGAAAATGAAAAAAAAAAAACTGGTGAATAATGAGCAGGAAGAGGAGTTCGAGAGTTTAATAAATGTATGCAGTGGAGTGCTGTATTTTCGGGAAGCCAAATAGTTGAGATTGAGAAGGACGTCACTGGGTATGCATGATGCTGAAACTGTGCGCGAGCAAAGGATGCATGCAACTATTGCCTTGATTACTAAATATCCGAGGTGCATTTTCACCGCTAAGTATTAACCTAGCCCTCTGGCCGTCCTATGCAGTTGCTGGGCAACTAAGAAACGCTGATACCAAAGAAAAGGTGGGTATTTGAGGCTTAGAAGAGCCGCGAAGAGCTGCCATAATTGCTGGTAAATAACTACGTGGCTCAGTTCTGAATTGTAAGTCTTCAGGAGCATGAAAAAGCGTGTATCGTGTAAGGAAGAAAATAGTAAGTACTCCTTTGCACTACCTGGTTTGGGGGACGAATATAAGACAACGGTTTTTTAGCTTCGTGCCTTTCATTCCTTATCGCGCATTTGTTAATTTACTTCTTCTTCTTCTTCTTCTTCTTCTTCTTCTCTTCTTCTTCTTCTTCTTCTTCTTCTTCTTCTTCTTCTTCTTCTTCTTCTTCTTCTTCTTCTTCTTCTTCTTCTTCTTCTTCTTCTTCTTCTTCTTCTTCTTCTTCTTCTTCTTCTTCTTCTTCTTCTTCTTCTTCTTCTTCTTCTTCTTCTTCTTCTTCTTCTTCTTCTTCTTCTTCTTCTTCTTCTTCTTCTTCTTCTTCTTCATCTTCATCTTCTTCTTCTTCTTCTTCTTCTTCTTCTCTTCACCCAAGGTATATGACACACACCCACGCGGGGGGATTGGCCAATGAATTGGAAAACATTTATTTCGTCAAAAAAGGCAGAATGCAGACGATCTGTGCTAGGTGGCTATCAGTCCACGGCTGACAGCGACCTGGGTAGCCCATTCAATGACCCGGGTTTGAACTCCCAAGTCTGAGCTGACCAACACGGCCTCCCACTGCTCGAGAGTAGGAACCTGTGTTAGAGACTTCGGGGGCGGCTCCTCTTTACAATTCCACAATACGTGATCATAAGTGGCTAAATCACCACATAATGTATATGCAGGGTCGTATTCACCGGGGTAGAATTTTGACAACAGGTAAGGCGTCATGAAGGATCGCGTCTGGAGTCGCCTTCAAGTGGTCTCCTGCTCCTTATTAAAGGCTTTGTCTGGAGGAGGGAATATCCTCCTTTCAAGTTTAAAATGATTAGTAATATCGTGAAAAGATGATAGGCCGTCCTTCGAAAAACTCTCAGCAACGACAGCGGCCCCTGCTCGGCTGACGAATCCTCGAGCTGTTATGTGTGCCGCTTCGTTACCAGGGTTCCCTGAGTGAGCCGGGACCCATATCAATTTAATAATTCTGTCTAAGTCTTTGGTTTGACCCAATATGCTCATTGCTGCCTAAGAAATTCTGCCCCTCGCATAATTGCGTATGGCAAATTTAGAGTCGCTGAGTATGGTAGTAGCTTCTGTGTTAATGATAGCAAGGGCGATTGTCGCCTCTTCTGCCGTTTCCGAGGATTTCGTTATGGTAGTGCCGGAGACTATCAGTCTACCTTGCGTATCCACCGCCGTTAGTGCGAACGCTTGTTTCTGGGGATATTCTGCGGCATCTACATATACTGCATGTTCATCTTGGTTGTATATGTTGTGTAGAGCTTTTGCCCTAGCCCTTCTTCTCCCCTCGTGGTGAGCAGAATGCATATTCTTAGCTAGTGGCTTAACTCTTATTACCTTAGCGATGCGTTTAGGTATCTGTGTTTTGGTATCTTGGGGTGGCAACTGTATGCCTAGTCCTAAACGATCAAGTATGGTTCTTCCTGCTTTGGTGCGGGAAAGCCGGCCTCTCTGCATTGTTAAGTGTGCCTCTGTAAGCTCGTCTAAGGTGTTGTGTACTCCCAAGCCCAGAAACCTTTCGGTGGAGGTACAGTTCGGTAGCCCTAATGCTACCTTGTATGCTGTTCTAATCATAGACTCTACTTTGGCTTTTTCACTACTGTCTAATTTCAAGTATGGGAGTGTGTAGACAACTTCTTCTTCTTGAACTATTGTTGCAAATAGCAAATACATCTACTCACTGTAATCAGCTGGATTGTGGTGCATGGGACAGTGCAGACGTTGAGAGTCCAAAAATGGCACTAGTGCTTGCACAGAGCCGTTATAGATGCAGCGCCCTCCTGAGATCATATACAGCTGCAAAAGACAGGTTCAAGATATAAAGATATGCTGGTACAATTTGTACGATATATTGTCGCGTTGAGGTGACGTCAGTTGGGGCAGCAAGACAGGTGAGGGCTTCCTAAGAAAACTAGTAGACGAGTTTTTTTCTAAATGAGCCAAATTCGGTAACCGACACTAAGTCGAACTATACTGCAATGACAAGCACATTCGTACATTTTTTCCACCTCAAAACTGCTATAACGAAAGTTGCCGTATAACGCCTAGAAGACCTGCGCGCAAATTCTATTTAAAATAAAAAGTGAGCCAGAATGATTCATATCCACTACTAAGAACTTTGTATGCTTGGGCCTCAAAGCATGGACTTCTTCGAGCGTGGGTTTATTTATTCCTTCTCCAGCACTACTTTACAATCGACTGCATAGAATTTTAAGAGATCAGTGAAAGATATGAACCCCCCCCCCCCCAAAAAAAAAATAATAGAAAACGGCAGTAATGAAGGGATCATTAGCCCCGTCTCCAAGGACGAAAGGATGCACTTCGTCAACTTTGATCTTTAAAGTCAGCTAGTTGGTATTGTCTTCCTAATTTGATTATTGCTAGCGAAATGGCAGACGCAGGCATAGAAAGAAAGGACTATCAGTGGCCATGTTTCTTTGTTCCCTGTCTGCATGTACCATATCGCTACTAAGCGTACTAAATTTAGGATGGTAAAGTGGAGTTTAATAATTCTAGAACCCATACATTCTAGCCAGTTTACATTTCTGTTGCCGGAGTGGATACAGAAGAAAAGAATGCCAATTCGCTATCAACTGTTACAACAGCCTGCTATTGACATTTACTTGCTGTGGTTGCTGAAGCATAGCAGACCTATGATTGCAGAATATGAACGCTCTAATTGTTTTTCTGCTGGATTCACAGGATAATCTTTTAAAAGCATTTTTTTTTTGTAAACAGAGCTTCAAATGCTACTTTAGAAATAATGTTTTCGAAAAAAAACCTGCGTCATATTTAGGGTTGCACATTAAAAAGAGCCAAATCCGATGTTTACGTGCTGATATTGACCACATTATTTGCACTTTTCAGTACATACTTTTTCAGCCTTGTTATCGTTTTTTTTTTACACTGTCCAGTCCATAATACTTGACAGCTCTGAGTACTGCGGGCAGCTTCTACAGATGCTCGTCAAAGTGAGTCGCAAAGGCAACGGCCCTATTAGGTACACGAGACAAATTTTCCGTTTCCGGCCTGCTAACACCATGTTCATTGAAAAGTTTCTGGCGTGAAGGACAGTCCAAATGGCATAACGTTTAAGCCCAAGAGGTCGCCGGGTGTGAAGAAGGCGGTTTTTTCACGGTCCCGTTCGTCGACTTTCATTTGCCAGTAGGCGCCCTTGAGGTATATCGACGAGAAGTACCTTGCTTTGAAGAACCGGTTTAGCGTACCGTCGGTCCTCGGAAGGGGGTAGACATCTATTCTCACGTCGGCAGTTGGTACGGGCCTCGACGAAGAGGTCGGGCCTATTCGTTGGTTACGATTTGGTGCTTTGCATTTGGTATTTGTCGGAGCTTTGAAGAGGACGAACGCGGAAGAAAGTCAAGATTACGGGGATTACGAATGAGTCTGTAAAGAGCTGGCTCTATGACGCTTGGAATAAAAAAGTCCCCTTTCTTTTGCTCACTCATGTCAGGGGCAGCTTGCTTTAAAAGGCGTATCATTTCTTCGACATACGCAGTCATCGTCTCTCGGGTGCTGAATGTGAGACTGCAGCGAGACCTCGGCTTGTTCATTCCATGTAACACTTGCAAGCACATTTAAAGGCTCCATTTTAGATGTGTCCGACGTCACCAAAGAAGGTTTAAGGTATTATACCTGGTCCGGGCATATCCAGCGAAAAAAAAACATATTTCAGCTTAGCTAAATAATCCTACATGTTGAAAGCGTCTATTTGATCATAGTTTCCAGGATCTTCTCTAGGAATACTGCTGAAGATTTGGGTATCACGATGCGCGTGAAGAATGACCGCGGGTGCTGTCGTCGCTATGGTCGACGTAGAGGCTTCAGATGTGAGCCTTCATCTTCTGAGGTAGTGGACCATGTTCTGATCGCTGTCCCTGCAAGCATTGGCTGCTTCAGACCGACAGTTCGGTGTCTGCAGGTTTAATGGCTTCTTCGTTGCGCACTCGAAGTCAACTTGGATGATGCGGCGACTTGAAGGGGGGTGTCTTTTGTACTGCAGGTACCGCCACGAGATGTAACGTGGTGACGACGACAGTACGGCCAGCGAGAAGGTAGCGGAGGGCTTTGGAAAAACACTGTTCAGTGGGCTAACCTGTTGTCGCTAACAGAAATAACTAGACAGGGGCGATGGCATTAAGTTTGCTCGGTAGTCATCGAAGTGCAGGCTCACCATTTTTCACGACAATTGTCACTAAAGGTGGCTAAGAACTTTCGAGGCAAAGCTCAGATAACACTTACGACAATCTGGAGCGTCGTAGTTCCACGCAGCTACTATTTTGCTGGATAAAGCCGCGTGCTGGCGTGCTCGAGCGCAAACAAACATGCAAAGCTTCATGGCAAAATAGCCTAATGCGGTTTTACACTTAATACTTTATAAATTGAAATTCTTATTACTCACTTCATGCAGATATTTCTTTGCACACTTACCACATCGAAATACGAAAAGATTTTCGCACTTGGGTTGTGGACGGAGCATATCACCGTGTGGCCATCCGATGCGAAAGACTTCATTACAGAAACGCAGCGAAGTGCGGTGATGGAGTCCAGACCACTGGCGATAAAAGGAAGAAAATGAGGGTTGGGGGAGGGGGGGGGAGGTCGATAATGAGCATGACAGCAGCAATTACGAAATACGAGTTAACCTTAATGATCTTCTAACTGTGTCCGTGCTTAATATTTAGGGTTGTTGAAGTCGGTAAGAAGTGACTGGTTGATTTATTGTCTTAGTATTTCAAGGGTGTTTGAAAGAGAGGTCAACCGCAATAGTCCATAACACCACAGGTACTGGACCATAACAGAGGCGAGCAAGATAGAAATGAACAGCACGTCGCTATAACTGACATGATGAGTTATATGCAACTCGTTTATGTGCATTGTAAATTGCATTACACCGTACGTAATAGACCGCTGGAAGATTGTATAAGAATATGTAAACTTTTTTTTCCTGTTCCTGAGGAAAAATTACAACTAGGCGGTTCCAAAACCGCCAATTTGTGTAAAGTACACTGTATACAGGAAGACGAATACGTTAGCAGTGGTCTCACCTCGTCGGTTCATCGAGGAAGATGACGGGTGGTTTGCTGACGAGCTCCTGCGCAATCGACAGCCTCTTACGCTGTCCTCCTGACAGGTCGCCAGCCCTCGTGTTCTGACACTCTTCGAGTCCCCATTGTGACAGCGCTTCGTTCACCTGGAAAAGATTAATACTGCTGTGAAAAGCAGCGTCGGTAAATAGTACTTTATTGAGGCAATTATTAAATATTAAAAGCTTAAGTTATGTGTAACTCAGTAGTCAGGTTTAAGCGTTTCATAACAATTTGTTCAGAAGTTGTGCCGCAAGAATCAGGGGCACTGCCTGATCTTGTGTCCTCCAGTTTTGCTCCTGCAGTATTATGACAAAGTGCATGCTTTATGCGGGAGTGTGCGGCTGTCCCACAAGAAAAGACTGAAATTTGAGCAACGAAATTTGCGGAGCCTACAACAGCGTCGACGTCCCCGCAGCTCGTCGGAGGAAATGGTGAGCAGAAACCTGGGCCGATTTCACGCCACAAGGTAACATGTCGGGGAGGTATGAAGCTCATAATTTGCCGTATCCCGTACATTCAAGAGTGTTCACTGTGGGAACTGGTGGACGTGGTCTTGCGCTTGTGTGTTGCATATTTTACCTAGGTATTCAACTCAATATCTCGTTGCGTTAAGAGCTCGAGCAGTTTATGGGCTAGAGGTCAGCGCAGGTGAGTCTCTTGGACATGCAGTGGCCGGTCGCAAAATCCGATAGTAGCTTAACACTCGCTCACACTCCCTTGTGGCGCCAAACAAAAAGCCTCACACACTCATGGCCTTCTTTGGGCATGAGGTAAGAACAAATAGATGATGAGCATTTCAGTGGATAGAAACATGCGCCAGCATCACTGAAATTGTATCGCCAATCATGTCCCTGGCTCTGGAAACAAGGAGGGTCACATCGACGACGAAGTAGCCGGATGCAACGCCCGGCGCAAGCAGGGCGATAAGGCAAGAGAGGGCGATAACTGCACCACCCTAACACACGATGAATGCGGCGGCTCAAGGCCAACGTTAGGCCTACCTGACTAGCACACAGGACACACTCACGAGATTCTCCTTGCCTTGGTACACAGATCTGGCAGTCTGTCAGAGCAATACCTGAACGCTGGGGTTTAAGAGCGCCATCTTCTATTTCCTGCTCGGCCAGGGCAACTTATTAGACTCATATCTCCACAGGGTAGGTTACTGAGCGCGTGCAAGCCCTGCCTCGTCAGGATAAAATTCTGAGGCGCCCCTCGGTGAGCGCAGCGGTTTTAAATCGTGCATTGCAACGGCCACCTGGATGGACAACATAACCTCACAAAGGCCATTCTCTCAGGAGAAGGTACTTGCTAATTGAATCAGCTAGTTCAAGGCTCCTAAACTGAAGCCTTGAATTTGCTTTTGCTGCGTATCACTCACTTATTGAACACAGCTGAAAAGCGCTGCCACAATCATGTTGTGTCATTGATGATACACTGCAGTTGCAAGGACATGTTATATTAATATATCCGGTGTGTGCCTGCCTCTGCTTATCAGCCTACGTCTGGTATTTTCAGGTCGAGACGGGATCTGGACCAGTTTATGTGACCACAATGCCGCGTGTTTGTCGGTGGGACAGTGCTTTGCACCGAACCGGTCTAGACAAGCCGTTCTACCGGGATGTAAGGGCTACTACATTTGCGCGTCCTTTCCAAGCCGTGTGGTTGGATGTACGGAGATGTCACGCTCCCGTTATTATCCCAGGCGAACTGGTCATACCGATATACTCAGGATCTTTGGTTTCTGGTTTTGGCTTTATGGCGCTAAACGTCCAAAAGCCACTCATGCCGTGAGGGACGTCATAGTGGAGGGCGCTGAGTAATTTCGACCACCTGGGGTTCTTTAACATGCACTGACATCGCACAGCCCAAGGGCCTCTAGCGTTTTACTTCTATCGAAATGCGAATGCCGCGGCCGGCATACAACCCTCATCTTTCGGGTTAGCAGCCGAGCAGCATGATCACTGAGCCACCGCAGTGATTACTCAGGATTTGTTGCGCAATAACGGTTAAAAACGCCTACCAAATGTGCCCGCTTGGCCGGCGGCAGGGACGGCATGCGGAGACGAATGCTCATGTCCAACGATTCGCGCACGGTCAGCTCCGGTAGCAAGACGTCGTCCTGCATGACGTAGCAGCTCTGTCGGTTGAAGAGCTCCGTGTTCCGCACCCAGCCGTTGACACGGACCTCGCCTTCGTAGCCTCGATCGCTGCGGTTGAGAGAAGAGTGCACGTGAACTTCGGCTAGGCAAGCCCCAAAAATGAACCTCTAGTTAGAAGACTACTGTATACGGCACCCTGATGCTGGCCATGTTTCCGCCCCGTATATTGCTTACAGCGCCAAAACATGAGGCACGCACTCATCGAACAACGACAGCCGAAGATGCAATGATTATTTGCCCCCCTGGGAATAAAACCATACCTGATAAATAGCGCTAAGGTACACAGGCGCACACACAATTTGGACAGCGCTCGACAGCAGGCACTGCCCGATAGACGCCGCTGGGGCCACTGAATGTACGCGCCATGCGCACTGCGCACAGCTGAGCCCCGACCACCAGATGGTGCAGAAACTCTATTTGAAGCTCAAATTTTGGGAAAGTTTCGTCCCCACCTGTAGTAGTAAGGTAAACTGTTCTTTATTATGAATGCAATAAGCATTTTAACACTGCCAGGTCTCTTTTAGGTCTTCTGTCGCTTTGTCTCAACTTGTCCCCAAAATAAGTTCCGAAAACTTGAAAAGCGTAACATCCTTTTGTTCAAAAACTAAAAATAAAATGCTGGAGTTAAAACTTCAAAAGAGCCGCACATATGACGGACATCGCCACGATATGCCAGTACGCCCAGTAGACATTTACGTAGGAGCAAGACATTAGAAATATTATACCTTGAGTACCGAACGCCCAATGAAATGGACGGTCAATGAGATGGTGCTCGAAGAATTCAATATACGCGCTTAACCACGTCAGTGACATGCTGACACATTGTCGCCGCGCTAGGAATTGAACACGAGGCCACGGCGCGACCCAAAATGAGCCTCCTGAGGGAAGTCAGGAAGCATCTTCTGGTCTCCTTCCTACGGAGGGACATGCATCCTGAATACGACGAAGCGAGATCCCGGGGCGGTTTACAGGGACACGGCCGACCATGTCGCGTACCACCAGTACTGAAAATGGGGAGGAGATGGCTATAGCTGTAATCTTTACCCTGATCAAAGCTACTAATATGATTTCGGAGTTCAAGGGCGCCGCTCAAAATTTCGCCCGGGGCCGCATATCGGGGTACGCGGCCATGGTCCTCTCATCCACGCTCACACAGCCAGCATTTCTGGCCACCCTCCAACTCCTCTCTCCCAGACAAAGACTTCGCCCATAACACCAACCGATAATTAGATTACTGAGCAGCGGGAGGCAGTGAAAGCGATTTCACTATTCAGCAAGATGTGCTTACCGTGTATCAAGAAACTGCACAAGAATACCGCCTAGCTGGCAAACATTTCTTCATCGGCTACAACTTCCTAACCGTATCCCAGGAACACACTTGGCGACGTTTGCAGACTGACTCATACACTCACCCCACAACATATTACCACATGTTGGGCAGCATAGTGGGCGTCGTCTAGTTGTTGTTTTTGTTGTTGCCTTGGTCGCATGGCACATAGCAACATACCAACGTCTAGTTAAAGTCCCTGACTTTTTGCTCTTCTTCCTCTATCCAGATAGATACACAGGCACAAGCAAACTCAGCCCTCAGCCAGCCCACCTCAACCACATAATGTTGGGTAGCTCATATCTACCAAGTAGACATATCAATATCAAAAATATTGGGTAGTGGGAGACACTGATTCGCAACTTAGATCCAGACGTCCAAGCGGCGGCCTGTAAATGGGTTGCGGAGGCCGCCTTTGCCCAAGGGCTCCCGTCCGCCTATCCGCACCACCCTTCCTTTCTGAATTTGAGAACAATAAACCTTTCAACAGCAGCAACAATCCGAGAACGTAAAGGAACCGCGGCTGGTCGCAAAGGGTTGCTCGGTTCGATCTACCACAACAAAGAGCGTAGCAATAGCAACTTGTGTTGTGTCTGCGTGCTGAATGCTCTGGATTGTGCTATAGTGACCTAATTGTGCACTCTATATGCAGCATCATTGGTTGCCACGTGAGTTGTACCTGCTGGTTCCAGACAAAAGCTATAGACTGTGCTTTGTAGCACAGAAACTGTGCTGGACAGTCTATTTTTTTTTTGAAGGTCAGTCGTGCAAGATGAAACATTTGAGCTGCCTATTTTCTGTTCAGTTTTTACCGCTTAAAATTTACTTCCAGATATGTCAGCCCGAACAATGAGTGCACCCCACAAACACTGAAAATTCTTTTGGTAAAAAAAAAGTGCGGTAGTTATGCGAGTAAATATGGTATTCAAGATTGCTCCAAAAGGTTTGAGACAAAGTTGTGGTTGAGGAACAGCAACAGCCAACTGCTACCTCCACGAAGACGTCACCTCAGATTAGGAGACAATTATGAGTGCTATCACTTGACAAAAAAGTCATAATACTGGGAATAATATAAGCTTGGATTCCAAACTTGAGTACATAATCCAATATAAGAGGCAACAGCTGCCAGGAATGCATAAGACGACTTGATCAGAAATGTGTGCGCTGGAATGAAAATAGCGACGGCTTTCAAAAATATATGAAAAGAAGGGTTAGGCGCAACGAAAGCTTTTTTGAAGCTTCCATTCAAAAGCATTAATATCAAAGGCTTCCGTGGCTGGCATCATTTCTAGCACTCAATTTCATTGTACTTTGACAACGAACAACATCGTGATGGGGTAATCGGTTGCTTAATGAGGCTGAATGGACAACATTTCTGACTCATACCTGATCAGTCATGCACTCACGGCAGTGAAGAAGTGAATGCAAACAGAATGTCACTTACTAGTGGCCTGAAAGAACATTCAAAAGCGTTGTTTTGCCAGCTCCGGAAGGTCCCATTATGGCAGTCAAGGTGCCAGGTGAACATTTGCCGTGCATGTTGCTGATTAGCGTCCTTTTGTCTACAAAAACATAAAATAAGGGCGAGACCTTTAACACGTCCGCGCTAAGAAAAGGCAGCAAAAAGTAACGACAAATAATAAAAGTTTATCAATGCGAAGATTCCTTTTTACTGTGTACGAGAAGAAAACTTGCTAGACCAGCTGAGGTAAGCTTTAAAAGTACTAAGATTAAGACAGCACATGATTTGTCAACTAAGCCCAAAACGTGTAGCAATTTGGAAGGCCTAATGCAAACAGACGTGTGCGCTGTGACGAACAGACATCGTCGGACAACAAAAGTGACACCTTGCGCTTGACGCCGCGACCTTGGATGCAGCCGGCTACGAACTCACGAAGAGTGTTTTCCTCCATTTGTCAAGGATAGCATATATCATGCTTGATACGAAACCGCGTAACTCGCATCCTCGTTTTGTGTCTTTCTTTTTTTCTGTGCGCTTTGATATGATGCCGGAAAAATGCCTGAGAGAGCCTGCACCGCCGCACCGCTTGAAAACATTTCGCTGCGTACCGTCGCCTCGGCGGCCGGCGACTAAAACTTGCCTAAGTGCATTTCGTGCCGTTTTTACGCAATACACGCAGCGTGCGCGTCTGAACGTTTCATCGTGCACTGTCGTTAAGTGTTTTTTTTTTGTTAAGCGCTGCATAGCAAAGCTTGAAAACGCTAGTGAGCGCAACAGGAATCGTGCCGGTAGAGCTAATAAGATGAAGTTGCGGCACCAAAACATGTATAATGGCCTTCAGACTCTTCAAAACACATTGACGGCCGTTCACTGAGGGTGGCACGTTGCCAGCGCTAACATATTCGAAAGCAAGCCCGTCTAAAATGCATGTGAAATTAGATTGATTAAAAGTCAAGAAAACTTTCAGCTGGGCCTAGTTTTACCACTTGTGTAAGTGTTTTTCATGATGCTGTTATTGTCCTGTAAACATGACACATGCTTCTCTTTTTTTATTCTTCCCACTTTAATTGTGAGGGCATGGTGTGCTCAGAGCGTGCACAACTCCCGCGCCCTCAAACCATTACACCCTAATCCCCAACTCCCCATTCCCACCTCAAACCCCACGACGTCTTACAGCACCACGCTGTTTAAACGCCGTCAATGACACACCATCACACCCTCCCGAGCTACTCCTGTCACCCCTGGACAACCGCCTTATATGGATGCAAGAGCGAACGTTTGTGAGCTTGAGTGACGCACGCGTGACGCATCGTCGCGCGGGACTCAAGATTACTCTCCTACATATCTAGCCCTAGCTGCACCTCCCCGTTTCCCACCCTATTACTGGTCACTTAATCCGGCTTCACTAAAAATTTCTAGCAAGAGGCGGTCACCAAAGGCTAGAGCTTATCCGTGGCATTAGATATGAGCATATCAGCATGAAAGCAACAGGCGTTCTTCACCCCTACCCGGTGTTTCTAAACACTCCGAATGGCGTCAGCGTTTCGCACAACCGTAGAAGTCGGCGTGATTCGCATTACCAGAAAGGTAAACGTGCGGTCGCTTATTTTCTCGTGAATCGAAAATTACAAATAATTGCGATCTACCTTTGCTGCTCCACATCGGGTTTTTATGAAGCACAACTTCTGTTTCAGCCTGCCAGAGTGTTATGTTTATAAGGGTGCTATATGGACATTTCAACGTCAATGTCGCATTGTTTGCCAGCACCAAAAATGATTTTGTGTGTGTGTGTGTGTGTATGAGTAGCTGCAGTTCTGCGAACTCTTTTGAGCTGGCGCAAGACATAGAGGTGGTGCAAAACCGAAGATCGGGGACCTCCTATTGCATTGCGAAATTGAACTTGACTATATTTGATGTAAGGAGCCTTTCGACCTTCACGAAAGTGCCAAAAATCTCCTTGAAATTGAAAGAAAAACCGCTTAAGCCAGAATACACAGTTTGAAGAAATGAGAGCATAAGAAAAGATGTCTTGCATGGCGTTTTGAGAAAATTTACGGTATTGTTCGCACATGCATAAAAAATCCTAAACTCCTTTAACCGGCAGAATTCTTTGAGGTTGGTTTGAAATGTGAGAGTACGACTCTAGGTTAGCACTACGTAAACACTATGCATTCAATTACGCACCTCTACCCTCTTTGACAGCGTATGAAATGCTCGTCCACTCTAGCATGACGCTGCTGCCAGGGCCACCGTGGTTGAGTGGCGTGCTGCACTCCATGTCGACGTTCAGCATCCGAGGCATCAAGCAGGTATTTGCATTCTGCTCAATGCCCGGAGAATTTCGTAGCGGGATTCCATCGCTGGAGTCAATGCCATATTCGATGGCGTGCTCTGCGATTTGGTTGGCACCTAGAATCAAGTGATAGTTGGCATTAGGGCACGTGGGCACCCGAAAGATACTTACACTTCTAAAGTATTTGAACTAATTATATGAGAACATGATATGAGGCTGAAATTACATACTTTTGCTCTCAGTCCTGCTTGAAAGACTGATGTTTAACACTTCACTGCACTGCCTCTGAATTAATTCCAAGGTAAACGACCAGTTGCAGTTGCAAGGTTGTATGTATGTCGAGCATGGCCAATGTCGTTGTTTGCTTTAGTATAACTCAAAAGTTAAAGTAAGTTTGTGGCAAAATCATGCTACCATCGAAAAACGAAATCTTTTTTTTTGTTTCTTACAGGGAACACGCCTTGCTTGCTAAGTTAGGGGGTAATTAAAGATTGCTGTGTAATTAAAATGGACATTATGTGCCTTATAGTCTAAGAATAAATGCAGCGAAGCAAAGAGCGAGTATCGCCTCATTGTCCGGTCTTGTATATATGCTAATGGCATTGAAATTGCCTAGTAATGACGACATTTTTACTTTAAACGTAATGTGAACTGCGCAGTAAGTGTTAACATTTGGGAAAAATTCTAAGCACCTGAAAGGCTTAGGCTGTGCATAATTAAAAACAGACAGGAATGGCGCTAGCAGGTAGGGAAAATTTTTTCATCAGTAGGCAAAAGCTCATTGCCTATCAGTGATAAATTTTTTTTTCATTGAATAAACTTGGTCGTCGCTCAACCTAAAGCACGCAGCGTGAGGGTAGAGAGTGTAAAATTATAGGAAATATACCTGTTTGAAACAAAGCTTTACTTCTAAACGCATTGCCACCTTCTAGTACATAACTTGCATCTACCTAATTATACGAATTAAAATCACATTGCATAGTAAACAATATTAAAACGGGAATGTCAGCATAAGCAACTGCCGCAAAGACAAATGCGAACATTCGTTTTGCGATTAGATTTTTTGAAATGAAAAGGCACTTTAACTTCATTGAAGCTAATGTAGTGAAGTTTTGAAACCCACAGTTTTACAGTTTTGAAACCCACAAAGCTTTTATATTCTGATAAAGGGTCATTACAGTAAACCACATGGAATTCCATCCTAAGCAGAGGCTTCACCTACGACTCTTTAGTAACAAAACAAGCCGGACTCACAGCGCAGCTTAGCACGTAGAAAGAAACAGCCGAAAAAAAAAGAGCCATGTTTACTTTTATTAACTGCGACAGCATGCTTTTGAGCATGCAGGAATGAAATAAAGGTAAAGGCTTTCTTTACTTGACCTCGTTTAAGGTCTGCTGCAGCGAAAAGAACACCAAAAGAGGAGGACAGTCGACCAGCTCGCTGGGGTCATTCAAGGCTGGTGCGTACCAGAGAAAACGTATACCGTAAGCAACCTTAGTGACTTCCTAAGCATGGCTGTGTTGTGCAAAGCAAACTGCACGTTGCATAACATGCAGAGAGCATAGCCAACCGTATGTGTAGTAGCAGAGCGCACACGCCTTGTTTGCACATCCGACGCGCATCGTGAGCTAGAAGGCATGAAGAGGTACTCACTCATTCGACTTCGAAGCTCAAGCTCCACAGGTCTTCTGCTTTCCTGCCGCCTGCAAAGGCTGCCAGCGTTGGAGAAGAGAGAAAAAGGCGAGGGTATAAACTGGTTGTGAAACACTTCATAAATATTACATTGCGCGTTCTCTCTCCCCATTCCTTGGAAAGAAAAAATAATTGCCTATATTCTGTGCCAGATTGCTTTGCACGAAATAGAACCTTGATCGTGGGAAGATAAGGTGTGTAAATACCTTTTTACGCCAGTAGATTAACTTTCACTCACTGAGCGGAACAAGAACGTGACCTCGGAGCAAAGAAGAACTGAGACTGATGCCAGACAGAACTCAGGTTTTTGTGAAAGGCGTAGTCCAGCATAAGCTTGTTAGGAATGCTAAAAAAAGCGGCTAAAAGAGATGACCTTTAAATAGTATGCGTTCTCTACGCATAGGAATGAAATCAGCTCTGCTGCCAGGAAAGGGTTGCTAGACTGGCTTACTTTTTATGCGAGCATAGCGAGTCATTGCCTTGTTTTCATTGATTAAAATAAATGCTTAAGTCGAATGCTACCGGCCAGCCAGCTTTTTCTTAAAGAAATGGTAGTGTAACACTGTACACCTTCAGAGATGAATTACGTTGGAATTAATTTCTTTCTCATCTGGATTTTGATACTAACCCTTCTCTCTGCTCCACTATCAAACACACTAGTTATTGTTGTTAGGCCATCTGTAATTTGTAATGGATGACTATTTGCCATCTGGATAATGAAGAGAAAAATAAGTAACTTATTAACATGACCTTAAGTGCTGTGCTTTTTTTTAACTGCGATTTCTCTAAATAGAAAATGATGCTAAGAATCTCAAAATATTTCCTCTAAGTTCCCAATTGTTCAATATAGAATAGCTTGCCATGGGTGAGCGGTATAAACTGTGCGTTAATGCACAGCTGCTCTGGTTGGAGCTTTGCACAGGTTTGCGATGCACAGGTTGGAGCTTTGAATTAAAAGCGGACTCGCGTGGTCAGGCGCTCTTGCTAATCATTATCTAGGT
This sequence comes from Amblyomma americanum, assembly GCA_030143305.2. Classification (NCBI taxonomy): domain Eukaryota; kingdom Metazoa; phylum Arthropoda; class Arachnida; order Ixodida; family Ixodidae; genus Amblyomma; species Amblyomma americanum. The sequence goes on from JARKHS020033530.1 coordinate 342,566, forward strand.
GTGAATTTATTTAGATGAAATAATTGCAACACCAAAAACATCCTTGAAAATAGTTGTGTAATTACGTTCATTGAAACTAAGCACCCTGTTAATTTTGCAGTCGAAACACAGGATATTTTCCCTAAGACTGTTAGCAATGTCTACAAATGGGCATTTTTAGTTAGAAAACCGCTGTTTTCGGTAGTGTGTTGTCCAGGGCAGTATGCACCACAATAAAGCTAAGCCATGTTAACTAGCAGGCTGGTTAACTAATATTAAACATCTATTTATTAGTTAACTATGTAAGGCTCCTCAATCAATTTTTGAAAGGTTTGTAGCCCACTTTAAGCAATAACCAAAAGATATTTAGATATTTCAAAATGCCACTCTGGTCGCTGTTGTATAGCAGGAAGAAGTTAGAGGTCTCGTACGCGCCGGAGAGAACGCTAGGCGAACCTGACTTGGCGCCTGAAGAATTCGTGCTGACTTGGGCCGCAGCGCTGAAAAGATCGGAAAAATTTAAAGAAAAAAACCCGTGTACTGTGTGATGTCAGTGCACGTTGAAGATCCCCAGGTGGTCGAAATTATTCCGGAGCCCTCCACTACGGCACCTCTTTCTTCTTTCACTCCCTCCTGTATCCCTTCCCGTACGGCGCGGTTCAGGTGTCCAACGATATATGAGACAGATACTGCTCCATTTCCTTTTCCCCAAACCAATTATTATTATTATTAGTCGATAAGACGAGGTTGTAGATATAAAAGAGGGGCTACATTTCACAATTACCACAATATTCATAACCCTGGTGCTTAATTCATCGGCTCCATATGCCCAGTGAAGATATGGCGTTCGTTATCTCTGCTGGGCTCGTTGGCTTAACGAATGCAGTGAAATTATGAGATCGTCTATTGTATGCCTCGCATGGGCGTACGGATGTATTGCTATACACTGCGTGTCTGATTTTTGGAGATGCGAGTTATATTTATTGGCTGTACAAACAGCTGACAATGTCGGCGCGTCGATAACTATTGATTGAAGGCACGTAATTCTGGTTCCTATACTTAGTTCTCTAAAAGTCCTCCAAAGCAGTGAAGGATTACTTGCAGCAGAAGTCAATATATTCTAAAAGCACTCCCCTTCAGCTTTTTTTTATTTTCGAGCTCTTTTCCGAAGCTGCTAGCACGCGTGTGGGAAATGTGCATGTTTACTTTAAAAAAATTGATGATGGCCTAGCCCTGTTTGGCCAGGATATACGTAGCGTAAGCGCGGCGACATCTGGTCCGGAAGAGTTAATATATGAAAGGCGCGCATTCCCTACATGCGCCTTTGTTCACGGTTAAACCTTGAGCCGTCGTGGCGGAGTCTGGATGCATGTGTGTGCCTCCCAGACTTTTGATGTTTTTGAAGGAGGGTTCAGGCAGGGATAAGGCTTCCTAGTGTTTGTGGCGTGAGCGTGCTTAGACTTTTCTTTTCGGCACTATTTCCACGGAATAAAGAAACAAAAGAGCCGTCGTGGCGGAGTGGTAGCGTCTCCGCCTCAAACGCCATAGGCCTTGGTTCGATTCCTAGCCTCGACACAGGTTTTTTTTTATTCAGTGAGGGTGCGGGGGGCTGACCACGTGGTCGGTCACGTGGTGCGGAGCAGCTGCCGGCGGCGTGGTGCCGTGGCTGGTCGCGTGGTTGTTCGCGTGGCTGGTCATGTGGCGCGGTTTCCAGAGGATGCGCAAACCGGCGAGGCGCGCGCCAGCTTTGCGTGTGACGTCACTGCTCCTCGCGCATGCGCAGCACGGCTCTCCAGGAGCCACGCGAAACTGCTCAACCTCGGCCAGTGTAGCTTACGCTACAAAAAAATGCGTCAAATAACTGGTTTCTCTGTATAAGTGATAGCGAATCCATAGTTTCATAATTTTTCGGTGCGTTTAGTGCGTCTATAGCTGCAAACAAGTGCGCAGGTATTTTTAAAAAGGCTATAAACTTGCTATATGCCTGCTCCCCCCTTATTACACTCCAGTCGATAGTAGTTACAACACCTTGGAACATCGTTATGTTAATTTTACCTGTCTTTTTATACGTGTTCTAGCTTATATCGTATTGTGCACGATACCGCGATAAAAGCCTGGTGTGGTGCAAAATAATGTTCAAGGGGCACTAATGTCATTGAACAATGCATAAATTAAGTTCATCAACAAGTTCATCAATTAAGTGGTTTGTTATAAACATGATGTACTTGTCCCGATAATAATGCTTTTCGGCAATTGTGTCACACTCCGACTGACATAAAATAAATCATATTTGTGAGAGTTTTTTTAAAGGAAGGTCAATACTGAAGTCACCATTGGGGGTAACAACTGAAATTTAAACGATAGCCGGTGATATAGGACTTTAAGACAATCTTCACAAAATTTTCCCGCAATCTTTAGGTGGGTGGTTCACCACAGCAAGAAGTAGACTGTTGGTTTCAACCGCAAGGGATCCACAATCACCGGTCCCCATACAGTATTAGTGCAGCTCATTGTAGAGTAGGACGTTACCACTCGTCGCGTTGGCTTAGTGCTTATGGTGTTCGGCTGTTGACCTGAAAGACACGGTTTCGATCCCGACCACAGTGGTGGCATTTCGATGGAGGTGAAGTTCTAGTCATCTGTACTTTGCTATGTCAGTGCACTTTGAAGAACCCCAGGTGGTCGAAATTAACCGGAGCCCTCCACTACGGCATCCCTCATAACCTGAGTCACTTTAGGACGTTAAACCCAATAATTCAAATGGGCCGTTACCAAAATCGATCTCAACCCCACCATTCATTTCATAAGTTACACCACTAGTCACTGATTGGTCACCGTCATATTTAGGAATAAAATAATTAGAACTGTACCAGGTTTCTGCAAATGCCAACATACTGAAGCTAAAGCGCACAAGGTCGAAATTCATATTGACATCGTCATATTTGTTGGTGAGGCTTTTGGCACTGTTATGAAAAACATATTAGACATATTGCTTGTAGCGAAGACAGCTATCCACTGAGTCCCAGAACCTTTCTCGATTAGAGCACACTAGTCCTATCTTTGGCTAAGCGCATCGGCAGTTTGATTTCACTATTAATGGAATTGTCGCTGTTGTATCGCGGACAAATCTTCCTGTGTTTCAAAATTTACTTCACGCTCCGCTTGATGTTTTCCGAAGATTAACTTTCGTCCTTCCGCCCATGCAAACATTTAGTGCCTTTATTAACGAAAACAACCAACTTGTCTTCGCTGCAATGTTGTCGCGCAACTACGCAGTTATTTTCCCTCAAGGAGACTTTCTTCTTGAGCCAATCTTCCTTAGTTGTTCGGGACAGAAACCGCACGATAATCGATTGTGTCTCTCCTTTTGCTAGATGTCTGTGAACAGCACAAGGTTCTTTTGTAGTGGTGTTAGTGGTCATGGTAAACATTTTGTTCAATGAAGAGCTTTGCGTCCCTCGAATTGATAGGAGGTCTTACTCTAGGGCTCCCACGTACTTAGCTTTATGCGGTGCCTGCTGAACCAGCTTACTTTCTTCCTCTAGGCTTGAGCGGCAAAGCAGGGCCTCGCACTGTTCAGATAAAAGGTAGGACTGCCCGAATGGGACAGGACAGGTGAAAGAGGAACGAAACCGATAAACACAGGCGCAGACTCGTACTTGTGGCAGCACTAACTTGCGTTTTAAAGGGACAGTGAGGAGAACTTTATCAATTTTTTTTTTGTTAGAAAAATCTGATAGTTCGGCATTTCATGGCTTTGTTGCCGCTTGTCCGGGAGCGAAAGATGCATTTATTTCAAAGAAGTTTGGATTCGAAGTTGAAAAACTTTTTCCCGCCTCTCTGGTTCTAACTCGGCGCTCTCTTATGACGTAACGGCGCACTCTTATGACGTCATAAGACGCAGTGACGTGAAACGTGACGTAAACGCAGACTCCGTGATTTCTGATGCCTAGCGGTGCGGTCTAGCAGCAGCCGAAATGAAAGATACCGCCGCCGCACGTTGAAGGCACCTATCTGTGGTCGCTACCGTCGCTTCGTTTACGTTTGTACCGGCGTCTTGCCAGCGCTACGATGGATCCCGTTCCCGAACCCGACGACGTAGTTCTCGCAAAAACTCCGGCCTGCATTACAGCGACCTCAGCCCCACAGAGCGTGCGATGCTTTTGAGGAGCACGGTTAGGTTAGGCGCCGGCGGGTCGTTACCCCCTTCCTCACTGAGCAGCTGTTGCTAATTAAATATCTTAAACCCAGTGCAGGGGGTGGTGAGGGGTGAGGACAAGTTCGGTGCGTCGTGCGCATCGGAGGCTGTCCGAGGCTTTGGGGCCAATGGATTGTTTCCTTGAACGGCGCCGTTGCACGGTGCAGCAGGCGGCTTCGAGGAGGTTTCCTATGGTGGCAAGGGCCAGTTCTTTTTCGGCACAAAAAAAAAACCGGATGGGTGCTCAAGGGTGCTCGCGTTTAAAGTGGGCGGCTTGAAAGTGGAGCCGACGCACAACGCTTCAACGGGTTCCTCGCGTTTCCGGAGGTACGGGGTCCACTGGAACGGGCTCTCCCGCTCACTTGCATGCACCTTCAGATGTGTGGTGGGAATGGATTAAATTAGCCAAGAGATCGAATAGAACAGCTCCGCCCAACTGCCGAAGCTACTGAATGGAGCCGCAAAAAAAAAAAACGAGTTGGAGGAGAGCGGTGTCACGGTCTCTGCAGGTTCCAAATACCTTTTTTTTTCTTAACTGCCTCGTATTTTGTTCCCCGTCCCTAATAAACGATTTCCGTTAAGTAGTTCGAAGTTGACTGGCACAGTCGGGAACGTTTCGCCGGGCGAGCGCCCGAACACACGAGTGCTCTTGATACTCATAACTGCCTTGTACGATCACCGACAATCGCGTGCATCATAGTTTTTCATCGACCGTGGCGATCATCTGACCAGCCTTAACAGGCTTTTTCAAAGGTTAACTAACACTTGAAGCGGCACTTGGAGTTCCTCTGCTGTTCGGCGCTTGTAAATCGAGGCGCGTCAAAAACAAACCTACGGTGCACGCAAAGCTCAGAGACGCGAAGCATCATAACAAGCCGAAATTCTCCTGGCCGCCTGTGGCGCCGCCAAGCATCGGTTTTAGTTGCTTCCAACATTCAGGTTGTCTTTTGTCTGTCTTCCTTGTATGATAAAAGTGCACTATCGGTTTCTAAACAAAACTTACTTCAATATTGAACCGCGCAACCTTTCTTTCTTAGGCTCAGAGATTCGTGTATTCCATGGAGGAAGAGAAATTGCTCCAAGGATGCGTCTCTTGTCCTATGACGTCAGCATGCTTGTACTGGCGAGATTGGCCTGTGGCGGCGATACTTGTATTTTGGTTCTTGCTATTTTCGAGCTTACAAGAGCTTTGTTTTCAATAAGAGTGGTGTTTTTTGATCAGGAGCTGATAAGCCCTTGGTGCCGCTTCTGTCGTCGAAACGATTGGATGAACTCTCTCCACGTTTGCGGCGCCTGCGAATGAGACTACTGGAGTATGACTACACAATCTCCCACACACCAGGCAAGGAGATCCACAGAGATCCATGGTCTTGTCACGCAAACCATTAGCCGACAGGGACTCCGGCCATCCAAGAAGTCTTGATGCAGCAGCCCTAGAGTATGAAGTACTCGTGATGGAACTACTTCAGGCATCCGCCTACATGCCTGAAAGGATCAAGACAGCGCAGGACCAGGACCCCACGATAGCCAGAGTCAAAAGCTACTGTTCGAAATCCTAGCATAAAGGAGTGTGACTGCCGTATCCAATACAGCAGTACGTCACTGTTTCTCACGAGATTGCATGTGTGCAGGGCCTTCTCCTCAAGGGAAACCGCATAGTTATACCACCGAATTTGCGAAGTGAAGTGCTTGAACACCTGCACACTGGCCACCAAGGCATAGGCAGATGTCGTGCTCGTGCCACCCAGTCTGTGTGGTGGCCTGGTATTGGTCAACACATTCAAAACTTTGTCTCCCGTTGCCCAGTGTGCCAAGAGTATCGAAAACCTGGTGTTGAACCGCTACTCGGCACTTCGCTGCCGAATTATCCATGGGAGGTGGTTGGAATGGACCTTCTCAATGAAAAAGGAGAAAATTACTTAGTAGTGGTAGACTACTTCTGAAGGTCCTTTGAGTTGAAGAAGCTGAGAGGACAACGACTCACGACATCACGCCAGCACTCGAGAAGATCTTTGCTAGGTTTGGGGCACCTGCTGTCATCCGATCGGATAATGAACCCCAATTCACCTCTACTGAATTCAAGTTATTCACTCGAGAATGGGGAATACAGCACATAACAAGCAGCCCGTACTATCCCCGAAGCAACGGAGCGGCCGAGAGAACCGCACAAACCGCAAAACGGCTCCTCAAGAAATCGCCGAACATCAACAAAGCTCTGTTAGCTCACCGTGACACGCCAGATTGCGAAGGATACTCTCCGGCTGAGCTACTCATGGGGCGCCGAGTGAGAACCGACGTACCAACTGTGTCAACGGAGTTCCGACCGTGTTGGAACACTCGCCCTTACCGGAACAGAAACCAGGTGTACAGGGAAAAACAACGCATCGATTACGACCGCCGACACAGGGTCTGTGAACGAGAACGCCTGCTGCTGAGCACAGCAGTCCGCTTTCTCTATGGTGCGGCTGCTAAAGGGACTGTGATTGCCCCGGCTCTCTTTCCGCGTTCTTATGTGGTGCAAACCGCAAGCGGGATGACTCGTCGCACCAGCAGTCATCTCCAGCCTGTGCAACCACAACCAGCGACGGTCACGACAAGAAGTGGACGCGTCGTGAAACCTCCGAATCACCTGGACCTGTAGCCCAACTCTCATATAGAAGGGAGGGTGTGGTGAGCGGCAGGACCGACAGATGGCGCCACATGCGCGAGCAGCGAAACGCGCATGGGACTGTGACGGCGAGGGGACTCGATGGCCGACACCGATACGCAGAAGACGTGCGTCCCGGTAGCTGCGATGAAATAAACCCAGTTATGTCTAAGCCCGCCTTGTCCTTACTGCTCGGACACGACTCATGGGGCGCCGAGTGAGAACCTACGTGCCAACTGTGTCAACGGAGTTCCGACCGCGCTGAATCACTCGCCCTTACCGGAACAGAAACCAGGTGCCGAGACAACCGAGTCCGTAGCTCAGTGGGCAGTGCACTGCATGTGACATGAGGAGGTCGTGACTTCGGGTACCCCTGGTGGCACATGGTATTCTTTTCTTCTAGTTAATGTTAAATTATCTCTTATCAGAAATTACTACGGCACTAATTAACTTTCTGCTTTCAGCAACACTGCCTTAAACAAGTTTCGCTATGTGGCTCAATGGTCTCAATGGCTGTTACTGTCTGGGCCGTTGGCGTGTGAAGACATGAGAAAAAACGAGTATTCAATTAACGGAAATATCGCAACACGGCGCCTAAATATTGGAACTGACAAGAGCTTGCTGCTATTTTATGCAGCGTACAAGTTTCCCTCGGCATTTTGGAGGCGCATTTCAAGGCGGGCACAATCAGTAGGGGAGCCACAAGGGGTTCTAGGCCGGCCAACAGTACACTTAGGAAAGGGCTCTGAAACACAGGACGGGCAACAGTGATATTTGTTGAGGCAGAACTTTTGAGGATAGAAACCATAGTGACGTGCATGCCCATGACAAGAATATTTTGTTTTTCACATGAAGTTGTCAGCGTTCAAGCTCCTCAGAAGTGGTAAAAAATTCACACACCTGTCCCAGGTTCAGATGATTACACATCTTAGTTTTCCACACGTTTGTGAATCAGTGATAAGGTACCTTTATTACACATTCCATAAAAAAATTGTGTGCAAAGTGCATCGTTGTTTGAACGCGGTCAAGCCTTTCATACAGAGGGCATCAGAATCCCGCGTTATGTTCGTTTACAAAAAAAAAAAAGGAATACGTCTATGCACAAAATAACTTTTACAAGTTCCCTGAGATATGCTTTGTGACATGGAGTGTCTGCTTTATTGTTTTCGAGCGAACATTTTAGTTGTACACGTATGCTGCAATAACAGTACGCCAGGGAGTAAATTGACAGCCCACTTTAAGAATATTCCGAGCCACGTAGTTTGCATATCCACATTCAGAGGCGGAGACCACAAAGACCACATCGTGGTTTGAAATTCCTGGCTATTAGAATGCGTCGCCTGATATACTAGCGACTTATCAGTTTTTGCGCTCATTATCGTTTGGTTGTCTCTAGTGTCTTCCGTCAAAGTGAGCTGCAAGATGATGCTTAACTGGGCGAGCTCGACTGGATTCATAGAACTCAGGCTGAACAGACAAGGACGCAGATGAAGAAAATTTACGCACGATCACAGTATCACAGCTCCTTTCTTTAATGGTAAAGCAGAATGTATATTAAATTGCATTTAGGAACATCAAAAGCGTGAAAAATGATAGGAAGAAAGGACATGGGTAAAAAAAGTTAGAAAATTAAACAAATACTACCAGGATAGATTATTTGACCGCGGTTCCGAGATAGGCAAGGTCTTTTTTTTTATTAAAGCGATAGATTATTCACGCAGATATCGCTACCTTTGCGTATGTAGTAAGCTTCCGTAACCTCCTTCGCGCACTATTCTCATCCCTTCCCAAGCACAAGAGTTTTGTGGAGAAGTGGGCAACATTTGCGTCTTGCAGCGTGTTTACGTTAACGAGAAAGTGGTGACGCCGACAAAAGATTTTAATACTAAAACACTGTTCACTGTACACGCTGTGCAAAGCGCAAGAGTCACCAGCTCCTCCGCGAAACTTTGGTGCTTTCTAAGGGAGGCGAGCATAACACGAGGGAAATTACCGAAGCTTGCTTCATAGAATAAGGTGCATGTAGCTGTGTGAGTGACCTTGCTATGTCTTTGACAAAGAAAAAAAACAGCGTTCGTGGCTCGCAACAGCGGTTAAAAAATGTACCCCGGAAACATTGTTTGTTCTAAAGTTTTTGAACATCTGTTTTGTACCCACAATTTTCATGTTTTTTTTCGTCTTGCACATTTGTTGTCAGGCAACAATGAGACAAGTTATGAGACAGCACTCGTCTTTGCCTCTTTTCTCTTGTCATCCTTGTCTTCTCGTGCTGAATTATAACTATGAAGGTGTGCTTCCTCAAAAAATCATAGCGCTGTCAGTAGATCGTTTATATCTGTAAAAAATAAGCAATGTGCTCAGCGTAGTCAGCCGCCTTATCGCTTCCGTCGCAGGCGCCACTTAAGTACAAAGAAGGCTATCGCCTTGAGAAAGAGGTCCATGCCCAGCAGGATGCCGAACTTGACCGGGAGGTAGGCGTGTTGCGCGTCCAGCTTCTCCAGAATCTCCCGTGGCTCGCTGAGGAAGCAGAAGCTGTCGTCGTCACAGTCCAGTTCCTCGCGGCCGTGCCCGTAGATGGCGTGCAGCATGCCCTGGTGGGCGTGGTACACGTGTGACGTGTACGTGATCCAGGCGAAGGCCGGGTGCAGGTGGCGCACTTGGACGAAGTAGCCACAGAACAGAAAGGATGGCGCCGCCGCTGGTAGCGCCACGAACAGGGCTGTCTGCGAGACGAGGTGAAGAGTGACATCAGACATAAGAGCGCAGTGCACCATCTGCGTTTAGCGCTTAATGAAGGACAGGGGAGTTGCTAACACTGAACAACGGCGAGTCCTAAACCTGGCTAGGGGTAAGTAGCGGTGACTGGCCTCAGCCTCTTATTTTTACGTGGTATATTAACATTTCATTCCTCGGCGGTCGCATAGCCTCGCCCCTCACTACGCCCAGAAGAGAAAAGAATTATCTCAAGCGTTTCGCCGTATTTGAAGACAAAGAAAGCGATGACATTATCACACACTCCAACAAGTCACCCAATGCCAGGCCAATCTAGAAAACATGTTTATAGATGGCACACTCATCCTCAAAAGTGCTCGTTTCCCTGTGTACATGGCCGTTATCGAGCAAGCCGACATGTCTCAAGCAATTATCGGCTGCAGTTGAACTCACAGGGATTTGTTTACGGTATGTGACAGTGAGGATGTTGTGGGCGGCCCCGGGTGCAAAAGAAGAGATTCGGACTTTTGACCGGCGGTAGGAGTTATTGACATCCTAGTCGAAATTAAAAGGAAGAAATGGGCTTGGGAAAGGCTAATAATGCGAAGGCAAGATAACTGCTGGTCCTTAAGGGCAACGGGGTGGATTCCGAAAGAAGGCAAGCGTAGCAGGGGCGGCAGAAAGTTAGGTGGGAAGATGAGATTAACAAGTTTGAGGGCATAAATTGGGCCAGCTGGCAAATGATAGGATTAATTGCAAAGACACGGGAGAGGCCTCTGCCCTGTAGTATAGGCGTAGTCAGGCTGATGATGGTGATGAGGGCCGACGTGTGATTAGCCGTTGATCAGAGACAAGAGGCGTAGACAAGTTTAGTAACAAGCACTTTACCCGTCTCTGACGGGCGCCTTCGCCTCCAAGGCCCTTAGCGACAAAGGCGCAACATTTGCGCCGGGTAGCTGCACTCCTTAGGCCTTTGGATATAAGGACCTCATTCTCAAAGGCCTTTGCGGTGCCCGTGTGATAGAGATATGAGTAGAGGAGAAACGGTGGTTTTAACTACGTAGTGGTAAGGTCCGGTCGCAGGGAGCGTCGGGCTGCGGATGCTCGTTGCGGGGCTGATGGGGTGTCGCGGATGGGATGATCTTAGGCCACGCGTCTTCGGGGCCGCCGCCACCGCGCTCTACGCGTCAGACCCCCGTCGAAGGCTCGCTTGACGACCCCTTCCCTGTCTGACCCCACGCACGTGTACACCAAGCAGACTGCTCGGCTCAGGCTTTTCCCGCCCCAGCGTCCACGTGGCAAACAGAGCAGCTCTTCAGGCACCGCACTCAAACGAGACGCAGATGTAGCAAGGAAAGGAAAACAAAGAAACGGAGAATGAACGCGAGGGAAAGCCCCTGTGCTAAGGAAGCGCATGCGGAAGGTGCCACGGCATTGAACACCAAATGCCCCGGTTTTTTAGGCCGCCAGAGTTCGGCCGTGTGTGTGGCCACTTCCGAAGTCGTGACGCTGTACAAGTGCCCGCGACCAGGCGACAACACGGGTAGGGCATGAAATGGTCTTGGGTAACCCTCCAGCACCGCGAGCGGAACCGTCCACGCGGGAGGTGAAAGTTATTCCCTCCGCGCCTCGGCGTGTTCCGGAAGAACAAAGGCGAACGTAAGGCCAGAACAGACACGAACTTTGTGGCAGCAGACTTGTTTACATGAGCCTGACGTTGCCGGTCGAGTCGGGGCGCGCCAGATGCTGGGCTGGCACAGCCCGACCCGTCCGCATTTATATGAACCCGGTTTCTGTCGGGCAGAGACCGGTGCGACCCTTAGCGTCGAGCAAGCAAACCACGCGTGGACGCTAGAAGAGGAGGAGGAAAGGCAGGTAGGGTTTCTCGATGGCCAGCACCGCTTTCAGGGTGAAGACACCACTCGCGGCGGGGGCATGTTGGGGCCCACTCTGCCGTTCGACTGCGCTGAGCGCCTTGCGGCGGCCCGCCGTTTCCAAGAGGAAAATGCAGCTGCCGCGTTTAATTAAGGCAATTTGGTATATAACAAGACAGGGTGGCACCAGAGATTGTTTAAACAGTGAATCAAAGTTAGTTACTCTGAACTATAGCATCTTTCGCAGCTAATGTGCCGAGAAAGTCGGCGCATTATGAACAGTCGATACGATCATGCATGTGTGTTGGTCCTGTTCTGTTCCGTTCATTTCGCGCTGTGTTCCTTCATAATAGCAATCTTACAACGTGCGTAGCATATTTCAATGCAGTGTCTCGACCCGGATACTCTACAGTTTGATTACTGTTCCAACAATCAGGATTACTTATTTCGACCTACAGTTGCATATTCGCCAAATGCAGCCATTAAAAACTTCTCGTTCGCCATGAAATCAATTTGAGAAGGCGCCCTTTATGACTGCTAATTTCAATAATTATGAGGATGCAAAGTTAAGTCGTACATAATACCAGGCGATGATCATATATCCCCAGTAGAAATTGTTCTGGAAAGCAAGCGTTTCGCATGCCTTACCTCGCATACATTGGAGTTAACGGCTGGTCCAGCCGTCTGGTTTGACCCTGCGATTGCCAATTTTTTTTTCTGCGCGCGCTCTCACGAGCAAGGCGAAATAGCCAGTGCCCTTTAATAATGCGGGCATCATACCCGGGAACACAACAGTCCTTCATAGCCTGATCTCTTACTGCTGCATCACACACACAACACGAACTCACTTCAACCAAAGTGGTGTGGCCCGATGGGCGAATTGCCTGTTTTCGCCTCAGTTTCGTGCGTACTCCGCCGCTTTTCTTCTCGAGATTAGAGGCGCCTCGTTTTTGTGCATCGCGGCCTTTCTTCTCCCGATTACAGCCGCCTCGGTACACACATCGCACCCTCTGCACCATGCTCTCAAAAGCCGCATGTTCTGTCCACCAGACCAGAAGCACTTGGGCCGATGACGTGGGCCAGGAAAGCTGAAAGGCGAGGTCAGAACCTGCCAGGCCGCATCAAAATTTGCCGAGCGGTTTCTTCACAACCTGACCGCACAGATGTTTGTCGGTAAGGCAGCCATATTGTTTAGGCGCTCTTGCGGGTTACCGAGTATGTGAAGCTCTCGTCGCAGCGTTGTGTTCAGTTTATTATTTGTTTTTTCTTAATGCCGCGAAGGCATTATAATCCCTACCCTCTCTCTACTTTTTGTGCCAGATCACTACGAATATCCTGGCGCCAAAGCTATCTTCTGTGCGTCAGTAGGCAGAGAAGTCGTGGTTACGTGATGCCAATGAAAACGGTCTTTTTCTCCAGTAATGGTTTCTTTTCCTTCCGCTTCGCAGCGCTATAAAAGAAACCGCAAATGGGGAAAAAAGAATTTTTTCAGTTCCGTTACGCAGCATATCAATAAAATTCGTCACGCGTGTTTTTGGGCAACCATGTCCTTACTTTTTTTTTTTCCTCTTTCGATGACAGCAGCAGGGATGAGAGCTTTTCGGTCGTGTTCACTAACCCCTATCTTCCTGCGCGCTTAACCTCAACTTTAATTTTTCAACTAACCCAGACCCATTCCGTAATGAGATATCTGTTGCCCTTCCCGGCGACTATTGAGTGTTGCAGCAAGCCAGCGTCTCTTAGCAACTGGAGCAGACGGCTGCGCGGTATCGAGTAAGGCGGCCTGTGTTGCTCCCTGCTGCTATTTGTTAGTTAAGCCTGGCGGGGACAACGGAGTTAAAAATAACTAGTCATCAGGGGCTGCTTTCATGAGGTGTCAATGTGAATCAGTCGCTTTTAATTATTTTTCTTCATGTTTTGAAAAGAAAAAGTAAATTGCTTGATTAAATTTGTCATCAAATAAAGCGACTTAGTCACTGAGAATTAGGAAGATGTCTTCGCATCGCATCATCAGCCTACGTGTAGTCAACACCATCCAAAGAGAAACGCAACCATCTGGATTATTCTGTGGGCCGCCGCGGTGGCTGAGTGGTTACGGCGCTCGGCTGCTGACCCGGAAGACGCGGGTTCGATCCTGGACGCGGCGGTCGAATTTTGATGGAGGCGATATTCTAGAGGCCCGTGTGATGTGCGATGTCAGTGCACGTTAAAGAACCCCAGGTGGTCTAAATTTCCGGATCCCTTCACTACGGCGTCCCTCATAGCCTCAGTCGCTTTGGACGTTAAACCCCAATAAACCAAACCTATTTTGTTGCGTTACAAGCCACTAAAGGAACAAGTTGAGAAAATATGACCAATTGGTTTCAGATGTGTCTTCAGCTTTTCACTCCATAGCAGTGAGGCGACGGACCACTTGGAAGAGAAATTTGAAATCACTGCATGAAATATTTCATATACGTGCAGCGACAAGACAGAGGGACTTCAGAGAATGTTGGAAAAGTGGGTGCTAACTACGCAGAAATACTATATTTGGTAGGTCAACCTCCGCGCTGCTTGTATACAAGAGAAACCCGGGGCCTTGTGAACAGTCCTTACGTTCAAAACAACAAAAACAGCATTATTCTATGGAAATAGGTTACCCTGATATAGTCTAGGTTATCACTCTCACGGAAGACCAAATGACCGCTGTCCTATTTCAGTGCTGCCGTTGACTCAAAAACAGAGCAGTCCGTCATGACTCTTCGAATGTCGTGTAGTCGGAGCGAGTGCATCATGCATAATATGCACTGTGAAGTGCCAGAACACTACTGCCACGAGTGAAACAACTATGTACTGTCTATTTCCAGTTCAGTCACTTTATTACGTCGCCACGCAGCCTCACAGAAACCACGCCACAAGCATAGCGCGCAGTCCAGGACAGCCGCGTGGGATCCAACATGTCACCGAGAAGCGGAAACGGCGGCGCGGGGTGGCACAAAGGGTGTTCCCACCCTGAAAGCCGAGGTGAGCGGACATCACGACCAGGCTTGCACAGCGCCGCCGTACCAGAGAGGAGGTAGGAAGGGGGCGCTAAGCCGACGCGGCAGCGTATACATGCTCCTTCCAACCGGATCGGGCGGAGTTAACCCACCCGATGCAGTCGCGCTGGCCCAGCTCGACTCGATGGCCACTTAGCTCGAGCCGCTAGCATTTACATGAGCCCCACAACCGGTTTCCAGCCCGACAGCCTACTCTACCTGACTTTTGTGGGGCTCATGAAAACGCCCAGAGTGGAAGGTACGCCTTTGGGATTGCTGTTCATATGCAGTTATCCTCATGAAATGATTTTGTTCGTGGCCACGAGGAACGTATGACTTATAAATTGCACACGCTCTTCAGATGACTTGTTGCTGGCTGTGTGAAGCAATCAAGATCTTTTGTGCACACAGATATGCACACTCATATATAAAGAATCGCCTCTGCAAGTGTGAAGGATGGTCTTTAGGTGCTGCTTACTTGAAGGAAATAACCTACTAGGCTGAAGCCGAACAGCCCGCAGCGGTGCCGCAGTCACTTTGGCGTTAGACCGCTGTTATTAAATTCTTGGCTTCGATTACGACCGCGGCTGCTGCATTCTGATAACGGCGAAATTCAAAAATACCTGCATCCTGCGTTATGCCAGTACATGTAAAGAAAAAAACTCAGATTGTCTAAATTAATCCGCAGCCCTTCGCTACGGCGTCACTCATTCCCGTGCCGCCTCGGGGCGTTTAACTCAGCATACCTTATATTATAAAGCATACATAGGGTCGAATCGCTTTGTAGAAACACTCAATAATCTTAAATGCAAGGCCCTACCAATGAGGCATTGTTGCGTCTCCCAACGTGCGGTCGGTCGATGGCAGAAGCGCGCAGCTCTGCGAACCTGCGGCACCAGCGTGCAGCGTGTTTGAGAACGAAAACGAGAAAGTTGCGCCATTCGAGGGGTGCTCGTCCCTTCGAGAACCTGCCTTGCTCTGTGGCAAGTTCTGTCAAAGAGAATTTGTGAATTCTGTAGCGCTCACTGCTTGGAACCCGCTACATTCCCGCATTATTCGTGGCTGCCTTGAACTTCGTCCTTCTGATTCATTCGAACACTATCGCAAATGTGGAACTTTTCTTTCCTTACCAGGGCACCACGGATATACAACGGTGGCTGTTTAGGACGTTGATCGGTTTCTTTAAATACTGCGTCCGCTCAGGCTCTGAGCACGGGAAGGTCGACTATTGAGCCTTTTACAAAGCTAATACGACAACCACTCGCTATAATGACACCAGCTCATTCGTACAGGACTCCTACGCTGGGTATTTAAGTTATGAAGCGCCACCTCGCGTTAGCAAAAAAAGTCGGCTGGGTTGTACCATGTTGGCTCCGCCGCTGGCGCAGCGCTTATCTCGCCGCATTTCTGCGTCAACGTGCACTTTGTTCGGTCCCTTGGGGAGAGCGCAAAGAGTCAACACGTATCACGGATGTCGCTGTTATCCGGCGGTAGCATAGCTCTGCGAAAAAAAGAGTGCTGCGCATGCCTTCCGGCGAAATATATCAGGCAGGACACGTTTATCTTGCCGTGTAGCCGTTCGGCTCAAAACATCGTCACCGTTGCGCTACTGCTTCTTGCGTCGTAGGCTGTCATGAACAAAAAACAATTACAATAATCGGTTATGCCGTTTTACTTCAAAGTAGCACGAAGCTGGACTACGGTGCGATGGATACGTGCAGTCCGGTTCACTGCTTCAGAGAAACAACCTCCGCGTTATGCTGGCTAGATGCCCCACCAGATCAAAGCTGAAATATTTTGTACGCGTGTTCATTCATCGCCGTGAGGGATACTGTGTTCAGAAGTTGTGAAAATAAAAACGCCGCGTCAAGCCGAAAACTTCTGTTCAATTAAAACTTTCGGAAACACTTTACAAACAACAAAGGCCTTTAACGCTATGACAAAGGTCATAGGGTGAATACAAATTAAAAAAAAACATTTTGCAAATTCAAGCCGAAATAACGATAGACTGGAAGTCAGACATATTCATTATACGTAACCAGTCGGTTACGTAGATACAATTGCAAGTGCATACAACTAAGATTATGGCAAGACAATTGAGCAGCAGAAAAAGGTTCGCGCATTCTCGCTGAAACCTACATAAGGGCGTGCAGTCAACAAAGGCCAATTGGTCCGGCCGGCGGAAAAGTGTCCGAGCACCAACACACGACTGTTTGCGCCTGAAACTACTCATTCGCGCTGCCTATCAGTGTTGCGATTTCGTGCGTTCACACGCCTGAATTTAGTCCCATGTAAAGCTTTCCTAAAGCCCCACTTTGTATGACACTCGCCTCGCCAGCGACTGGCAGCGCGCTGAGTTTTCGCCTCCGATTTCGGCAGGTCGTATAAATACCTCACTTTGGGCAACTTCATAGCGTTTTCACAGCGTTCCAACCGTCAAAACATTTTGAGCACATTAAATGTTGTTGTAATACAACCGAAAGGTGAGGGTTCAAGCCGGTTGCATGCATTCGGAAGCAGACTCAGGGACGCAGCCGTCGCGTAGGGCGCGCTTTCTAGCACCCGCTGCAAAGAGGAAAGCCACATCAGCATCATCATCATAATCATCATCATCATCATCATTTGAGGCGCCCTCTGGGCAACGCAGGAGGGCTATGTAGTTCGCCAGTAGGTTGCACGGCTCCTCCTGAGCGTGCCCTTACGCAGTCGCTCGTATCTGTTGCAGCGAAGGCGGGTGGCTCGACGCAAGTGTGCTGAAACTGCGTTTTCATAGACAATGGCTATAAAAGCACGAGCAGTCCCGCCTAAACCAGCATGTATGATTTTGAGGCTTTCATGGTGTTATGAAAGATATACGTTCGGTTCCAGCTGAGGGCAGCTTATGGCTTCCGTTTGTTTCCGTAGGCGAATTTTACTAGCGTTGTCATCCTCTACATTAACCGCCTGCCTGAATACAGCCACCGAGTTTCACCTTTAGTTTACTGAATGCCATTTCGCAGCCGCCTTCTGGTTTCCATGAAACGGCACGCATTTTTTTTTAGCCTTCGCAGTGACGAATCACTGCTTGCTGTCAGCCAGAATCGCGATCTCGTTTCCACGGCCTTGACGCGAGAATCATGCGTCTATCGCGAGGACGTCTCGGTGTTCGCTTACTGCCATGATCGATTACGATTTCGAGGTCTGCGAGCGCCGCCGCCGGCACGAGTTCGGCATGAATGCGCGCAGCTGGGTGTACAGCGTCGCTCGAAGTGTGGGCTCACCTGAAGGCTGCTGGCAGCTGAGACGACAAGCGCGATCGCTTGGCTCGTGGCGCATGTCTGCACGGCGAGTATCACCACGGCCGCGATGCGGTGGAATTCAAGAGGCTGTGAAGTGGTCCAGTGAAGGAGGCACATCATGATCATGGGCCCGCCCACCTGTGTGCAACGAGAACGAAGGAAAATGAAAAGATTGCAGTTAACACAGTCTTTGCCAGAAGCTATATACTATATGGCCTAAGAAATGGCCAAATATGGCTCTATCATGCAAAGGCGCCGCCAGTTAGCTGACAGCTGTTATTACTGCAAACACTTGAAGCACAATTCGATTGCGCTTGCGCCCTAACAATTTTCAGCTTATGGATTTGCTGTTCACATATCTTTAATTCAAACCATGGTGCTCTTGGCAAAACTTTGCTGCGGATGGCTGCAACTCTGAATTCTATGGAATGAGGATGGCGATATCCGGTCTCCTATGCATAAGAGATATTTTCGGCAATAGGAGGCTGAGAATTCAGTGGGATGTGGGATGACAGTTCTTTTTTTTAATTGGTTTTTTGGGGAAAGTAAATGGCGCAGTATCTGTCTCATATATCGTTGGACACCTGAACCGCGCCGTAAGGGAAGGGATAGAGGAGGGAGTGAAAGAAGAAAGGAAGAGAGAGGTGCCGTAGTGGAGGGCTTCGGAATAATTTCGACCACCTGGGTATCTTTAACGTGCACTGACATCGCACAGCACACAGGCGCTTTAGCGTTTTGCCTCCATAAAAATGCAGCCGCTGCGGTCGGATGGCAGTTCTCAACGTTGAGTTTTAAGGTAGGCACGTTGCATCGGTTCTCTTAAGAGGTCCCTTCAGAATTTTATACAAAAACTGGCGTTTTGATCTAGGCATTTAATCTCTCATTATTTAGATTTGTAGCATGTTAGTTGAAGTGTTGGGAATTACGTGCACTCGATATCAGTTTTTGTTGCTGGCAACTAAAAGCAACCGCTTCTTTCATTAACGGTTCGAGATCATTTCAGACGCGGTTGCAGTAATGTGTTGGGCGTTTTTGTTTTCCATCTGCCTGAGAAGCTCTACATGCCGATCTAGGGGCGTCAGATGGGCGTGTGGGCCGGCAAGCAGAAAACTTGGAATACAAGTTTTCCTAGTGCGGAACATCGTATTCCGGGTATTCTGAGCTATGTTGTTCTGGCACACCTGTTTTTCTGTGAGCGACAAAAAAAACAAAAAAAAGAACAAAACAAAGCGGAAGCTAAGAGAAACGCATAAAATTTCCACCACTTGTCGCAACAGCCTTACGTTTCTCATGTAGCTCTGTTGTGATCACAACGTCGTGAGCATATCGCAGGGCGTGCTAGTTGAACCACCTATTGTGATAAACGTTGTTGCAGCATTACTGTGCCGGCAGAGCTAACGATCCGTCTTTACGTGAACCGGTTTTTGGGGTATCATCAGCGCCAGAACCTATTCACACGCTCAGACGAAGTCGAAAATACCTTCCTAAAGCAGTCTTACCGTGAACGGAAGTTCGGTGATAATCCTCGCGACGTAGTACATGCTTGGACTGTACCAACAGTTTCGGTGCTCTCTAAGTAAAACAGCCAGCTCCGTTGGAACTAAGGAAAAAAAGAAATTGAGGACTAATTGATGCATATTAATAATGGCTCGCAGTTATGGTGCAACGTAGTGTTGCACCAGTGAGCATCAGGCACCTGGCGCTCATTCGTCGCCTCGTCTACTTTATTTTTATTTACTTTTATTAATTTTAACCCTCAGGTCCAGGGCCATTACGGAGAGGGACCGGTAAAAATACACAGATGGAGAGAAACGTACAGTTGTTCA
This sequence comes from Amblyomma americanum, assembly GCA_030143305.2. Classification (NCBI taxonomy): domain Eukaryota; kingdom Metazoa; phylum Arthropoda; class Arachnida; order Ixodida; family Ixodidae; genus Amblyomma; species Amblyomma americanum. The sequence goes on from JARKHS020033530.1 coordinate 362,097, forward strand.
CATAAATGTTAAATAGCACTTGAATTTAAAATGTTAGCTAATGCTTCGCGGAACTTACATCTACTAATGCGAACCACTTCGGAAAGAAGGTGGTCTCAGTCACGTGGGGTTCGCGACAGGAATGATTGCAACAAGCCTTAGAATTGCATGGCACCAAGCCGATTTTATGATTATGATCAGTGCGATGGAATACATAAATTTCGGAGATGAGGTGAACGCGTAGAGCGGGATGATGCTGAAACTTGAAGAAGATAGCAATACGCAAAACTTTTGTACGCGATGTCAGCGATGGGAGGCAGAGATGTGATTTCATCATAATCGCTGAGGGGTTATAGCTAACCAGAATGTAGCGTAAAGTTATTTTGGACCATACCGAGTTCAGTAATTAGGTTCTCATGAGGTTGGTCCCATATCGGTGCCGCATACTCGAGTTTGCATTCTATTAATGTTTTATATCGCAATAGTTCAAAGTAACAAAAAACGATATAAATGTTGCGACATAAGTACAACGTAACATGTTGTTAGCGTTTTAATTATGTGCTCGGTATGAACAGGCCAGTTAAGACTAGAAGTAATGTGAAAATGTTATCGATGTATCACGGTGGTGAGGCGGAAGTATTTCCAGCAGCAAGCATGACTTTACCTTTGTTAGTATTTAGCGACATTAGCGATTCTTTGCACCCGTTCCCTACAGTTGTAAGTTTGAACTGAAGTCCTGCACTGTCGTTACCACTCCTGATTTCGCTAAAAATGACGGAATCATCAGCAAACAATATTGGGTGAGTTTTACATATGTAAAGTTTCCGAAAGCCTTGTTGTGCTGACGGAAAACATGTTTTCAATTCAAAGATTTAACGAGACTGGTTATTATTATATGTTCGATCATTTTACATGTTATGGTAAGGGAAATGGGAAGATAATTACTAGGGCATGTTTTGCTGCCGGACATATAGACTGCAAGCGCCTTTTCGATTTTTCGGTCTTTAAGTGACGTAGATTGGTCTAAAGATTGCTGGAAAAGTTTGGTTAGATAATGGAGGAATGCGCTGCTGTGTTTCTGAGAATTCTGACATAATGTAGTCATATCCAGGAGCGGAACGTATGCTGGACCCTTCAAGGAGTTTATTGACACCAGGTGTCGCAAAAATTAAAAGGCACATATGAGGACTAAAAAAATGGCTCTTATATTCTTGTCGGTCGTCGTTGGCGAGCGTAAGAGCGAACCAGAATATTCCCCTTCACTGCACAATCCCAGTTTCAGAGGCAGTTGGGCAAACGTGAGACCACGGTAAAATGTAGACGTAGCTTTCTTGAGAACTTGAGGTTAAAGGTTTGTTAATTTATAATTACTCTAATTATTTTGTGCCCGAATTCTTCACTTTACTATACTGAACATTCTATATTAATATTAATGCATTTTAATTAGGTTCGAAATAAGTACATATATTTTTATTTCTTTTGGAAATACAGTGTAATAAGTGGCGGGTTGCATGCAGCATCTTGATGGCCAGATGAATTAGCCGTCCGATAATATGATTGAAACTATGCGGGATGGTAGCGGATATTGTGCGGGATATTGTTCCTCATATTCTTTCTTGCGAATTCACATTTGGGCTGCTTCACTGCCACAGGTGTGACGTCACAGCACGCTCATATGAATATATGCCAGAGGCTGCTAGCGAATGGCACTAAAAAAAGAGCCAATTTCGAATCACATACCAGAACCTGCACACTCCATATGCACAAGTATACACTTAATGAAACATGCAACCTAAACTAAACGTTCCTAGGAAATCATGCATTTCTTAAATGAAGCTAGCTATGTACCTTTTTTGGAGATAACTCGCTATATAGTATTTTCGTTTCTTTTTTTTTCATTTTACCCCTGCTTTCTCTATTGCCCGTTTCCAAATGCGTGTACATCAGCAGATATTTTCTTCTGGTGATATTTGTAATTTCCGTCTCGTGTTTTAGACATATTTTAACATGTTGAGCGAAGACTATCAAAATAGCAGCATGGTTTATGTTACAATAATGGTTTCTGGGGCCCAAGGTGAAGTGCGCTGAGTGCGTTCTTTATGCAAAGGTACTATATAGGGTCATGCCATATAAACGTCGGCAAAACAAAATTATTATACTTGCATATGAGGACGGTAGGCATAATGGACTGGAAGAGGATGATTGCCAGAGAAACGAGGAACATGGCGGCGTTATTCATCACCCGTGTAGCGCGGTTTCCCACGTCGTAGTACATCATGGTGAGAAGTGCAGAGAAGAATAAGTAGGCTAAGATCCGAAGCTGTGACGCCACCTAGTGGACGAAGAGAAAAGGAAGAGTCCTAGCTCGGTGATGTCAATTGTTTCCTCAGTCTTAAGAGAACAACGTTTGTCAAGAAGACAAATTCTTCTGCATTTGTCGATTGTTCACAACACGTGCCATATAAATCTGATAACCGTTCTGAGTGAAGTTTCACCGCATGCAACACCGCAAACAGTAGTAAAACATAAATAGGGTGAATGGTGCCAATATTCGAGTTGTGCTTCTATAAACCTTACCTTGTTCCTAACAATGCAGACGAAGCACCTCTCCAACAATACTCCGAACTGAAGACAGGCGTTGGCGTTTATTTTATACAAGCTCCCTTCAGTTTCTTTTTCCTGAAAGGGACAAGAAATCTTGAAATCCGTGGCTTTTTGACGATACAAGCACAAGTTTGACTTCTGGAAGCAGTGCCGATACGGTAGCAAGTCATTCGCTCAAAAGTATTTGCTGGAAATACATTATCTGGTAAACCGTTAATGATTTTGTTTCCATAACCTTTAGTTTTTAGTGCTTAGCAAAACAGATCCTACTGCAGGGCACAGAAGAAAATCTCTTGGGCTGTATGGTATTGACAAGTACTGTACATTTCGTTTATGTCAGATTCTAGTTTTAGATGTATTGCGGATGAGACGTGATTACAGCCGCTTTTGGTCGTCCTAGGCTTTATTAGTAAACGTCTTTTAAATTTCTGGGAAATTTAGCTTATTCAAATGTAAACCACTCCTGTCTTGTTCGCTTTTACTCCTACAGGCATCTATGCACAAACGGCAACCCACCGTTGATGAATTTGTTTCATCATGAAATCCTTGGAGAGGTCGGTGATAAAGTCAGAACAGCTTGTTACGAATGTAGCCATGTTCGTACACATTGGTTTTCAATGATGCGTTTAATATAATGTGCACTTACCGCGTCTGTCATTACTCGTCCCCCGTAGGCTGTTAGCTGCGGATGGTCAAAGCCTTTGCCGCCGTTGTCAATAACAATACCAGGTCTGAAAGACCTCGCGAGTTGTTTACTCAATTCTCCATGCTCTCCAGACGCTATCTCTGTAACTTTGGACGTAAAAGAACAAAAATTGGACATAAAATTTGTTCCTGCGTCAATGTAAGGCTCTCTAAGTGCGAGGAGTCGAAATTCAGTGCTTAAAAATAACTCTTCTATGGAAAAAAGAAGTAGGAGCCTAATTTAAGCTAACATGGTGCATTGCAGTGCAAGGATTTTGGTATTCATTTCTTTCCAGTCAGCCCTAGATATCTTAGTGAGGCCTCAAAGAGATGATAGAGAAAATGAGACCACTGGAAATGAAATACAAGAACTCTGCCTTTTGTAGTATTTGGTAAAACTCACAGAGCTTTTATTCTAGCTGCCTTTATTCGTGACGATAACTGTGATGTTGAAAAAATGAAGCGAGAACGAACGGGAGAGTTAATTCTATTTTCTAGGTGCGTAGCATCTTTATTGTTTTTAAAAGCTTTTTCCTTTATGTTTGTGCCAGTCCTATTTTGTAGAAAACATGCACTAATATTGTAGCTTGCAAAGTCTTATTGAGGTAATGGCAGCGCTTTACGATACTGACTAGGCTTCGGGAAAGGAGGACAGTTTTCGTATCTTGAGAAGTTGACTCACTGAAATCTGATGGATTATGATGTATTGGACAGTGAAGATTCTGAGCGGCCAGAAACGGTAGCAATTTGTCGACAGGACCATTGTAAATGCACATTCCCTCCGAGATCATGTATAGCTGAAAGGTGAATGTGTGCCGTTATTGCAGCTACCGTTTCTGCAAACTGAGCTATCCTATCACCCTGTAACATGGGTATATTTAATAATTCTTTTTTTATCATTGATGCTGCGAGAAATATGCTCCTGAATTTCATCAATGACAGTAGGCCATGTCTGGGCGCACTTACCTTGTCAAAATGGGAGAACAACGTCGCGCTTGGATTGTGAATAGAACAGAGCACAGTGTGCCCGCATGCGGCTAGGGACTTCAGTACCAGCACGCATCTCAGCGCTGAGCTGCTGTCCAGGCCACTGCATCAAGCGGTGAAGGGTTCAGGAGCTTTAAAACTTTGTATGCGTTGTTTTTTCGCAACCTTCACGCGCAAAGGCAAGATACTCATAAAGTATATAAAGTCAGAAAAAAATACACCTTAAAGGAAGTTTAGAAATTTCTATGCTTATACCATGCAGCCACGTAACTAGATCTCTAGGTTAAAGTCAATTAATCACTATAAAATGCATTCCGAGAGCTTTAACATTTAGGACTGCTTTATCGAGTGACTTAACCACTTTTCCAACTTTAATAAAAAGGAAAAGATCCCACTCGAAAATTACGGCAAAATGTTTTGTCATTCTTTTCTTACGGCTGTTTTTCCTGTATCATTGTAGCATTTTTCTGTAGTAGTGTAGTACTTTTTTATTAAAGGCTTCAAGAGGGCACTTGGCATAATATTATGTTGGTGATATATTGTACGCTGCTTAAAATTTACGCGGCAACAAAAGTTATGAGCCAGAGCACTACAAAAACCGGTCTCCACATCAAAAAAAAAATTTCTGTGTATTTCAATAGATGTCCTGAATTCTATAGTATTGATTTCTTAGTGGTCTTTGCACACAGTTGCACAAAAAAAAGCAAAGCCAAGGGGCTACTTGTGTGTCATGTTGGCTCGTCGCTGCATAAAATGTCTGTAAGTATGTTTGTGCCAGCGCTATCGTCCTCGTTGCACGCATGCGCAAGACCGGCATTACCTGCCGTAGATGCCACCAGTTCCAACCAGCTTTCGCCTAATAATGAGATAAGAAAGTAAGCTAAATCTACTAAGTTTTTTTGTTGTTTTACTGAGGCTCATCGCTATTTTCCGCCATGTGTTTCTAAGCAATCAGGGGCCTTACCTGGTTGGCTCGTCTAAGAATATCACTGGAGGATTGCTAATGAGCTCTTGTGATATAGCCAGCCGTTTCCGCTGGCCTCCAGAAAGAGAGCTTGCCCTTGTATTCTGGCACTCTCCAAGGCCCCAGCGGTGTAAAGCGTCGTCCACCTTTGTTTGGGATACGTGTAGAGGAGAGAAAAGAAAAAACAACAACAACATTGATTTCCTTATTGTTGTCGAACGTTTCTTAGCCTGGCCTTTTTGTCACAAATATCAATATGAAGGAATTTAACGTTCTCCGCTGAAAATAACATTTTTTTTTCAATAATTAAAACTAGAGGGAGAACATACACCCATCCAATTCTCTAACACTATCACTCGGGTGTTGAATAAGCAGCCGTATAGCGGGTTCCGCTCCACTTGGTCACAAAACGCCGTACGGTTGTCTGTTGACTCTGAGGCGATACAGATAAACATGACCAAGCGCACATTCGAGTGCTGGCGTTTAATTTACGCAAGTGAACCTACCCTTGTCGAATTAAAGAATGTTTGCGGACCTCGCTGCTCATGCTCTGATCACCAGTACGTTTGATTACGAGGAAACTTATGTCCGCACCTAAGCTCAAGTTCGGTATTCATTCCGTTGTGCGTGATTATTTAAAAAAAGTTTCATTGGTGTTGTAAAAAAGAATTGAGCGCAGGTATAGACACAAGGCTGGGAGTAAAAGTTGTGTATACCACGGGCTGTAATCTGCACGGCATGCTGGTTTTGCGAGATCTTTCTTCTTTTATCTCGACTCGAGGACGAGCACAAAAGATAAAGTGGAGCATATTACTCGCTTTCAGATAATGGCGGTCCCTTCCTGGTTTGTCTCCAGAGTTAACGCTGCCGGAAACTGGCACGACAATAGCATCTATAAAATCGTAGCTTGCCTGTAGTGTACCATTTTTTCCTCGACAAAAGGCACAGTGCTATGTAGTTATGTAAAGAAGTAAAACCTCTTTTTATGTACAAAAATATTCTAAATAGCATTTCCACTTTTTCTACACCTGGGTTTAACAGCACCTTTCATTTGGGGAAATAAATTGTAGGGTCGTCTGTGAATGAAGTCGAGCGTTTTTTTTTATTAAAAACGAACATTACGGATTATTTCGCATCGAGGAAATCATTCATTTGAGAAAAAAAAAAACACCGGCAGGCCCACGTGAAACGGACTTAGGAAATTTCTAATGTCTCCTCGAAGTGTGCGCAGAGTGTCTTGTTTTTACCTCAGCTGCGGTAGCCCTCCTGGAATAAAATTACTAGTCTCTTTTCTGTGTGCCTTTGCAGGCAAATCGTGCGGCGAATAAGGTTTGTTCGCATAACGGACTCCTTCATTTATTGCAACGTCCTGGGTATTTTCAAAGCAGTACACTGGAATGAGAAACCTGAAAACGTCCACTGTCATAAACGAGAGTCGCGGTGCGTTCATCATATACCGGTTTGTGGGCCAACGCTTGCAGGTAAGCCGCACAGTCGCATTCTGAGCAGTGACTTTCAGATGTATTAGGTACCGTGATCTTACACCGGCGACATGTACGGCAGAAGACCTGAATTATACGAGAGCACCTGAAGCAGAGCAGCGGGCTAATGAATTGAGTATTGGTTCTTTGGTTTCAAATGAAACAAATTCTAACTCTTAATTAAAGCATTGCCTGGGAAACAAGGCTGTTTCTGTGCAGTTGATGCTGCATAGCTGTAATTATTTACATAACTGCTACCAACAGCTTTAAAGTAGACTATATAAAGCGTAGTGTGTGCTTTATAAATAAAATAACCGCAAGAACCACCTTGTGCCGCTAGTAACTACGGGAACGAAGCTTTGAGGTTGAAATACAAGAAATACCTTGAAATATGGCGAAAACAGCATAGCGAGCAGTACAAAGCAAATTAAATGTGTAACGAAAAAAGACAAATACAAAAACAATAGAAGCAGTATGTATTAAGGAGCAAAAGGATGTGAAGACAGAGTTGCTGAAATTACGAAACGGAAATCGACTTGGAAGGAGCAGTAATTGCTGAAACAGATATGTGCTAATCTAGTTGAATAATACAGCGAACACCTTAAAACTGGAAGATTTGGCAGAAGTAACGGAAAACCCGGTAAAAAAGTAGAAGAGTTTATTGGGGAGTGATTGGATTACGAAATGCATATAGCTAGGATGGCCGTGGCTGGTGCCAGACAAGTGTGAATGGATATCAGTGGCAGAAGTGTCCGCATCAGACCTCTCGACCAAGCTAGTGATGATGAATAAACATTTTGGCTTGTTTGGGGTGTCAATGGCAACTGCAGCAGCAGCTTGTGCTAATTATGGTTGCTTGCTATCTCCGCTCTTACCCGTCGTTAGGCTATATTACAACTTTGCATGACTTACAATTTCAGCTCTTTCGAAGCTTTTCAAGGATGGTGTGCGGAGCTGGACACTCATGCTAAGCGCTTCACGCACAGTTAGTTCGGGAAGGAGGCAGTCATCCTGCATGACGTAGCAGCTCTGCATGTTGAACAGCTTCGTGTCCCGGACGCAGCCGTTGACTTGAACCTCGCCATTGTAACCTTTGTCGCTGTGGGCAGACGAAAGCCATCAGAACCATGCATCTAGTCCCGTTATAAGAAGTACAGAGTACTATATCAAATATCAATTAAACATACGACCTGTACTTGCATCTGCTGGTAAGAATAAAGCAGCTGGCGTTGATCGGCTGTGTCGAGGTTTAAAAGAGAACACGGGCTAGCTGGTTGTACATGACTTGTTTTGACACGCGGTGTACGCCTACATCGCTTTAAAGTAAGTGAAAATTATCCCCAGGACTGAGCAGTTCTGCGTAATTACAAATGGCGTTTAACACCAGAGCGCACAAGGAGTCAGTGCCGCCATAATTGTGTGGGTTGAAGCATATAAGTTGTGTATATAAGTGTGCGTTTCTCTATGTAGGTTATTATAGAATGGCGGCGTGTTATTCTTAATAGACCATGTTCTCCAGGAAGTGGGATACGATTAAATAAAAGATAAAACGCGCTGAAAATAGGGAGTAGAAAATTTGTTGCAGGATGCTTGTACTTCAGGCCCCTTAGATTTCATCATGCACACGTAAATTTTTGCTGTACAGTTTTGACAAACGGTGCATATTTAATATTACACGAACATTGCACAATTGCCAGCGCGCGCAGTGACATCTGTGCCGGCACAAAATTATAATGGCATAAGGACTGTATAGGGCGATTGGTTTTGTTTGGTTTAGGAGGGTTTAACGTTCCAGAGTGATTCAGGCTAAAAGGGAGGCCGCAGTGAAACTCTCCGGATAATTTCGACCACTTGGGGTTCTTTAACGTGCACTGACATCACACAGTGCACGGGCCTCTAGAATTTCGCCTCCATCGAAATTCGACAGCCTCGGTCGGGATCGAACCCGCGTCTTTCGGGTCGGCAGCCGAACGCCATAACCACTGAGCCACCGCGGCGGCTGCATAGGGCGAATATATGGGAAATAACAAGGAAGTTTTGTTACCGCAACAAGTCAAAGCCCTCGTTTAACTGGAGCAAACGCAGCTATACTGACTGCTTCGTTATTTCCACGTAAAATGTATTGTAGAGATCCGACAAGAGTGCAGGAACCAATGGTTTCACAGTGCGTAAAATCGAGCAACTAATGGTTTTGCTATCATAATACTGTCTGCATCAGTTAAGACGCACCGGAGGTGGTTGTGGAAATCTTGGAGATCTGACTTGAATGAAGAGGAGGCCGGAGACTATTTGTGATGGAGATTAACGACTGTTACAAAAATATTTAGCAGGCCAATATACAGCTGTCGAACAAGTGCGACAATCTGCGGCCGCTCTAGCCGACCGCCGAAAGTTGCAGCCAAGGAGTCCGCCTCTCAGCAACACAGCCTGGCGCACATTACGCTAGTGAGAGCCAGATAGAGCCTTAACCTAGAATTCGCTAGCCTAGTCAGGACTCTGTTATCGCGCCTTTTTACACGTTTTTAAAAACATCGAGGACAGAGAAGTGGTGTTGGTCGCCTCCTGGGACCAGCTCTAGTATTCTAAAAAAAAAAACAAAATCCTCATAATGCATCATCAAGGCCATCGAGGGTTGGGCATCGGACCAAGGACCTCGCTGAAACAAACAAACAAACAAACAAACAAACAAACAAACAAACAACAAACAAACAAACAAACAAGCAAGCAAGCAAGCAAGCAAGCAAGCAAGCAAGCAAACAAGCAAACATCATTCAAAACCCTCAATAGCGCGCACTTCTCGCCTAGCCCAACGCGATGGACCCATCGTGAAAGCGTCACAGGCGCGAAGCTAATAGTTGCCCGCGCTCTTCACGTTCTTTTGTTTGCGCCCCGAGCTCCCTGCCGTAACTACGTAGTCAAGTCCATAGTTTACGCATGAAAATTCTTGGCACTTTGCGGCACTTGAGTTACTTTTTCTCTGACTATAAATAGAGTCATTGAAGCGACTATGTTTCGTTGAGCGCTGAACTTCTCGGAAACTTCCGACCTGGCGGAGGGCGAGCTCTTACTTTAATGGAGGCTCGCGGGGTGGAGCTAAGACGGCACTAATTGAGCGCCACCTTACACAATTATGAACAGATAATGCTGAAACTTGCAAAACAATACCGTGCACTACGACAGCAAGGTGATGGTATTCTTGGAAGGTGAATTCGAGCGACTTTATTGATCACACTTTCGGTAGTGTTTCGTGTCTGTTCCTTTCATTCATTTTCAGGCGAAATTGTGTTTCTTTTTCTTTTACACACGCGTACGTCAAAGCGATGGTATGTCTCTTGGCTGCTCACCCGAGACAGGCGGGTTGAAACCGGTTGTGGCGGTCGCATTTCGATGGAGGCGAAATGCTAGAGGCCGTATGGTCGAAATTCCAAGGAACCTTCCACTATGGCTCCTTTCGAGACTGAGTCGCTTTGGGACGCTAAACCCCATGAAGCCAAAACCAAGCAGTACGTGTACAAGCCATTTGAGATCTGTCCGATAACCCGCGAGGGGCCGATTTCACTACAACATAAAAGCAGGGGCAGGGCAGCCATGAACTTTAACTCGGTAAGCTTTAACGACGCTGAGCCGCTAGCTGTTTTGGCTGTCATCGAGTTTTGATTTTTTGTAAGGTTGTAAATCAGCTCTAAAAGATATTGTTGTTGATGTTTGGTTCGTCGTTTCTTTTTTTTGCAGCTTGCAGCGTTCGCTCGCTGGGAGGAATTCTTGAGTTTACGCCAATCACCCTCGTCACGATTTCTTCAATTCTTTTCTTCTTTCACTCCCTCTCTTATCCCTTCCCTTACGGCGCGGTTCAGGTGTCCAACGATATATGAGACAGATACTGCGCCATTTTCTTTCCCCCAAAAAACCAATCAATCAATCGTATGCATGTGAGCGTCTTCAACGTTACGACGATGATACGCTCAGAACATTGCAGCTCCGAGCGCAGCGCGCGTACAAGCCTTTTTAGAACTGTACTGATAACCACCGAGGGGGGCGAATTCACTATAACGTAAAAGTAGAGGCAGGGCACTAGTGAGCTCTGCGCCAGTTATATTTTATGATTTTGAGCCGCGAGTCTATTTAAGCTGTCATCGTGTTTTTTTTTTCTGGAGGTTACAAGCTAGCCTTAAAAAAGATTATTGTTGATGTTCTGTACGCCGTCTTTTTACGACTTCCGCAGACCGCTCGCAACGTCCGACAGCAGCTTTGAGAGCAATGCTTGAGTTTACGTCTATCCGCTCCCGCAACAACTTATTTAATTATGGTAGGTGTGTTAACCCCTTCTACGTGTCCTGTCCTGTGCCTGCTGCGGCCGCGTTATCCACGCAGATTGATGCGGATGTAGTGATGGCATACAGGAAGAGCCCCCGCCTTGTGTTCAATAGGACCGCGGCTCGAATCCCGGGCCCGCCGCGAAAACTCCTCCGGATTAAAAAAAAAAAGAAATCCGAGAAAACCTCGTGTATGAAGACAACTATATGCTTCTACGATGCAGAAAAGCGATTTTTTAAATATAGGCTTTTTCAGGTATGGAGGTTGCTGCCGTGCGCAATAATATCTGCGTTGACGGTCATCAGGAAAAGGTGAATAATATTAACCAATTGGCCTCTTAACTAATTTCTGATAATTAACTCAACTATTCCAGTTAGGCGCCTGGTTACAAACAGATTTGTAGCCAGTAGTTAGAGCCATATTAGATATTATAATTTTGAAAACGCAATTACCCTTGGCGCTGTGGCTCCAAAACATTTCGCTATTTCGACTAGTTACATGCACTAGAGGGGTTGCTTTGCCTGCGTTGTTTTCGAAAGTGTATGTATTTTGACACGATGAAACCAAAATTTGTTGGGCCACACCGCTGAAGGAAATTGCGTTTTCGAAATTCTAAAAGCTGTTATGGGCACCAGTAAGGACTGGCTACGAATCTCTAATTGCAGCCAGGTTTCAAACTGTAATAGTTAAAAAGATGATTATCAAAATAAGTTAACCGATCAATAAGCTAACCGTCACCTTTTTCCTGCCCCTCCAGGGCCACTCTACCCTGCACCTCACACTCCGGCAACGGTCGCTTTGGGCAACCGAATTCGAACCGGAAGCCCTAAAACCCGGACCGCTTTCCAAAGTACACTCATTTTCCTTCGGCAAAGAAATCACCCAATCATTCACTGGCTACTGCGACTCTGTTGCTTTGATGGCAGTTCAGTGGCAGTGGCAAACGAGTTCCGTTGCAATGGCAGTACTGCATGTCGTCATCCGTGGCGCCAGTATCTAGTTCTGATCCCTCGTCATAACGACGGGGACGTGGAAGGGGACACAATTTGTCCCCTTTCACGTCTTCGTATTTCGCGCTGGTGATTCATCATGACACCCTGTTCGCCTCTGTGTTCGACCTCAGGTTCGCCGCGGCTTTTGAACGATGTTCAGCCCAATACGCCGAGATCGGGAGCTAAAAGGATTTCACGCTTAAAAAGTAAACTCAGTGGTTAGGGCGCTCGGTTACTGATCCGGAGTTCCGGGTTCGAACCCGACCGCGGCGGCTGCGTTTTTATGGAGGCAGTACGCTAAGGCGCCCGTGTGCTGTGCGATGTCATAGCACGTTAAAGATCCCTAGGTGATCGAAATTTTTCCGGAGCCCTCTACTACGGCACTCCTTTCTTCCTTTCTTCTTTCACTCCCTCCTTTATCCCTTCTCTTACGGCGCTGTTCAGGTGTCCACCCATGTAAGAAACAAATACTGTGCCATTTTATTTCCCCCAACACCAATTATTGTTATTATTATTATTACTGTACGTCATTAGAGGAGTATTAAGTACCAAATACAACATTTACTCAACTCAATGGTGTTGCCTCCCATGCATCAAATGCAATGCACTGGAATTGTTTGCAGCATTTGTTCAGAAGCTAATAATTCTTTTCTAACTTTGACTCTCGAATTTCAAAGGATTGTATAAGAACATTTATATATTATGGACGGTTGCTGCATCATTCGAGGGCCTTGGATGGAAGAATCATTAGAAGCACTTTGAGAAAGCTTATCTGTTCGCTACAAACGCAAAGCTCCCAGTGCCCAGAGGATGGACTTAGTGTTCCGACTTTTTTCACGGGTAGCTGTGCAGAAATATTGATATTGAAATCACAAGCAAAGTATCAAGCAAAACACTCTCACTAATGTCCTGAGAGGATATTCATGAGAGTCGTTTTTCCAGCGCCGGAGGGTCCCATTATTGCAGTTAGCGTTCCCGGAGCGCATCTTCCGTACATGTGGCTGATAAGTACTTTCCTGCCTGGAATCACAAGGAAAGAAATACGAGAAGCCAGTGGCTAATTGTGCCCATTTGTTAGCATCGGGGAGAGAACAAAGTACTTTTTTCAAGTGACCTGCGTCACTGCCTTCGAATGAACAAAATTAACAACCTGTGTATACCAGAATGCATTGATTATCATCCACGAAGTCAGCAATGCCTTGGAACTATTTGATGATACCCAGTTTCCTATTGTAATGTTTTATGAACATTGTTTAGATCTTTTGCTGGTTACAAAAGGCATCTCCGCAAGTTCATCTATGCACCTGCAACAGCTTAAACTCGATGAGCTTTAGTTTATTACAAAGTCTGATGTATTTTATTTCCTGAACATATGAAGTAAGTTGTTTGCAAACGAACAAGTTATGCAAAAAAATTATTTCGCTCAAATTGCACAGCAAGAAGCGGGGATTCGAATTATGTATTGCACTGAAACGACAAGAACTGAAGTGATGCAACAAAAAGCTTACTTTTTCCGGCCGGCACTTCATACTTTATGTCCTTCCATTCTAATGCAACCGGACTGCAGGTTCGGTTCCGCAAGACGTCACTGTCTCCGGAAGAAGAGTTCAGGGCAACGAAGCCATTGGTGCCGTTTCGAGCAAATGTGATGGTCATAGCGTGGTCTGCAAAAATTGTTCTTTTTTCAAGTAAGAAATTTAAGTGGAAAGGATGCAGGGCATTCTCATTCCTGGTTGTATGAATTGTTTGAAAGATCTTCGATTGGTTTCGTGATTACCGAAACGCATACGTGCATTTTTTCAAATATGCATGGCTGATGCAGTCGCCGAACTAATAGTTTTTCAGTGGGCCGCCAAGCGAGGAATTAAATGCGCGCACACAACACACACGCACGCATCTGTAATAGCCGGGGCACATTGAAAAAAAAAGGAACCCGAATGGTAACAAATTATAGAATACAGCTGCGTGCCTAACGTCTTCTTCCTAAAGTGGCTCCTGTAAATATGAATATTATATATTAATTCAAATAAATACCAGCTGTTCCCATCTTTAAATCACAGATTTTTGTGGAGTACCAGTGGGCCAAATATGTTGTCGCGCAGGCTACAAATAACAAACGCCGAAGACAAAGCACCAAGCAAAAGGAAAAAGTTTTATTTGATGACCACCTGAAATATACTATATGTATTTGGTGAGCGTATATTGCGATGGCTATAGTATCGACAGAGAGTTCAGCAGCAGGGACTTTTAATTGAATAGCGTTAAGGGCCTCGCCGTGAGCAAAAAAATCCACTCCAGAAGCAACCTACATGGCAAGTGGGCCGCCTAGGTTACCTGCCCTTGTGACGTCATCGCGATCTACCCAACGGATGGTTAGCAAACTGTCCACCGTGGCAGGTGGCAGTTAAAATTAAAGATTGGTCGCGATACATTGCTCGGGAAGAGCAACCTAGCTAGGTCTCGCAAGCCCCACCGGTGGCATCACCTGCCATCGCGCAAGGCCACGGCGCATGGCTTAACCGCTGCAACAATGCGCCACGAATGGTGTGAGGACTCCCGGAGATTTATGAATGTAAAGTAGAGAATGACAAATTCCGCGTATAAGGGCATTAGCCCATTAACTCTATCGCGTCATAAACTAAGGCCGAGTTTAAGTGTCACCTCCAGTATTTGTCCCTGTATGCGACCATACTTCATAGTGAACTGTGAGGAAGGTTTTAGTTTGCCTGGAGTAGAAGTAGCATGCTTGTGTTTGCGACTGACAGGTTTGTGTGGCGGTGGAGTGCTGCCTCGTTTGAAATTGTTTTCTGTATGGTTTCATGCCACCATCGTGCTTATGATGCGAGTACGTTGTTCCTCTATATTCGTGGTCTCTGTATTGCTTGCTTTCTCTCTATCTGGCCACGAACAGTTCATATTATATGTTTATGTAGTCAAGTTTTTTTCACAGTAATCTCATCTTTCACCTGGTTGTCATCGATTTTATGTGTATTTAAGCAGCGTCTGCATGTCTTAACGAAATGAGTTGTTGGACCGGCTGTGGTCCTGAGAAGGAAGGCTACAACCGATTAAGTAAAAATTTCTTACGATGGTTTTCTTGAGGGAGAATAGCTTAGAAATGCCCGCTCCTATTTTGCCTGAGTTAAATGCCTATAGAACTCTCGAGGGCTTCTTTAGGTATATGTTTCCAGTCATTCTTGGGGATACCACTTTACGTTATAATTTATGAAAAAAGCTTAATATTGACATCTGTTGTGTGCGGAGAACCCGGACCCACGTATTGTCGGAGGCAATTTTGCAACAATGGCGTTCGGTAGCTGTGCTTCTCTCGTATGACGCTCTCTTGTTTCCGCCTGAGAAAGTGAAGGCACAAGGGTGATGCATAATGTTTCCGCAGAAATCATTCTTATCGCCAGTTTACTGTTATAGCGCTTGCTTTCTGCAGGGCCATATTATACTTCCTTGCTTAAGATTAAAACAGGCCTTATTCTGCTGCTGTGGGCAACTGCCCTGACACAGTAAGCAGAAAATACATAACTATTGGTGGCTTTTCGAATTCAACATTAGCTTGGCTCAAACTTTATAGGACAGAGCTTACGTTTGCAGGTTACTTTATTTGGCATTTAAACACCAGTAGTCCCCGGTCCGATAAAACAGGAGTCATCGACTTCTCAAATGTGAATTGTTGGGCTCGGCAAAGGACTCGAGCCACAACGCAACAGAGCTTCCTAGCGTCACGCGCCATTGAGTCACACTGACGCAACCGCAGTCAGTGCGAAGGACAAGGCCCCTTCAAATCTCCTTGCTTCGTTGCTACGCGACCTGGTGTACGGAAGCAGCATCGGCTACGCGCTTGTCGAAGAGAAACCCAGCATGACGCGGATTTGCAGCCATGGCCGCGCCTCCGCCGCAAACAAGGAAGCGATAGTGATAAGCGGATATTAGCGTGCGCCTTTTGCATCTTTAGTGCCTCGCGGAGGTCATATATTTATCCCGTCTTTCTTCAGGTGCAAGATGCGCTCGAGACATCGTAATATTCTCAGTGTGGATGTTTGAGGCACCCTCTCGAAATATGTCAGTAGCCGGTGGCGCGGTTAGGATGGAGCATATTGACTTCAAGTAAAGGCATGCGCTCAGCAGCAAACACGGCGCTGTGTCTTCTCTGTAGGCAAAAATTTGTGTGAAAGCATATTTGTCTTGCGGTCTGGGCTGTATTTATATGCTGTTATGAACAGTCGGCGAGAGACGACGTGAATAACATCAGATGATTGAGTGAATGATTGATTGTTTAACTCTCCGTACTGTACTCCACGTACAGTCATATACGTATGATGGGCTAGTAATTTTCTAGGCCATTTGCTCCGTTATTGTTGGACTGAGTGTTTAAAACTATTAGCTTGTGTACTTCTTTGAAGGGAAACGTTTAACGATTGTGTAGCGAAGGTATAAACCCATAAGTGTTCGGAATGCACAAAGGATCAATAGTTTATGAGTGCAAATCGATGGAATTGGGTGTATATCACATAACAGGTTTAAATGGAAAGTTTGTATAGTTGCATAAGGAAACATTCCAATCTATTTGCTTGAGTTGCGAACGCAAGAAAAATGCTCAAACGCGTTTGACTGATGAGCCACTGTTTTGTGACGTTTCAGTAAGAAAGATTTCAATGGCCTCAGATTAGTTTGCGCAGCAGGCGACCTGAGCTTGTAGCCTGAAGTCAAGCATAAGAAAACTTTAAATTGCGATGCACGATTTCTCGTAAGAAGAATTAGATGTCACATCTTATCTTCTCTAGCTATGTTTACATCGCAAGAAGTTTTTAATATGTAAAACAATACCTTGGAATTGCATTATCTATGACCCAAAGGGAAAAACAGACTGCACATTGTAAATCTACTTAGATTTCTTCTCATTACGCGCGCACATTTTCGACAATAGGGGAAAGATGTTAGCTTTAGTTAATTTGTTGAAATCTGCGAAACGCATTGCGCCTAAAATATCAGCTGTGCTTAACTCAATGATGTATTAAGCAAATGACATTTCGCGGCTAAAACACAAGCAAATGGAGAACATTTCGAATACCAAACGCTTACCGAGGTGGCGCCTCACAGGCGTTGCGGCGGCCGCCGGAAAGCGAGTTAGTAGTGAACTTCCTGAACTGGGGAGTTCCAGTTTCCAGGCGTGAACGAGCTCCAACAGGAATCTCGGGAAGGGTTTCCTCCGCTTCACCGACGACACCGGAGGGAGGCCTGTGGCATGACAGCAGCATCATCGTGTCGGCTCTCCTTCCTTCTCTTTTCGTTTCATCACTCGTGCAATTGTTTGCTCTCTCACGGCCCAACTGACTGCGAAGGCCGGCGCACAGCAGTGGCAGGCGAGGAGGGGTGGCGAGGGTGAGGGTGAAGGAGGAGAAGGGGCAACAGCCACCATGGAAGCGACTGTGCGCAGCTGCTGCCGGTCTAAAGCGAACACAGAAAAATCGACACAGGCACGTGGCCGCTGGCGCGGCGTCGACACAGAGAACCCCTCCGAGGTTTAGACGACTCTCCCCTTTGCGGCAGCTGCAAAAACACAACTCGCTGTCGGCTGGCTCCCGGGCTGTCAGTGCGTTGCGGGAAGAGTGTAGAGTGGTTGACGGCAGCACGTGCTTGACGACATCGTCACTCATACTAACAGGGTGCTTGTGACATCGTTAAAATCGATGGACGCTTCATTAGGGGCAAAGTTACGACTGGGTATCTTGAAGGAGGTCGTCTTATTGAGTTCAAGTTGAAAGGCTATCCGAACAACCCTGAGGAACAGCCCTGAAACTACGACACGTGAAGACGAAAGAAACAGAAATGACGGGCGCTTAACCGCATTCGTAAAGCGAGCGATCAGCGCCAGCTCGATTGAGAAATGAGTGAAGAAATAAGGACGCAATGTGTAACGAGCTTCTTGATGGTCGCTGTGATGGTGGGGCCATTGCTAACGCTTATGTGATGAGGATGTGTGTTCCTTTGCCTTTTACCGCGGCATTTATTGGCTGTGTGTCATTTTTGGTTCTTGCGTCAGGATCACGCCTGCTTTGTAGCCAGGAAAATGTGCACGTGTTGCGTATTCTGCATTTTCCTTGCATTGCCTGCTGAACTCGACATTAATGTACGCGTTTCGCTATCATGTCGACTTCGTTGAATTGACTTCGCAACTGAAGACTGATTCGTCGTCTTAGAATAATTGCCTCACGCAAAAGTGGCCATCACGGACGATTGACAAGCATGTTCTCGTGGCAGCCATTTGGACAATTTTGACTCCGTTTTGTTGCGACTGCTCGCCCAGCCCGGTAACTTCTCACCTTAGCACTAAAAAAAAAATACGCTAGAAAGAGAAACTGCGTGCCTCTCAAACTATTGCATTTGATGAAAACTTCGTCCTAGTACGTGTCTGAAACTTGTCTACTGATCGCTCAGAGCAATAAGTCTGCCGACAAAGACGACCGGATGTATCGACCCATTCCCGGACAATATAAGTGTTTCTTTTAAAACACACTGGAAGAAATTTATTTGCGTAAAATCTAAAACAAGAGAAAATGTGATACAACACGGTAGGACGTCCCTCAAATTTCTGCCCTGAACTTCAAGTTTTTGTATTATTCTGCATTTTATTTTTCTTATATGAATTTTAATTAGTTTATAACTTTTTTTGCTAGGTCAACTGCTGTGGTGGAGCTCTAGCATAGAGTTCAAGCTGTTGGCACGAGGGAGGATTCAAATATGAACACATTGAAACCATCTATATCTTAGATTGCAGTAACAAGCTAGCGTTACGGTCGATCGACGTAGAATGAAATTCGCCTCTCTTTATTTCGAAGAGGTTTTCTGGCATGCATTAACTAACCCGATTTGACTCCAAGGTAGAGAGGAGGTAGGAGGATGTTTCTTGATAATCACAAAGTGAACCCTTCTATACGAAGACTAGTCCTTTTGTCGAAACCTTGGCAAGCACCCTGAGGCTTTTACCTCAGAAAAAGCTATTAAAACCGAATAATTGAGCACCTAAATATTTATCATGTGATATCAGAGCACCAATATGGATTCCAACAAGGTAAATTGACTGAGTCTGTACTTATACAACTTCGAGAAAAAATTGTGAAGAATATTGATAAACATTACAATATACGTATCTTTCTAGACTTCAAAAAGCGTTTGATTCGAAAAAAGCATGCCATTTTTTTTCGCCAAAATGCCTTACTACGGCATAAGAGGCCCTCCGCTTAAACTGTAGCGCAGTTATCTATCGAATCGTGTGCAGTTTGTCGAAATAAATAAAAATAACCCCGTTAGGATACAGGTTGAATAAAATTCGGTGTTCCCCAAGGCTCAATTCTAGGTCCCGTAATATTCCTGCTTTATATAAATGGCATTGTCTGTTTACATAATACCCAGGACATCATTCTTTACGCTGATGATACAAATGTTTTTTTTCTTCCGATGACTTATCATCCTTGTTCGCTACCGGAAATCTGTGGCTCCAGAATCTATTCCACTGGATTGATGCAGATCAACTTATTTTAAATGTGAAGAAAACAAAATATATTGTATTTAATTCCATCAATAAGCAGGTCAATAATCCGTACACACTGAATTTTAACATTCAGGCTTTAGAAAGAGTATCCGAGCATAAATTTATAGGGGTAAAATTCCCCGGACACCTGCGCTGGACAGGCCATGTGAATTCAATGAAAAGTAGCATTGCTCAAATGTTAGGCTTGCTGACTAGAATTTCGCGCTTACCTCCCAAAGAACCTCAAACGTCAGTTATATTTTGCTCTGATTCATTCCCGGTTAATTTACTGTCTGCTTGTATGGGGTTCTACCTCAATATCCAACTTGAAAAACTAGCACGTGATGCAAAAGAAATGCTTATGATTCATCCACGGCTTATTCAATTACGAACATGTATCCGAGAACCTTGGAAAGGATGGTATATTGAATATTGAAGCCTTGTATTACGAACGACTTTCCGAAACTATTTATCTAGAGGTCAAAACAAATCGTGAATTGTTCGTTTCTACCTATGCTAAGGATATACCACATAAAAAATTCAAGCATCTCTCCATCTTGAAACCTTTGATTAGAACGAGTTAATGTATGCAACTACTTAAGTGGCAAATTCCCAACTGTTTAAACCTGTTCCTCGTTTTAACTGAAATCACTGATTGTCCGCCCTCCCGGCTTTCCTTCAGGAAAAAGGCTAAAGCTTATTATCTGCATAACCTGTAACTATCCTACATATTTTGTTCGATGGCGGCACGTGTGATATATCCTATGTTTAAGAGAATGTTATCTCATCAATTTGTGTATGTAATTTTACTTTCTACTGCGTTAAATGTTCCCAGTGTTCTTTTTGTTATCTTCAAGGTCATATTGTTAATATTTACTGAAAACAGGCTGTTACATCAATGTATAATTTGAATCATTTATGATCCTTATGCGTTGTTGCAGTTTTTCTTTCTAGTACACGATACTGCTTCTCTTTTTCATGCTAAATTTTGATTTACGTGCTATGCTTGTTAGCTTCAGGCCCGTAATTAACTTTAAACAATATGTCTATAGTTAAATGCACGTCAACTTATACTTTTGATGAATCGTGATTGTATAAAGTGCTCTTTTTGCTTTCTTGTTCTTGTTAAACGTATACGTTCACTTTACTCTGTCAGTACTGCTGCCTGCTTGCGCTGGAAGTTTTTGCTGGGACAAGGGCCTAGTCAGGCGATCACTGTTTTCGCCTTTTGCTTTTGCCCTATGACATTATTTTTGTAATGTCTAAAGCACAATAAACAACTAAAACAAACGATTTGACTCCGTAATGATTGATTGACGGTAGTCATTGTTGTGACTAATCTAAATCATAAAAATTTTGTATCGAGGTAATGAAACTTTACTTGCGGTTAACAAGAGCAAGCAGGGCAATTTTTAAGACTATTTCTTTTCCCCTTTCATTTTTACAGAATGCTTGGAAGCAAATTTTATTCATATAATAAACAATTAAGTATCCCAAGAGCAGTGTTTATTGATGGTAGAGCAGCCTTCTGTCTAAAAATTTTGTATTCCTAGTTGGCTTTGTTTATGGGCTCGAAGCGACGCACTGGGAGATCTGACGTAACGTGGGGAGTGCATGCGACCACCTGCCACTGATGAGCGACAGTGTGATGCCTTTTGTATAATTTTATGTCAGGCATAGCAATAGAACAGCGTTGGGCGAGAAGCTTTTATTTTCAGCGAAATACGCTACTCGTTCGAGCGCATGTATGTAACGAATGGGGTGTAGTTAATTGTTAATATGGCGCAAGGATAGGTAGGCGACTGTGTTGCAATTAAGGGCTCCTTATTTGTGCCGTATCTACTAAATCCACCTTGCAGTATATTTACAACTACGTTGTAATTATTAAACCAACGTGCTGATGGAATTGCACAGCCAAGAGTGGGGTGTGGCTTGATCCTGGTGACCGCAGCTCACAACGCACTCCCTCACCAAAATCGGATTTGGACACCCTCGTGTTACCCGCCGCGGTGGCTCAGTGGCTAGGGCGCTCGACTACTGATCCGGAGTTCCCGGGTTCGAACCCGACCGCGGCGGCTGCGTTTTTATGGAGGCAAAACGCTAAGGCGCCCGTGTGCTGTGCGATGTCAGTGCACGTTAAAGATCCCCAGGTGGTCGGAATTATTCCGGAGCCCTCCACCACGGCACCTAATTCTTCCTTTCTTCTTTCACTCCCTCTCTTATCCCTTCCCTTACGGCGCGGTTCAGGTGTCCAACGATATATGAGACAGATACTGCGCCATTCCCTTTCCCCCCCCAAAAAACAATTATTAAACCAATTATTATCACCCTCGTGTTATAAATGGCCAACAATATCCTACATAAATTCGCTGATCACATTGCAGGCAAAGAAGAACTGTAAGAATAAATAATTTGCAGAAAACTAAAGTATTGTTACAATAGTCCCGGAAAGGAACAGCAGTTTACGCTAGGTCACTAGGCGCTGGAAGTGGTAAGGAAATACGTCTACTTAGGGCATGTAGTGACCGCAGATACAGACCACACGAGCGAAATATCTAGAAGAATAAGAAAAGTGGAACGTATTTGGCAGTTACTCTGATATGATGAATTAAAGTTTACCAGTACTCTCTAGAGAAAAGTAAACAGGGTGATCAAAATTAAGCTTTTGAGATCTGTTAAAATGAGGCGTTGATTGGTGCGCACAAACGACCCCTCCATAAGTTGTGCGATCAGGAAGACAATGCGCGATTATAACTGTCAATGTCGGGCATATAATAAAATAAAATTTATTAATTACTTTTTATCCACTGCGCCTAGCGTGAATGTATATATCGGAAAATAGAACTGGTCGCATTTCTATACTTCTGCATTTGGCCGAATTCTTCTACAGGATGTGTTTATGGTTTATAGCGGTTTGACCTCCCAAAGCGACTCAGGCTATGAAGGACGCCGTAGTGAAGGGCTCCGACAAGCTGGGGTTCTTTTACATGTACTGACATCGCACAGTACACGGGCCTCTAGAATTTCGCCTCCATCAAAATTCGACCGCCGCGGCCAGGATCTAACCGGAGTTCTAGAGGATGTGTGTTACGAGACATTCAGCCCCTATATTTTGAATGATTTCGCCTAATTACGCATGCAAGGCGGTGGCTGTCTACGCGAAGCTCCTCGCTAGTGCGACGCTACTGTTTCTTTGAGATTTTTTTTTTGCCATATACGTGGCCGAAAGTGAATGGGAAACTGCTGTAAGATTCAGCACTGGATCTACGTCTTTATCAGCCGACACTCCGCGTCCCGCCGGGAGTTGTTTCGTTCTAATCGCCACCGCCTTACACGTGCAATTACGCGGATCTAGCTCATCATTTTGGCACCAATATCTCGTGACAGATGTGAGCTTGGAGAATTCTACGAAATTGAACTTTGTAGCAACACGACTGTCTCTTGGCTAACAATATAAACATCCTCACTTACTGCAGCCGCTAAAATGTTGTTTAATCGATGTTGGTTAACTAGGAACCTGATGGCGAAAACTATCATCCCAGTTCGTGCCTGCCTTGGCTAAATAACTTATGTACAGAGAATGATTTTACCTCTCTCCACCTTAAGGAGTTTTGTAAAGCTCAGTTTTGATCCCCGAGGCCTGTACGCATAACAGATGTATCTTACCGGCACAAACTTAAGGGGCAGAAAAGTGAAGCTTAACGAAAAGCTTTAAATTGAAGACAACGCAGTGAGCCAGGGAAAGAAAAGTGCTAGGTGTAACAAGAGACAGGAAAAAAGCACAGTTGGTCAGAAGATAAATGGGATGTAATGACATCCTAGTCGAAATCAAGAGGAAGAAATGGGTTTGGGCAGGGGATGTAATGCAAAGGCAAGATAACCGGTGGGCCTTAAGGACAACGGAGTAGATTCGAAGGGAAGGAAAGCGTAGCAGGTGGCGGAAGAAAGTTAGGTGGGCAGATGAGATTACGAACTTTGCAGGGATAAGGTGGCCGCTGTTGGCACATGATCGAGTTAATTCGAGAGATGTGGGCGAGTCACTTGTCTTGCAGTGGTCGTAATCAGGCTGTTGATGCTGATGCTGTATTTACTGGCATTCTATCAAGCGCCATATAATAAATACAAAAGAAATCTCTTAATTATAAAATGGCTTCAAGTGAAGAAAAATGCGGTGTATGTTGGCTCGAATGCTTCATTCAGTTCGAACATATTGAGGAAGCTGCGGATGTATTTTTTGCACCGCCGCTGGCATCGATGTTAATAGGTCATTTTTTGCTCAGTACTTTCTAATTACTTGAAAGCTATTTGCCCACAGAGCGTCAAATTTAGCTCACTATACGCATTATATCTGTGAAGAAAGTCTGCAATTAAAAACTGCGCACAGCAAATCCCCAGACTGTTTATTTGGGGAAGGGAGGGGGGCATACTATGGAGGCGAAGAGATCACATTCAGGTTGGATGGTTTAAGAAACGTGTCGTTGTTCTTCATGGAGGCTGCGCTTTGTAATGTGTGGATTCGGGGTGTCGTTGCCAGTTCGACCAAATTGCACAGAGGAAACCCTAAGGACAATAAGCGATTGTACTAGATTTTTCGGTTGCATCCTGCGGTTCTTGAACGGAAGCTGCAGATGCGAGGCGTTGATGTACATCTGTGCGTGTGTGCATGGGAACGTTCAGTTTACAAACAGAACAGCCGAAGCGTGGTATTGTTTGTACCACGTGTTCTTCTCGGAGTGCATAAATTAAATTCTCTATACGGGAGCCGCAAACAGCTTTCTTGTCTGCTGTGGCGACACAAGCGAAGAACACAGGCACAAGGTCTTTGTGGGTCACAGGGCACTCACAGCGTTATTCCACCACCTGGCGCCTCCGTCTAGCACTCGGTTTTTATGGAACCAATAAAAGTTTTTCCTCCTATTCCTACCTAAGGCATGAGGCCTAGGCAAAGCGAAGCCGAGCCCAACGTATTAACCGTTCGCAAGTAGGTAAAAAAAAAAGTGAAACTCTTTCAGCGTACATCCTTGCTTTCCTAGCTGGCATGCGTGACTCGAGCCATTAGCCTGGCTCCTGTATTGCGAACTTAAGCAAAAAAAAAAAAACGATCAGTGCTTGACGTGGTTGCCCTTGAAGCGCCAGTACATGGGATGTGTAGCTTCCGCCCCGTGGAGCATTCTGGCTACAGTTGTTGAAAGAGCTTCACCTTTTTTGCTTACTTGCGAGTGGTTAATACATTGCGGTTGGCTTCGCATAACCTAGGCCTCATGCCTTAGAGAGGAGTAGGAGGAAAAACTTTTATGGGTTTCATAAAAACCGAGTGCTAGACGGGGACCCTAGGTGGTGAAACAAGTCGGCAAATTAAAAGAAGTAAGCTCTGGAGAAAAGAAAAGCATGGCCGTGTCTCATAGCGTGCAATGACGAAATTTCTCCTAGCTACCATAAATGGAGCCAATGCAGAGATTGCTTTTCGTTCATGTGCAATAGAAGCCCATAATTGTACATTTCTATTGGTTGGTGGTTGATGCTGGTCGTGACCATCTGAGGAGCACAATGGAGGACGAGGGGCCAAAAGCGAAGAGATGACAAACTGAGCAAAGCACGCTCACGCACAAGAGCATGGCAACAAAGTGGTGGAACATTTAGCATAGCCTCGTGTTCTTCATGAGCCAGACAGCTTTCTTGTGCTTTCTTGGAAAAGGAACTCGATATTCTACCGATATGCTAGCACTCAACCGTCCACAGGATTTTTTTTTATTGGGTACTATGTGTTGCTGCTGCTAATCGAAGGTATATGGATATATTTTCGTTCCAAAATCGATCAGTCCTGTAAACCCATGGTTCATTCTTGAAGTCTACAATATATCTTTTATCAAAAATCTAATCTGACATTAACAGCTTTACTTTTTGTCCTTGTGATTCAACGGCAATAAGTGCGCCACCAATACACCTTTAAGGGGCGATTTCTTTGGCAGAACATGCGTAAAATGACCGTATAGTTATCGTTTACAGCGTGTTTGTCACCTTCTCATTGCACAAATGGCTCACTTGCTCGCGTAAGCATCAGAAGTAGATTAGGATAGAGATTTGGAGTAGTTCGTTAGGAATTATGTTTTTCTCTACGCACTCTGAGGTAACTCACTTGAAGGGCGAAATAAAGACGCTGCTCTGCGCTGTTTGTGTGTTTTTCGCACAAGAAACTGATCCATATTCATCTGGGGTGTCACAGGAAGGGTAGACGAGAGTGGAGCGTCGCTCTATGTGATCAAGGATAATAATAAATTTTTGGGCCGCCGTACTGAAGCAGTTTACAAGAAATCGCTAGTGCGTAGCTAGTCATGCATTGGTCAAACTGCATGGCGCGAAAATAATGTGCGACCAAGGAACACATCAACAACCTGGAGAGTTGCCCTGCCACATATCTTGTCATTGCTGCGTCTGAAACTGCGATGTAGTGCCGCCACTATTTGTTTCGTCAGAGAGAGGTTTGCAGTAGACAACTTGTGAAGTAGCTTGAGAGCTGTGGACTTATATACATAAGCTTCATATGTTTCATTAAACGCTTCATTTGCGGCTTCAGCATCGCATCAGTGTTTCCAGTGTTTCGACTCAATGCGCTCAAGAAAAGATGAATTCGCAAGAAAAATGTGGGATATGATATCTGAAAGCCACGGGAAGTGGCAGATATTGAAGCTGCGCTGATCCGGAAGGATATCATGCTCGTTTTTCGCGTTTTGTCTGAACCGAATTTAGTGGTTCGTATGTAATGATTCGAAGAAATCGCTGCCCCTGTGCAAATACGCTACTAATTTTAGCTTTATGTGATTTTACACTCAACACCTTTAACTATAACACTTACGTATATGATAGACGCACAGGAAAGGTTATTTAAGTCTCAAATATGCTCTTTGCTAAGTTTGTGCCGAATACGTATTGCCCGCTTACAATCACTGTTTCCAAGCAATAGAAATCAATGTTTTACAACGAAGGTTACAGGTAGCAATGTGCTACAATCAAGGTTACAGACAGCAATGTAGACATGTAAGCTGATTAATGATAATTGCCAGAAGTACTCCATCACCAGGACAATGAGCTGGTGAAGCACTGGTTGGTGCAGTCCTACAAAAGAATCTTAAGCAATTCGTGGTGCTGATTCAAAGGTACATCCCCAAGTATATTGCAAGATGTTATGCTCATATTCCTTGCTTTGGTCCAGCCGTTTTTCGAACAGCCTATTCGAAAAAGCACGCAGTGTCAGGGACGCATATTTCTCCGTACAAAGCACTGTGTATCGGCAACAATGCTTTTAGTCGTTCTTGTGGTCACCATAAATGTGAGACCGTTCTGTGATATCCTTGCAGAGTTTGCATGTTGAGTTACGTCAGCGTTCAAAATCCTGCAACAGAACAAAAGTTTGATTGTAGGCCACGAACGAACAATTTTGATCACAAATGTATCTTAAAACAGTACATTCAATAGGATCGAAATCAGTTACAGTGAGACCAGGGTCCTGAAACGCGAGCTTTTGACAGTAGAAAAAAAATCACACTTCTGTTGCAGGCAACACTGCTTCCAAGCAGACACGAACTTTGACGTACACGTCGCTGCATGCATTCTGTGGTCTGTTCATGCGTGGCATTGTACAAAAAAGGCTGAACCTGGATGTACCACACTCCGTTTTCGAGCGACCACTATCGGAGTTGGACTTACCATAATATTCAAGCCTTGTTTTCCGTGCGCACAGCGACTTCGTTTCCTCGAGAGGGGTTCTCTCTTCTTCCTGAATTTACCCCAAAACCGCAAGAAAAGGACACTTATGCCTGATTACAGTTTATATGAAAGCCATTTTCAGTGAGATGATGGACATTCGCCCGGTAAATTGCGCAGGCATGGCATGCGGTTGAGGATGCCATCATCTTCATCAGCGAAACTACGTGGAGTGATAGACAAAGGACTTGCCCATCGATCACTAAGCCTGTCCTAAGCCATCTGCGGTCACCTGATCCTCCTGAAATTCCTGATCACATTCACCCATTCGCCTAAATTTCGTTCCTCTAAGGAACCATAAGTTTTAAGTTTCCCCGGTTTTGTGCCTCCCCATGCACGTTTCCGCTTCTTGTTTTCAACCGGAATATCGTCGACTTGCGTTTGTGCCCTAACCCGCTTAGCTCTCTCTCTGTCCCGTAACCTTACACCTAATATTGATACATCTACATCGGTTGTCAATACAAGTTCAGTTTTTATCTTTGACCTCCAGGTTTCTGGCCTAGAGGTCAGTACTGGCAGAATATAATTGTTATATGCATTTTCTTGTAAAGGGACACCGGTAACCTATTGCTTATGTCAGGAGAGGCTTGCCAAATACACTCCGACCTATTCGTATTATCGTAGCTATATTTCAATCACCTCGTGCGTAGTACGTTATTGTCATATTCATGTGTATGTTAGCGGCAAACGAAAACTCCGCCCCTTTGGCGTATGAAAATATTTCCGAACAATAAACTGAGTCATAGGGAATGTGCGGGCACAGGGCGGTCAGTGGCAAGAATGTGCCACCTGAAGTGGAAGGGTTCTGGTGGGCGATAAGTGAACGCAATTATTTCAAGAGCAAGTGGAACGGGCAGCGCGCATCGGCTACAGCTGCCAATTCTTGATTTCGATGGAAAGTGAATAGTGCGTAATGCTTGGCTATTGGTATTTATATATTAGAGCGCTAAGTTTAGGACAAGGGCTAGGAAGTGCGAAAAAAAGACACACGGCACGCAACAACGCAGCGCAGACTTTCTATTGCCTTTTATTTTTGCAGAGGGCATTCTCATGTATACATTATGAACGAGTACAAAAGAAAGAACAAGAAGACAGTAAAAAGAGAGGAAAGAGGAAAAAACCAAAATACAAAAACAGAGCTAAAAAAACTGACATGACTCATTCAAACTCATGCACACGTGTCATTTTTCTGTTTTTTTTTTTACGCGGCAGAGAGCCTCTGTTCTCCGGCTGATAGGGCAATGAACGGGTCTCTGACGCACTCGATGAGTGGGTCCGAAGCAACAGAAAGTTACTCCTACAGGCAGGTAACTTGTCATCCTGTTATGTGATATGAGAAGGAGCGACGTCGTATGGAACAAGGACTTGCACCAGTGGCGTAGCCAGAAATTTTGTTGGGGGGGGGGGGGGGGGGGGCTCATGATGCAGCGCGGCCTTCTCATATAATTTGTGGAAGGATCAAACGCAACAATAATGACTGCATTGCCCCATTGCCATTGACAATGCCATTGTGTATTAGATAACGCTACGCACTGTCTGGACAAGTGATATATGTATTTTTTTTAAATAAAGGAATGCATTCGTATGTCTTAAAAATTGTGGCAGACATGATTACAAAACATAAATCTGAGCAGGGGACGAGACACAGGAAAGAAAGAAACAGGACGAGCTCATCCTGTTTGCTTCTCTTATGTGTCTCGTCCCCTGCTCAGTTTTATGTCTTGTAATCATGTCATGCCAACTATCCCCTTATCGTTCACTCGTGGCAGACATAACTTATACCAATGCTTTCATGATTTTGCATATTAATTAAGTGAAGAAATATCAAACGAAGTGTAGAAATATATAGTTCCGGAGCCAGCAAAGCAGTGCATGTCGCTAATATGAAAAACGTAAAGGCCATGAAATTAGCAAGTAGAGGACAAATATTTTAATGAATGTTTGTCGTTCAAGAACCTTTACATTTTTGTACATATGCAGCGGCCAGGGAAAAATCTCATTGACGCTGTCCTTCGTTCCAGTGTGCTGCGCAGCAGCAGCTGTCACAGGTCATGCATTGCGAGTAATTTCACTGAAATATTAGTCGCAACAGCGAGCCATAGATAGGCCTGTGAGAGTTTTTGCTAGGATGGGGCCCCCTTGCGTTACATGACTCCAGGTGCATGGGAGTTGCCATGAAATCCAACCCGAGTTAGCAATGTTCGCGCCAAAATGTCTTTTCTATGGTCTGAAAAAGACACTGGAGGTAGCAAAATCCAGAATGACTTCCGGCGCCGGTGGTTGTTTTGGTCAGCGGTGCGTGACAGTTCGGGAAAATTTCGGGGGGGGGGGGGGGGGGAGGCTGAAGCCCCATAAGACCCCCCCCCCTTCCTTGCTACGCCCCTAACTTGCACATATTCTTGGCCTAATGCGATGCGTGGATGCTAACTAAAGAGCGTTTGTACTAGTGCTCTCTGAAACCTTTGTTCGTGCACGTTCGCGTGTAGCCCCCGTATGCTGCTCCTCATGACTGTGGGATTTTTTAAACAACTCGCTCGAAGCATGCCGCGAAATTGTTCTGATCCTTAACATCGCAAGGCTTCTCGTTGTTCGCGTCGTTTCCTTTGGGGTTTACTTTGGTAACGGTAATGCTGTGCGGTGTTTGGTGTTCCCCAGCGACACATGGGCTATAAAGGACATCTTAGAGGAGAGCTCCGAATTGATTACCGAATTACCGTGCGATCGCACAGGACGCGGGCATTTTTTTTCATGTCGCCTCCATCGCAGTGCGATTGCAGAGGCCGGAATTCGACACCACTACCTTGGGAGCAGCAACAGAATGCCAAACCCACGGAACCACCGCGGTGGGTAGATTGGTGTTGACCTTAGCTCGCAAGGCCTTGGATGAATGAAGAAATACTCTCCATAATCAGACTAAAAGAGCATTGGCATACTAAGTTGATGAAAAATCCAAACAACAATTATTACAAGGAAAAGTACAGAAGCATACGGAATATGTCACTTTCGATGATGCGGAGGCGAAAAAAACAGTATTATAGCAACCTGGTTAAGAAAGCCCAAGGTAACTCAAAAGAAATATGGCGGATAATCGCTTCCATTACTAGATCCCTCGAGAAATGTAGTATGTTGCCAGAGCTCAGTGCCTTCAACTCTGACCTAGCATGTCTTGCTTCAACGTTCAACCATTTTTTCCTTAACATAGGTAATAGTATAGCTGCCACCTTGCAAATCAACTCTTGTACTGTTTTGCCAACTCCGTGCTCTAATACTTTTGCTTACACAGAGATAACAGCTGCCGAAATTGTTGCTGTCGTCCGCCAGATGTCGCTTAATAAAGCTATGGGTCATGACGAAATATCAGTGAACATCATTAAGGACAACATTCATATTTTGTGCCTTCCACTGGAAAAAATATTTAATCAGGCTTTTTTATCGGGTATCTATCCTGAAACGCTCAAGATTGGGAGAGTTGTACCGATCTACAAAAACGACAATCCCAATGATGTAGAAAATTACCGCCCAATCACCATACTGAGTTGCATTAATACGCTCTTCGAAAAACTAATAGCTAAGAGAATACAGGATTTTGTTGAAAAATATGGCATCTTAGCCAGAGAACAGCATGGTTTCCGCAGAGGTCATTCTACAGGCACAGCAGTACACTCAGCAACAGAAATAATTAACCGGGCTTTAAATTCAAACAAGATTATTATAGGCATATTCCTTGACATTAGAAAAGCATTCGACACTGTTAAACATGACATTTTGTTACAGAAACTTGAAAGTTATGGATTTCGAGGACCAGCCATCAATTTTTTCCGTAGCTACCTAACTAACCGCATGCAATTCGTACAAATCTCAGATCAAAGATCTTCAATGGGGGAAGTTAGGACAGGAGTTCCGCAAGGGTCAGTACTTGGCCCCCTGCTTTTTTCCCTCTTTATAAATGATTTTCCTCGTTTCATTGAGCATGGACAAGCAGTCATGTACGCAGATGACACAGCTCTACTAATACCTCATCAGTCGGCAGAAAAGGCTGAATCACTTGCAAATGATAGCCTCCAAAAAGCAGCAAATTGGTTTAGCACTAACAAACTAGCGCTAAATGTTAAAAAAACAAAGTTCATTGCTTTCACCTCCCGTCGTAAATCTACCCCCGTAGAATGTAGTCTGCATCTCGATGGATTACCAATTGAACGGGTTCAAAGCTACAAATATTTAGGAGTAACTCTTGATGAGAATCTACACTGGGCACCTCATATAGAAAACTTATGCAAAAAGTTAACCTCTGGGTGCTATGCACTAATTAAAGCACAAAAACATTTTGACAAGAACACACTACGAATGATATATTTCAGCGTTTTCCATAACCATTTAATATACTGCATTGAATCCTGGGGTTTCACCTTCGCATCTTACTTAGCAAAAGTTAGCACTCTCCAGAAAAGGGCTGTCAGAATAATATCATATGCACCGAGAGCAATACCATCCAAACCTCTTTTTGATGAATTAAACATAATGCCCTTCACCAATGTACGTGAGTACAAAACGGCCATTTTAGTCCGCCAGATAATTAGCACGAACTCTCCACATCCTTCTTCCATATTCATCTCTCCCAAACGTGACACTAGGCAGGCACAGCACAATAATTTTAATTTACCCATAGCTCACAACATATACGGGCGGCGCTCAATTTCTTTTATCGGGGCTAAAATATGGAATACCGTGCCGTGTTACATGAAATGCACGTCCAACTTTGTTTCTAAACTAAAACGCCACTACCTTAACAACCAATCTGATGCACCAAGCTAAACACGTGTTGTTGCTCATAGCAATGCTCCATATAGTGATTGTTTAACTCTGACAATGTTTGTAATGGATTCATCACTAGCCATAGCGGCTAAGGATCCAGATGACTACACAGCATTTTGTGTATAAATTTCTGCGTGAATAAACGTTCTGATTCTGATTTTTTAAAAAGGCCTTGTAGAGCTCAAAATACAAGTGGCACTTCGTGCCTTTTCGCCACTTTTCACAGCCTGTGCAGAAGAACACGTGCATTGAGCAAAATAGCTGGTCTCTTATCACTCTCTTTTCCGCTTCCACATCTTCCCTTGGCGCCAGTCTTGAGCATCTTTTCACAAACCCGCTCAAAACGTGATTGGGTATTCAGCTGCCTACAGTCAGGCGGCCTGCCAGTTAACGCTCTCTTGCACCCTCTGATGACATGGCTTGTTGAGCGCATGATTGAGGCATACAGTCGCATTGTTGCGCTTTATCAGTTTTGAATGTGCTGAGTGATGAGGTAACAGGTCCTTTTCTCTTCTTGCTTGGTATTCCCAGTAGACGAGGGAACTGATTTCAATAGCAAGGTCAAGAAACTGAAGGCAGTTGCCGCTGGTGGTCTCATAAGTGATTGCGAGTCCTGGATGAACTAGTTTAAATTGAACAAGGTTTTTCCCCCGAAATTTCAATAATTTTCCTGCTGGATACCAAAACCCGGCGTTCTATTAATTAGTAAAAATATCTTAAGACTGTCGTCAAGTTCAAATGCGTAAAGAGAAAAGAAAGAAATGAGAGAAAAAGAAAAAGGGACGATTTGCTTGAAGCGTATTAGACACTCGAGTTTTCCGTCTACTCTTATTTGCAGTCTGGACTCCCTAATAGCCTCGGGGAATTGAAATGCGCAGTAACCGGCTTACTTTGTTGCTGGACACCTTCAGCATGCCATAAGGTAAACAGAAATGAACGCTAACTAAGCATTTGCCAGCCAGTGTTAGTGTTTGTCCTTTCACTCATTCTCATTTCTGTGCCAGGTTTTTCCATTATATGTATAAGCACGCTCTCTCGCAAAGGTAAAAAAAAAAGGAGCAGAAAGGCGCGAAGCGCCAGTAGTATACTTTCAACGCCACATAAACTTTTAGGCTTGTGTGCAAAAATCAGCTAACTCTAGAAGAGACTAAGCGAAAAATGAATTGTCTTGAGGTTTTAAGCACCAGAACATTAGAAGTTCATGGCGTGTGTCGGCGGATTGTAATAAATTCCACTTTCATGCGGGGCGGCTTAGGCGCTGGCTAGAGGAGATTGTGCGCGAAAGAATGACTGAGGGAGCACCTGTACAAGCTCTCTTTAGGTAACGCCCCTGGCAACCTTGCATCGCATTGCGCCAAGCATTAGTGGAAGCGATTGTTGGATAGGATGTGAGCATTGCTCCGAACAAATACCATTGTGATTAGGGCGCTGGGGTAGGCATTTTCTATGGCGTCGAACACACACGCCAAATGTGTCAGCGACCCGTTCGTTGCTCTGACAGCGGAATAAAAGAGGTTATTAGCCGATCAAAAAGAAAAAAGAAAATGACAAATGTGTCCAGGTTTGCATGAGTCAAGCCTGTTTTCGCTTGAATGTTTTTGTGTGTGTTCTTCGCTTTTTCTCCTCTATTCGGCATTCCTCGATAATAGGCGTGCAAGAATGTGCACTGCTGAAAACAAATGCTAGTTGAAAGTGTGCGCTCTGTTATTCATGTCGCGTATGTTTTTTTTTCACTGTGTTTAGTCTTTATCCTCAAAATAGATCGCTCGTTTATAAATGTAGCTGAGTAATTGGGCAGTTTTTTGCCGAAAAAAAAAGAAACTGCCAGTCTTCTGTGCTGATCCTCCGCTATATACCTTCCTACATAGGCTGATCGGAAATATTATAAGTGCTTTCATGATTTCGCATGTTTGCTTCGTACATTACATGTAATTAAGGAATATCAAGCAAAAGGAATGATTTAAAATAAAGCTTAAAGAAGGAAGAAAGCGTTGCTGGATGGTTTCTTTTCACATGTTTCTTTCTGCAACTTAATGTCAAGTTTGAACACTTCACCCTAGCTGTTCACCTGTACTCTTAAAGATTCCCGTGAGAGTGATACTCAAAGAGAGGCTTATTGATGCGTCACACTCGATGAACAGTCCCCGAAAAAAAGTCGCAGCAGAAGACGGGGTTCATAATGCAAAGTGTACAATGCCGTGGTAACGAAGGCAAACGTTTCACGCTTCGTGAAAGTTTACCGTAGCGTTGTTAGTATAGTTAACGCTCAGAGGTAGTTGAGGCACTTACCGGTAATAACTCCGAAAATTCTTCGTACTAAAAAGAGAAGAGTAAGGTAGATATTAATTTTCTGATAAGCGTCAGTGCGCTTTTGCCTCTTCGTGGCCTCTGAGGCTATATGGTGCTAGCCTCTCGAGGTGTGCAGCTCTAAGGGACAAGGTAGGAACGAGACATCGTAGGTGATGCCTGATGCATGCCTGCACCCAAATTCTTGTACACAAGCCTGCCCCTAAAAAAGGCCTGCACACACATGCCAATGAGAAGTTATATGAATATTACAGGGAATGTGGTCGTTCTTAAGGGCTCTTAGATCTATCACAGAATCATCGTGGGAGCACAGACATTCTATGTCACACTTTGCCTTGTATTAGGAATCCTGTGCATTAATGTCATAGGCAAAAGAAACTGCTTTAAAGCATGTTCATCTCATAGCCGAAAACACTGGGATTTTAATGCAATTTCAGCGCAATAGAGGACGGAAGACGCATGCAACACGAACACTGTATCGGGAAAAAACTCTCCCAACTTATCGTTCTTGTGTATTTCTATAAGCTTCTGCAGTAACGGTTTCGACCCCTTGTGGGAGTTTCCAAAAATTCTGCTCATTTTCGGTTGCTTCTAAATTGGCCCTAACTGCCATGCAATAAGCAGGCATGTTTTAATTCGGTTTGCGTTGCTTTGAGTTCCGAAGCGCATTTTATTTAGCAAGAGCTCCTGCCTTCAACTATATAAAGAAGAACGAATAAAATATGTACCTTTTAATAGTAGCGGATGTAAAATATTACGAATGTAGGCCTAGGCATCACAACTGCAGTTGTGAAGCTAGCAAGCTACATCTATAACTGCTTTATATCCGTTACGGAGTACCAAGAGCGGCACAGAAACCAGATACTATAGACTGAGCTACTGTGTCGATTTCACACTATTAGGGTCTAGTGAACCCACATGATGACGAATAAACATTGATGATTGAAAAGACAGACCTCTTATTAAAGTAACGTTAGCCAAGGCGGTCTGCTAAATGAACACATAAAGTATGCTGTCCTTACCAGGGCGTCACCCGCATCAATAGCAGCCTTGCAAAGCAGTGATATTATTTCCCATTCCTCAAGGCCACCAAAATTGGCTTTGTGACTTGCCCACATTTCCACTACCTGTAAGAAAGAAGAGATGAGAGAAGCGATAACAGTGAATTGATCGATTACTAGAAATATGGCGTCACAACTCAAAACAAGGGGTCGCATTTTTTATCTTGCCTGGTGATAGAGACGATTTTAAAGAACAATGTTTTACTGGCTAAAGCCTAGTATCTGAATTGAGAGATAAATGGCAGCAGTGTGCAGGAAGAGTTGCAAAGGAATTTTTTTTTCCATTGCTCCCCTCTTCAGCAGGCTGCAGTAGGTTATCCGTCTAGCTTTCACTCGAAGCTGCTGTTTTGTCCTTCTCTCTTGTAGTTGAACATGGCAGCCATTGCGGGAAAATTTTGCCTACCTTCTAGGCGCATAACGAAACCCAGAGTACATCAGAAGAACACGTTTAGAACATTCAAACGGTAACAAGAGAAGAGACCAGAATGGATGGTGTACCACTAGACGTAAAATAAATTTTAGTTTCTTTTCGGGTGCCGAGCGCTTCAAAACAATTTTCATAAATCAGTGAAGTCGCGACGGAATTTGCAATAGATTTCTCAGTGATCACTCCAGCGAGCCGCGTGGACACAGAAAGATCTGAAAAGCCAGAGGGTGTTTACCGCTTTGGTTGCGTGGGTATGGATGCAATTCATGAAGTACTGCAGCTGTTCTTCGGTGTACACTGCGGAAAAGGTTTTAAAAGAAATCAATTTTAAGAAGGTCGCCATTTTTAAAATATCGCTGTGTAGGTAGTACAGTCAATATTTGTTGAGAACGAAAGAAACTCCACGAATTGCCTTCATTGCCATGCAACAGCAAGGCGCCCAATGTAAGGAAGGAAGAAGCGCGGACGAGGTCATGTTTCGGGATCCTGTCGGCGGCGTATAATTGTACCTCTTTCTGTTTTCTCTTCAGTTATCTTCCGTATAAAAAACTGTAAAAACGGAGATATTACTCATTGTCATCCACCCATGCGCAGCTATATGGCTACAAAGGAAAGCTGTACAGATTTCTGAGAAACTTCGCAAATAAAGAAAAATTCGTCCTAGTCCTGGGTTCGAACCCGGGACCACCGCTTCACCGGAGCAGTCGCTCTACCAACCGAGCTAACCGGGACGGCAAGCTAATGGCAAGGCTAGAGCGAATTTATCAATAACTCGAAGTGGGAACAGAATCGGTCAAACGTTTAGGGGAATTCCCCAATGTGGAGTAGTTTTTAAAAGGGAGCAATTACTCAGTGGCATCCACCCATGCGCAGCTATACGCCCAGAAAGGAAAGCTATAAAGCTATTAAAAATTTTCTCCACCTTGGGTGACTGCCCTAAAAATATGTCCAAAAATGTAATAAACGCTCCTAAATTGACAGTTTGACTAAGAACAGCATTTAAAAAAAAAGACAACGAACATTCCTGTATGCTTTTTTCGGCTGCAATCGCCGTCGGCTTTTGTGTGTGTACATTGCAACGATTGCCTGAATTTCCCCCCTTTATGTGCTCAATAATGTGCAGAAGGCAGTTCAAGGTCAGAAACTGGCAGGTCATCATTCTGCTGAAACTCGAGCATCGAAAGTAAGAGAGCATAAAGACTGCAAAAAGAAGTTTGTAGGTAACCTGGAAGCATACCTTCCAGCCAAGAGATGAGCACTAAAGATCTCTTCCCGCATTTTAGCATCATAAGTATCGTGTGAAATCCTTGAGATGTTGCCTTCGTAAACATGACGAATAAATTAGGCATGCAGTTTGCACTTCGATTTTCATATTTGTCCATGGTCATTGCGGCGGAGGTTATAAAAGCACTACAGTTCTGCAGTCAGTAACGTAGATAGGAATAAATAATGCCGAATCGGTCTCATTATGCTCTTATCATTACTGAAGCTTGCATACTTGAATAACAGTCTGTTTGCTTAACCATTTATATTCTTTACCTTCTCTTCTTTAGGTATTTCGCGTGCCAAAAAATTTTTGACAACCCTCGATGTTATTGAGATCGTGCATGAGACCTTTCCACTGTAAGATGGGGAAATTAAGCTTTCTTTTTGCAATAGCACAATACAATATGCTATTCTGAATGTTTCTATGGCAGCTGTTTCACCTAAGAGGTTCTTCAATTTTAAAAATGTTTCTTGCGTAAAGAACGCGCTTTTATCGGTATAGCAATGTCAGCATTGTAACTCATCAGAATACAGCTAAGACGTGCTAACTAGTCGACTGGTTGAACACTATTGCATAGTTAAGTTTTTACTATTATCATTAGTCTCCCTATTTACTGCCAGGAATGTAGCCCACCTTGAGTATTACCAATATCAGTTTTTAAAATTACGAAAACGCAGTTACCCTTGACGCTGTGGCCCAACAAGGGGTTGCATTGCTTGCAAGCTCTTGAAAAGAGCTTGTATTTTCATGCAATGCAGACGAAATTTGTCCTGGCACAGCACCGAGGGTAACCGTGTTTTCGAAATTAAAAAGAAGTGCTATGGATGTCAGTCACAGTGGGTTACATGCCTCTCAGTAAATAAGGATCAGTAATTAAGTTTGTGAATCAATATTAATAAACCAGGCTATTAGTTAGCACATCTTGGTTGTATTCTGAGGCGCTACAACGGAGACAATGCTATGCCGAGCACAGCGCTCTTCTATCTCAAAACGCCTAACTAAAAATTTGAGAACATCTGAGGTGAAGACACGGGCATGTGAGATCTATTATGTTTTACTTACGGCATATATTGAAGAAGCGCTCTTCATCAACCGCTAATACATCAGTCCAAGGAAGGAGCCACGCCACAATCCAAACTTTCATCATGAGTAGTGCACCTTGCAGATGCTACACCAATGCATTAAAGACTCATCTATCGGGGATCAGCGAAAGAGGGCGCGCATAACATAGAAACGCTCCCCGGTATGAGCGTTTTTAACCAAGTGTTATGTACCGTTCCCTATTGAAGCTCGCGAAATCGGTCTATCGACATTAAAACTGCAAACACTGAATTCATTGCACATTTATGCAGTTTTATTGTCTCACATCATGCCTATCAATCTACCATATTTCGTATTGTAATTTACCGAAGAGGAAAAGCGTATCATGAGGTTCTCGGCGTGCTGAGTAAGGAGCTATAGATTTGCATTCGAATTATGCGATATCCATTCAGCACAGAAATTATTCAGGCATGACGTGGAAAGGTTTGTAAATGATGCCGCTGTGACGTAAATTTTTGTCTTCACGTTTTGAAAGAATGCAAGAATTGCTTCGAGGTTACATATTGACGGTGGAAAGATGGCTGGTATGGAAATAAGAGTATGCAAAATGGGGGAAATTAGTCCCGAGACAGTATCTATTCAAATGAGGTATTTATTCAGCGAACTTTTGTTTTCCGAGAGCAATGGAGAGACGCAAATTACGCTTTCAAGGAAGACAGGTTTGCCGGTTGGCTTGTTCAGCTGAATATACGTGAGCATGTGAGGGGATAACGTAAGAGGGGGGAACGGCAGGAGCATTGCGAACATAGAAGCTCTAAACTTTTCAGAATAAGATAGGAGACAAAAGTATGACCAAGAGCATCATACTGCTATAGCCATGCTTTTCCTCGCATTAAGGCTCACTTTTCGGGCCGAGCGCCTTCTAAGCTACAATCTCGTGCTTTTCGGAGCTAGCACCCCAGAAGCCCTTTACTGCCACCGTGAGAATTCAGCACGCACAATCATCAGCGCCACAGACTGATAGCCTTTGGGTCGCTGATGGCAGCACTGTCGACCAGGCGCCACCTATTGAGAGGCGATGTAGCTGCTTGTTCTGCCGCCTACGACCTGGACACAGAGATGCTTGCGTTTTCTGTCCATAGGTGCCGCATGAAGGGTCGTTACCCTGTCCAGGGCCGAACGGTCGATGGTTAGCGGCTCTGATGGTTGCGCGCCACGCGCTCAATCGATCGGGTAAAGATTTCCTCCAACACTTGCATATCCTTGTTTGCTACAAAGAACATCTGTGAAGTGATGCTTCACAAATCCACACATTGTTTAATGCGTAAGACGTAAGCTCCGCAACTATGCCGTCTTAGTCACAGTGGCTGGCGCAGGTTGTCAGTGGAATGAAACTCCGCTCTCAGCGGCAAACTCGTGGGTAAACTTTGGGTGGCAATGAAAATAGCCCATGGTACCGCGAGCAACTGGGGTTACATAAACCGATAAATAGTTTCAGACAGGAAGGCTACAATGCCGGGACAAATACGAAGCTTGCTGCCAAACCGGCGGTTTGCGAAGTCGTGTGTTTGGAGACTGGACCGAAATTACAAACGATATGTGTAAGGTGCGACGAATTTAATATTGATCATAGTCTGCTTATCGGTCGGTTTGCAATCTCTATTCCTTCCAAACTTCCTTTTTTGCATAGTACATAATTAGCAAATCATTCAAGCGTTTCTTCATTCCAAATATTGCGATTTTGTAAGTGTATGTTTTTTTTTCGTGATTTAATTTTGTACGTACTCCAACTGGGCTATGCACCAAGTAACAATACTTCTTTTGTACCTCATGCAGTGTATCTTATTATATTCGCTTTTATTGTATAGAGTTTCATGAATTTCATGTCTCTTCTGCTGTTCTTCTTTACAAAATGTAACCCACAATTGTGTTATTTTTCGTCCTTCTTTAGGTATGCTAGAGATTTGACTAGATTAGTTACTTATGCTTCTGCTTGACCCTTGCCGTTTGTTGTATTTCATTTTTACCAACAAATGTGTCATTTTTAGTCGTTGTAATTGACCTTGTAATGCCCTCCCGAAACAATCCCAGGCGGTATTAGGAGTATCAATAAATAAATAAACAAAATATGTTCGATCGCCAGATATCGCGATAGTATGGTAATCAGAAGTGCTATGCGGGCGATCCTTGCACATTTATTAATTAATGAAATATGCAACAGTTCTGGACAGCCATGTTGCTTTGAGAACTCGTTGCACCACCTGCATTCTTGGTAAAAAAAGAAATGTCTATTCTACCTTGAGCCTCATACGACTTGGCGTTTTCAAATTTATCACAAATACAAGGTTAAGAAAAGGGCAATATTTGTTGTTACAAAAATAATTGTACAGTTTCTTAACAAACTTGCGCAGAAATGCAACCGAAGAGAAATGTGCTTCGCTGTTACAAAGACCTAGAGAAATGCATCTGTAGCCTACATTGTTAGAATGACTTCAGCACTTCGTTCGGCGGAGTAAACTGGTGCACAAAAATCTCACAACACAGACTTTTTTTTACTTAGGCTCAACCAAAAACGCGGCCGGCAAGGGTAGTGAACTCAAGCAGAACTTCCAAACGCCACTAATACTCGCCAATAAGCTGAATTCCGTATTACTGATTTAATATTGAAGTGAAATAATATTCCAATATTATTGCAAGTGAGGTTGCTCGGGAGCAACCTCAAGACCACGGAGGAGAGCAACCTGGGTGTCACAAGTCTCACCGGTGGCAGCACCTACCTTTGCAGGGCAGTGGCGCGTCGATTAACCGCTGCACCACAGCGCCAGCACTAGCATGAGGATTCCCAGTGGTGTATGAATGTAAAATAGAGATCGAGCAAGTCCAAATACATGGGCACTGACCCATTGATGCTATCGCGTCATACTTTTAAGGCGGAGCTTATGTCCGATTTCGCCAATATTTGTCTGAAGCTTGCTTTACCTTGCAAAACGAGCCTCGAACCAAAACCGAAGTGAAAACCGAAATGCCAGCCACCTAGTAAATCGAATTTCGCCTAACCAAGCTTAATCGTCCGCCATTTCTTGGTATTGCTGCGAGATTTGCAGGTCTGAAAATGGTTACGCGTGTATAATGAAAAGGACATTTTCTCGCTTCAGATACGGCAGATGCTTGAAGGTCGTCACTTCTCTGCGATTTCTCGCCATTTACTTGAAATAAAGTTGGACATAGAAGCGGATGCTGCAGGAGACCAGCCGCAAATGCCTTGATGTGTGCGTCTGATAACCGCTCACGAGTTAAGGGACTGTGTACCGACGTCCTGACACTGATCACACAGTAGGATATCACTGGAACTAAAGTGTGCGTTATTACAATTAGATTACACCCCCCCCAAAAAAAAAAAATTCTCGCCAACGTCTATTGGGCATAAGTAAGCGCTTTCGAACAAGGTAAATAAATCGTCCTAGTCATTACCAGCTGTGCAACTTCTTGCGCCACATACCCCTCTGCCCTTCAGTGTGCCGCAGTTGAAACGACCATAAAATTAAGGTGGTTATGGACACCTGATAACCTGACAGCAGCATGTTTCGAAAAATAAGAAAAGCAGACGCTAGCTGCTACTATATGATAACGTAACCCTCTGGTAGCATCTTCATACTCTCAATATTCATGTATTCGCCTCACGGTGGACGAATGCGTACTGTTGGTCGAATTGGATTTATTTAATCAGGAGTCCCGTTGGTTTTATGCTTAACGCCCTAAAGTTAAGGTTTATTCATGAAGTGTCGTAGAAATGTAGCTGCCACAGTAAGTTGGGCGGCGCACAACCCGGGCCAAGAATGTATAAGTCAGGCACGTCAACAGAGACCCAAAGGAAATGAAAAGCCCAGCTTAATCAGGTGCCAGCGGGCAGAGCATAGCGCAGTGCTGGTTCAAACGCCTACGTTTCAGGCTTTAGCGCACTAGGAATGCCGCAGTGTTGATTCTAAACGTCGAAAGCGATAAAGGTCAAATTTTAAACAGTGGGCAACTGCTCTGGTGGAAAAAGTT
The DNA here is from genome assembly GCA_030143305.2 of Amblyomma americanum. NCBI lineage: Eukaryota > Metazoa > Arthropoda > Arachnida > Ixodida > Ixodidae > Amblyomma > Amblyomma americanum. The sequence goes on from JARKHS020033530.1 coordinate 404,368, forward strand.
CAGAGAAGTTTCTTAATGTGTTTTTAAACAGTAAAAGACACCAAACGCGTCACGCCTTTACTGCCCGAAAAGTTTTGCAGTTCTTTAACAAGCTGTTTCGGTGTCTCGCTAAAGTTAAGTGGTTTGAAAAAAAGTGTGACTGATGATTAGGAAATAAATCGACGTAAATAAATAATAAAGAAATAATAAACATAAATAAATAGTAAATAAACAGAGTGGTCTTTAAGAGCAGAGACATTATATCCTATATTTCCAGCGCTCTTCATCATACACAATCATCAAACGTCGTTTTCTTACGGCTGCGTCCCTTAAAATAAAGTAGGTCACAAGGCTTTTCTTTCACTCTGCACGCACCTCAACAAAACTATATGTTCAGTCTTTTTCCAGGCTCTTTGAATGCTTAGCTGGGCTATAGCCTTGGACAAGCACCAAGACCACCGAGCAATCTTTCTTCGCACGCATGGCATATGCAAATTTGAGCGAGGTCCTCGTTCATTAGTCTGTTAATAAGGCCGCACGAAAGCTGCCGCTATTCCTCTAATTATTCTTGCGAAGAGGGTGTGCTGCCAGCGGTTCTATAATTATTTAAGAAGTACCGACTGTCGTTCTCTCCCCATTTCGGGTCCAGTTTTTTTAATGCATAATTACGCTATTTTCATTAGCCTAATTAGGCAGTCATAGGCGCCCCCGCGGTTCCCATTAGGCAGCTCGCTTTCGAAAAAGCAGGACGTGCTTTTCTGGGGTGCCTATAGTGCACGGGAGTTCACGCTTTTTTACGCACAGTCACCTCACGGGTGGTTTACAGAAAGTGTTTGGGAGGGATTTCAGAGCTGGGATGACCGAGAAGAGGCTGCTGTTTGTAATAATGCATCTCGCATCTGTTGTTTTCGGGAAGGAGGCACCCTTCAACGTCTGTCGTAAGTTCATGCGGCTGTTTGCTGTGCGCTGATGTGATCACTCTATATAGTAGCGGTAGTGTAAGCACTGATTTCAAATTTTGGTTGGTTTGGTTTATTGACTTTAACGTTCCAAAGCGACGCAGGCTATGAGGGGCGCCGTAGTGAAGGCCTCCGGAAATTGCGATCACCCCGGATTCACAGTACACGGGCCTCTAGAACTTCGCCCCCATCGAAATTCGACCACGGCGTCCTGGATCTAACCCGCGTCTTTCGGGTCAGCAGCCGAGCGTTATAACCACTGAGCCATCGCGGCGGCGATTTCAAACCTTCAACATAATTCTAGGCAGTTCACGTTCAGCTCATACGCGTCGTTGGGGTTTACCTTATGTACACGCGTCAGAGCTGCGCTCGTGTAAGGATCATTCCCCACTGATTGGCAGCCATTATTGAGATGAAAAAAATGTCATGATATCATGCCACCGGGCGGCGACAGCTGCCCGTGACAGACATTATTGACATGCCGATGACGCGACAAGTTCAGGCTCCTTCCAGACTCCTGTCGCATGGTGGTGTAGGAGCTAAAACAGGACCAAACAGCACCGGCAGTGGTGGGTATCGAAACGATGATGATGATGATGATGACGACCTCAGGCTTAATGGCACATACCCACGGCGGGGAATTTGCTCTATCGCGCTGCAGCGCCTGCAAGCCAAGTGCCAAGTTCGTCTTCCTTGATTTGTGCCGCACGCGGAACGAATTGTGACCTGCGGTCTGAGCGCAACGCGAGATGCTGTGCACGGCTCCTCCCTGCAGAATGAAAGCCACAGGAGCAGCCCAGTGGGTGTGCTTGGATGAGGCCGCCGAGAAAGGTGGGAGCGTTGACGTCCGGGTGAGTGGTCGGACGATGGGCGCAATAGCAGCAACGTAAGCCGGTTTAAATCTGGCCGTAGACACGAAGTTTTATGACTGTTGATGTCTACCGTGAAGGTCTTGGTCGTACGATGGAGCACGCTGAATGGTCCATCGTAGGCTGGTGATAGGTGTGGGTAGGGTGACGTGGTCAGACTGGACGAAGACATGGCTACAGGAGCCCAAATCCAGGCTGACAAATACGGACTGTTGCGTTGTGTCTGCTCCGTTAGCGGACCCAACGGGTAGCGAAGAGCCGATCGTCAGAAGTCGGGCAGCAGGCACTCGGGCATCGCGTTTGACGACGATGCAGAGACGAGTCGAGCAATAGAGAAAACTAACAGAGATTTATTTACATGGTGATCGAAGTGATTTCGGTCCCACAATGAGCACTGCGGCTCGTTTTAAAGGGTCCCGTCTCCCCAGGTCCCTAGTTGGGGAACTTGGTTTAATGAAAAGCGTCCAATCACTACCCTTTTGGGTCACGTGCACTTTCTTCGGGAACCACCCACCGAGACGTCCCCGACACACCCTCGCCACTTCCTGCAGCAGCGATGACAAACACGAAAGGCGACCCAGGTGGAAGGAGCGAAAACAAGGCACAAGTCGAAGCAGCACTTGCGAACAGAGTTCCGCACAATGGAAGAGGAGGCGTCTTCAGAACGGCTGGTACACAGGTGGTGGGGCTCGCTGTAAACAACAACAGCCGCGTCCGCCGCCGCGCACGGGCCACCCAACAGGACACCCAGACACACTCTCGCCGCCTCCGGCAACTGGTTGTAATGGGCTTTGCCACTTAGCGCACGACCCTCTCGGTGCCGCTCTCCCTATGCACACAATTGAAAACATACGCGCGCCGTGAACCCGAGGAAGCAGCTTGGAGCAGTTTGGCCAGACCAGCGGATGTCCATCCGAAAGCCACTGTCCCGAGGCTCGGGATATTTCGAAACGTAACAGCTTCTCCGGCGGCATCCGAGATCCCGATGGACAAAGGTCAACAATCATTGTTCAGAGGGATAACTGGGGCGGATGGTGTTCACCATGTGCTTCACTGATGCTGGTACTCTGTTTCTTCAGGAAGTCTCTGCAGCTCCTCCTTTTTTTTTTCTCTCAAAATGACGGCTTCTTGTTCTCTGCAGGCCAGTTTACTTCCTAGGAAGGCAGCATCAGTTGAACAACACAGAAACCACAAATGCAAAGCAAGCAAGTGCCATGACTCTCTCCCTGAAATTTACCAGGCTTCTTTTCAACCAAAACGGTTTTAATCCTTGCACAATTACGCCAGCAATTGAAGCAACCTGAGCATTCTTCAAACATACAAACGAGAGTTCAAGATGCCCGATAAAAAAAATAAAGTGATAGTACGCATAAGTCAGGAAAAAAAAATGCACACAAGCCAGAATCTCCGAGGCTATCAGATACACTAAAAGCAGCGAGTTTGGACTTTTCAGAAATGGGGGGGGGGGCAGTGCAAGTGATATACCGTATAAACGCGTGTAAGGGCCGCATTAAGCCATCGGCATTGCCGTTCAATTTACCTCTTTTGTACCGAACGTCAAAGGAGTATTGCTGCAGTGCGAGGCTCCAGCGGAGCAGTCGGCCGTTTTTAGGGGACATACTCTGCAACCACGTGATACCTACGATAGAGTACCCCGGACCTTTCTTGAAATAGCACATTTTTCTTTGCAACACCTTCTTCCTCCCGGCACCTAAGACTCTGCAGTGTGGAGTCTGCCCTTTGTTCAGCTATCAAGGACGATCGGTCAACCCCTAGCAATCTTTGCAGGCTATCAGAAGACGGTGTTATCAGAAGCTCACCAGAGGCCTCTTTAAGCTCCATACAATTTTTGCTACTTTCAGGCCTGCCCAGGATGTTTACTTCTTCAGTCGCCGTTGCGGGGACCTCTCCTGACGCGTCAGGAGGCTCACTTTCCGCCGTACCAACGCTACTTGACGCTTTCAGCGGCATGGCCTTAGCGGCAATTTTTCGTGCTTTCGAGCGAGTTAGCGCGTAGACAGTCCCCTCCCCGAACACGAGGTCCTTCTGCCGCAGCAATTGATCTGATCTGTTTGAAAACAGATAGGGGTACTGCATCGGCAGGCTGGCTGACACGGCAGCCTCCGTATGAAGTACTCCAAAGGGGCCTTCAATGCTTATGTTACCAATAGGAAGGCACACGCTATTGGCTTCCACCGCCTGTTTAATCCAGGTACACTCCCCGGTGAATTGCCCTGGCTCTACATACGATGGGTGGACTACGTCCATTGTAGCTGCCGAATCTCGCAGCACGCGACACGGCTTTCCATTCACTACAAGATCTCGGATGTAGGGCTCTAGAAGCTTCAAATTTTCCTCGTTGCTGTCCACTGACAAGCAAACAACTTTTGGGTTTTTGCACACCGCCGCCATATGTCCCGGCTTTTGGCAGTTATAGCACACCGGCGCCCGTCTCTTTTCAAATGCTTTCTTTTGGCGCTCTTCTGCTTCAGGTGCTTCCTCTTTTATCCCCGCGCCCTTTTCTGAAGATTCTACACTCCGTGCCTGCTCCTTCACTTTGAAAAGTTGCCCCCTCTCTCCAGATGATTTCCTGTTCTGGTATTCTTTTTTGGGGCTTTCCTTTCTGTCGAGTGCACGGCGTGAGACGAACTCTTCTGCCAGGTCAGCTGCCTTCGAGACAGTCGTAACGTCTTGCCTGTCTTGCACCCAGTGCCTTATGTCTTCAGGCAACCGACGGTAGAACTGCTCGAGGCCGAAGCATTGCATCATTTTCTCGCTTTCGTCATACGCCTTAGCTTCTTTTAGCCATTCTCCCAGGTTAGCCATCAGCTTGTACGCGAAGTCTGGGTATGACTCATCCCTCTGCTTCTCGGCGTTGCGAAATTTTTGACGGAATGCCTCAGCTGACATTCTGTACTTTTTCAGCAGACTAGACTTCACTTTGTCGTAGTTGTCTGAATCTTCCTTACACAAGCGGGCAATCACATTGGCAGCCTCACCTGACAATAGAGTCAGCAAGCACTGTGGCCACGTTGCCCTGGTAAACCCTGCCTTCTCGCACGTGCGCTCGAAGTTTACCAAAAACAGACCTATGTCCTCTCCTTTCCTATAAGGTTGCATGAGGTCTTTCATTCTGACCGACTTGAGCTCTCCTACGCTAGGTGCTATGCTCTCACCGCTTTCGTTTCGAGCCTTTAGCACCTCCAGTTCAAGACGCTTAAGCTCAAGCGTTTTCTCTAAGCGTTTATCATTTCTCTGTTCTGCTTCCCGCTCTGATTTCTCTCTTTCCGCAATTAGCTCCAGACATTCTGAGAGCTCATCGTCGTCTGCCTGAAGTGCCTCGATAGCCGCGATGATGGCTGGCTTTCTTGTTTGGTCCCGGACATCCAAACCCAAATTTTTGGCCAACTCCAGCAAAAGCGGCTTTTTTAATGCTTTCAGATCCATGGCTGCCTCTAGAGCTGCAAGATTTTCACTTTACCAGGAAATATTTCAACTTACTTTGAAACAACATGTCTAAGATAGCCACAATATACAAAACCTTTGTAAGCTAACTAAGTACAAAGCCTGGTGAAACCTCAGTCAAGAAAATCCCAGCACTCACCGAACTGTGCAACCATGATCCCAGCGGAGTCGATCCCGACGCTGCCAACCAGTTGTTGCGTTGTGTCTGCTCCGTTAGCGGACCCAACGGGTAGCGAAGAGCCGATCGTCAGAAGTCGGGCAGCAGGCACTCGGGCATCGCGTTTGACGACGATGCAGAGACGAGTCGAGCAATAGAGAAAACTAACAGAGATTTATTTACATGGTGATCGAAGTGATTTCGGTCCCACAATGAGCACTGCGGCTCGTTTTAAAGGGTCCCGTCTCCCCAGGTCCCTAGTTGGGGAACTTGGTTTAATGAAAAGCGTCCAATCACTACCCTTTTGGGTCACGTGCACTTTCTTCGGGAACCACCCACCGAGACGTCCCCGACACACCCTCGCCACTTCCTGCAGCAGCGATGACAAACACGAAAGGCGACCCAGGTGGAAGGAGCGAAAACAAGGCACAAGTCGAAGCAGCACTTGCGAACAGAGTTCCGCACAATGGAAGAGGAGGCGTCTTCAGAACGGCTGGTACACAGGTGGTGGGGCTCGCTGTAAACAACAACAGCCGCGTCCGCCGCCGCGCACGGGCCACCCAACAGGACACCCAGACACACTCTCGCCGCCTCCGGCAACTGGTTGTAATGGGCTTTGCCACTTAGCGCACGACCCTCTCGGTGCCGCTCTCCCTATGCACACAATTGAAAACATACGCGCGCCGTGAACCCGAGGAAGCAGCTTGGAGCAGTTTGGCCAGACCAGCGGATGTCCATCCGAAACCCACTGTCCCGAGGCTCGGGATATTTCGAAACGTGACAGGACCGTAGGTTGAGTTCAGAAGTGGCGGTAAGTGTAGGGTTTTGAAAGAAGCTGCGCAGGTCCTGGATGCAAGTGGAAGTGGACGGATAGTGCGGCCCAGAGCTAGATTTCACCAGGGCGGTGCAAGGGAATGCTGTACACTAATTTTGCAGCAGAGATAACCTGTTCAATCTTGAGTGCCGAGCGGGTACAAAGAAAGACAATGGGAAGATGTTCGGACCATCTTTCCCGTGGCTGGTATACGTGGTAAGGGCAGCCTTCAGGTGTCGGTGGAGCCGTCCCACCATGCCTTTGGCCTAAGGATGGTATGCGGTCGAATGGATGTGTGGGACGCAGGAAGTTTGAAAGCGCAGTGAGAAGCGGTGAACAGCGCCTGTGTGTTGTTGAGATGGGCGAACTCGAACCTGGCAAGAATTCCTAGGAGACTAACGTGAAAGCGCATGAGTCATCAAGAAGCAATGATGCGGCGACGACTGGCGGTTGTGGCAGCAGCGGTGAAAGCAGCGGCGGCGTCAAGTGTCCGAGTCTGCCCACGGGCCGCCGGACGGAGTATGGTGCTGTTGGAAGGTCAAGCTGGTGATGTTTAATGAAAGACGGCTGCGACCTCGACAGAGGTCTCGTGTTTCGGAGATCAGGCGAGGGAGTACGAGGTCGTTCATTCACCTGCTGGGAGACGGCGTGACATTCCTTTCCTGCGGAGGCACCGAACAGAAGACATGCCGCAGTGGTGATATCAACGGAACAGTGCTCGATGACTCAGTCTTTACCCCTCGCCATCGACCGAGCTGCGAGACACCATCAGCGCCGCCTCCTGCCATGGGCGGTACCACAAATATCCACAACGTCCCGCCTGATTGGATGTCGTTCACCCTACTTTATTCCCCAGCCAGAGATGTGGGGAATACGGAGTGTACTTAACGGGCTGTTGGTCTGTACCGAGACACTACTATATCTGCTGTAAATGCGTAAAAAATAAACATATTGTACATTTTCCTTCATAACGGAGTTCGAAACCGTCCTTTGGAGCCGGGACTTGCGGGGCTGAACGAGTCAGACAACCCAAGGGTTCCTCGTCTCCAACAGCGTGTCCCCTTTCATGTCCTATCTTGAGTGCACGCAAATATTTTCAAAGTGCCTATTGAAAGATGCAACCTCGGTCGGTGGTGATAACTGCAGGGTCGCTGAAACAAGACAGCCAGCTTGTCATGAAGGCTGCACCACCGTCTTTGCCATGGTGAAGTGCGCTAGCTGTCATACTAGATGCATCGGTGCTGAGATAAGTGGGGCGTCAGGAACGGCATGTATGAGAGTGGTGACGTATGCGAGCTCTTGGAAAAAGCGAATGCAGATGCGGCATTAGCCAGAAGATCATTCAGTGGCCTCAGGAACGGTACACAGTTCGGAAGAAAGCGGCGAAAAAGTCCACAAAGCGTAAGAATTCCCGAAGTGTTTTCAGTGATGGGAAGGGTGCGAAATTATGAATGCCCTTGACCTTGCTGTCGAGGAGCCTGGTGCCTTGTGGGGTCACAACGCGGCCCAGAATTACGGTTGTAGCGACGCCGAAGAGGCATTTGCTCAGGCTGGCGAGTGGAGCGTAATCGACAAGCCGGTGGAAGAGGTCGCGGGTAAGTTTGGTGCTCGGGTACACAGCAGCTTGCGAAGCGGAGGTCGTCGAGGTAGGTGAACACGAAGTCTAGACCTCTCGTGACCTAGTTGATAGTTCGCTGACAAGTCTATGTAGCACTGTACAATCAAAAGGTATCATCACATATTCTAAGCGGCCGAGGGTGTGCCAGAGGATTTCGTCGAAATTTCAGTGGGTTCCGCGGGAATCTTAAGGTGAGCTTCCACAAAGTCAATCTACAGAAGATAGTGCACTCAGCCAGACTTGACGTGAAGTCCTGAATGAGGGGAAGTGGATAGCGTTGTGGAAAGGTGTGGGCGCTTTTGCGGGGGCAGTAATCACCATATGGCCTCCATTCCCCAGTTTCCTTTTATAGTAACATGTGTAGTGGGCATTCCCAGTAGCTTGAGCGAGGGCGCACGATAGCCAGGCGTTCACCAAACAGCCGGCGGGGGCGAGTAAAAACAGGGAGAGCGGATGTCATGATGTGGTGTGGGTGATATCTAGTGCTTCAACGGTGACTCTGGCATACGGCATCGCAAGGCCTGGAAAATTAAGGGGGAGCTTTGCGTAAGTCGAAGTCGGGACAAAAGCTCCAAGCCTCGCAGTTGTAGCGATAGGAAGTACATCGCCCACGGAGAAGTGTGTGCGCAGATCTTTGAGGCAACGAGCATGCATGTCTACCTACTAGGTTAAAGTGAATGAGGGCGTCTCGGCCGAGAACAGCTTGTGGAATGTCAGAGACAGTGACAGTCCAGCAAAACCACACCTCCTGGTGTGGGGAGGCATGCTCGTTGCAACGGCGATCTGCACAGGAGGTCAGTACGACGCTGACCTCTGCTCCGGTGTTGACGAGGAAGCCAACTCCAGTTAATGAGCTAGGAGCGTAGAAAACGTGGCATGTCCATCAACATCCAGCACAGATGCACACGCTGCCACAGTGGCTCAGTGGTTACGGCGCTCGGCTGCTGACCCGAAAGACGCGAGTTTGATCCCGGCCGTCGATGAAGGCGACGGCGAACTCCTAGAGGCCCGTGTACATGCGATGTCAGTGCGCGTTAAAGAACCCCAGAAGGTCGAAGTTACTGGAGCCCTTCACTACGGTGCCCCTCATAGCCTGAATGATTTTCGGAAGTTATACCCCATAATCCATTAACCCCAAATGCGCACAGCTAGAGCGTCCTAGAAGAATTTCTAAGCACTTGACGGCAACGAACGCGCGTACAACCTGATGAAAACGAAGGTGGCATACTGCGCGAGGCACAGCCTGCAAGCACGCGATGACAGCCGCAGCTCTTCGGGCGACATCACAGATGCTGCTGTCGTTGTGAGAAAGTGGCAATGTTTTCAAGTATTCTGTATTTAGTCATGTTATGAAGATATTGTACATTCGTAACCGGATGAAATGTCTGACTCGTACTGTGCCTTTTATATGAATGTTTGCTTCCTCCTGGTGCCTCGCTCCGTCCGAAATTAGCCTCACATTTTACCAACGTTTTCCTTGTTAGAGCCGTACTAAAAAGAATAATTGTTTTGGAGGAAAGAAAAATTGCACACTGACTATCTTACCTCTCGATGGACATCACGGTCGCGCCCTGAGGGAAGGAAGGAAGGTCGGTGTGATAGTAGGAACAAATGAAGAGTAGCCGTAGGTCAGGGCTGCGAAAAAATTTCGAGCACCTGGGGATCCTTAACGTGCACTGAGATCGCTCAGCACACGGGCGCCTCTTGTATTTCTCCTTCATCGAAGCGCGGCCGCCGCGGCCACCGCGGCTGGTGTCGCACCAATTGCAGGGTAACTATTACATCCGTCCACAAAGCCACCTCAATCTCTTTCTTCTTTCACTCCCACCTTCCTTCCTTCCTTCCCTGACTGCGTGGTTTGTGGTGACCACAAACAACTGAGACAGTTACGGCGTCTTTCCTTTCGTGATAGCCAATCATTTTTTCCTCTCAATTCTTGTCTCTCAAGGCGCAGTTTAGGTGTCCACGGAGGAGTGAGAGATCACAGCGCTTTATCTCTCGTTTACATATTTTTCACTCTCTTACACTGATGATTCAAGGCGCCAACAACGCCAGGTTTTTCCCGTAATTACCGTACTAATTCTGGCGCATTAAAAATCAAGATAGGTTTGCGTTGACCATCCTTGGTAGTGCCACTAGATGCACGGAGATCAGCAACAACTGCTAGCCCATCTGTTCTCATGCATCAGGTAGCATAGAGTACCAGGACGTGCGCACTAGTGTGGCTAGCCTTGCCAATCAGTTTCCGTTCACTTGATTCTGGCAATGTATCTCTGGGAATGTGTTTTGGGACTCGTCGGACATAAACGGGTGCGAGGAGGGTTTCTGCGTGCCGCGCTTTCCATGCGACTTCTATTTCGTGGACGGCATACTAGATGGCGCTTAGTGTCTGTTGCTTCGTGGCTGCGTTCAGTGCGCTGCCCCTTCCTTCCGTTTAGTGTGCGCTAGGTGACGATAGGTGTCAGTAGCAACCCCCACCCCGTTGTTTGCTTTGTTTTGGCTGTTGACGCTGCTAGTAGTTTTCCAGGTTAAGCCATCTGCGGCACATTTGCTGTCGCAAACATCGAGCAAGCGCATAAAATGTTCGTACCTGCCCTACTGAAACGCACCAATCAGAGGAACAGCTGAAATATCTTAGTCACACTACCTGCACGGCAAGTAATAATTGCCTTAAAATTTCACGAGTTTAGCACTTATCCTCTCACTGGTACTCCAGAAATTGTTGCGGTGAAGCCAGAAATACTTGACTGTTGTCGCGACAAATGAAAATAGGGAAGGGTGAGGTAATTTCTTATAATTTTCGTGCTGTGTCGTGCGCTTTCTCTATTCTTAGTGTGGACGTTGGATGAGTTTTTCTTGTGCTTTAGAGTGGAATTATCAATTACAAAACAACAACATGAAACCTTCCAAAATTTATTTTTAATTTGACTTTCAGTTATGCAAGCCGATGAAATTGAAATACTCGTCGACTGCTCAAAAGCGCATCCTGAGATGCCTCAAAAGGTACGTTTTTGTGTAGAATTCGCTAAGGCAAACGTTTTGACGGAAGTCTTGACTAGATGAACAAGTGAAATAATTTATTCTTCTTGAACTTGCAAGTTTATTGTTTTTTATTGGCTTACAAGCTATTTTTAGTGCGCGGCACGGAAAAACGAATAACTGTTATGTTACACGCTTCCTGCGAACAAAGAAATAACGCGCACCTGGGACGAATTAAGAAGCCTTTAGTTTAAACTCTTTTGTTCATGTGTTTTTACTTCTAAAGTTAAGAAACTCAATGACTGTCCGAATGACGATCTCTTCGCTAGGTGATCGATCACTGGAACGCCCAGATAGCCTTGTTTACCGGAATGGGCGATGCGGAAGTAGTTTTACTTGTCTGCAAGACTTCTCTCGATGCCGGCGAAGCTTTGGTGAGTAGTAAATAGCATTTGCTAATGAGTAGTAGGAACATTTCTTCAAAAGGAAGCCCACGGTTTTAACAAGTTTGCATTCGAAAGAGGAAGCGACAGCGTAGGCGTAGTTTTCTGGAGCGGCATTTACCGGTAGACAGCCGAGTCATTGTCTATATTATCACTGAGTGTTAGCGAGATGCGCAACGAACATCGCATATCCGGTGGTATTTTTTTTTCTTCATTTGGGGAAGAGGAAAGAGCTTTTGGCTACGTGCTTAGAAACCTGAAGTCAGTGAAGTATGGCGTGCGATTTCCCTTAGTCTTTGCAACGCAAAAATTACATAAAAATAAAAACATATTCTATGTTTGCCACTTACAGGCCAAAACCTTTTTTGCTATTAAATCTTTACCGTCGCCAGGTATCTGATTCGACTGGATACATGCGCGGACCGCCAGAAATCTTGGGAAGTCAGCCGAATCGGCACACGCCTGCCTCACTCGCGATGCTACGACTACGGGAAATATTTATTTTCACAATTGTTTAGAATGAGGTAGTTTAGCAGACTGTGTGCCTGCGTGCAGAGTAGGACTAACACTTACGCTAGGCCAAGCGTCTCGTCGAAAAAATTCTGGCGCTCTAGGAACGTGAGTGGTGGAAAACGCCCTTCCTCATTACTGTACACTAATTCGTGGCTATGATACTCTAGCCGCGGTAAGAATAATTATCATGAAATGGTCTGGAGTAACCGGATTTCTTCGCAAAAGCATAATCGTCCGTTTGCAATTTATAACTTCAGTCTTCGAGAGCGCAGTGCGCGAAGCAGAGAACTGGGTGTCATCTTGGGATATAAATGATGAGGATAAAAAAATATCACCTCAGTGCTCCAGATAGCAGAACTCATTTTAATCTGAAGACTGCAGCACACAAAAATGCAAATAGACACGACAGAGGAACACGCAGCACTCAACTTCCTACGCCATTATTTGGGAAGGCGCGTTAGGTGCACTCAACGTGGAAATCGTCGAATAGAGAAGCGCATGGCAGGCTCATAACAGAGGCAGAAAGATAACATGGAATAAAATAACGAACCACCGACCGCATGCACAATGACGGTGATGACTTTGCCTTGCTGCTCAGGAGGCGAACTGCAAAGCATTATCAATGAGTTAGACAGCCAGAGCAGAATCAAGGGACTAAAAATTAACATGCAGAAAACAAAAGTAGTGCTCAAAAAGCTAGCAAGGGAACAGCAGTTCACAATTGATAGCGAGGTGCTGGAAGTAGCAAGGAAATACGTCTCCTTAGGGCTGGTAGTGGCCGCTGATCCGGATCGTGAGAGCGAAATAACTGGAAGAATAAGAATGATGTGGAGCGCATTTGGCAGGTTTTCTCAGATTATGAAGGATATTTTACCAGTATTCCTCAAGAGAAAAGTATACAACGGCTGTATCTTACCGGTACTCACCTACGGGGCAGAGACGTAGAGGCTAACTAAAAGGGTTCAGCTCAAGTTAAGGACAACGCAACGAGCTATGGAAAGAAAAAATGATAGGTGTAATGTTAAGAAACCGGAAGCGAGCAAAGTAGGTGAGGGAAAAAACGCGTGTTAATGACATCCTGGTCGAAATCGTGAGGAAGAAATGGGCTTGGGCAGCGCCTGTACTGCGAAGGCAAGACAACGGCTGCTCCTTAAGGGTAACGGAGTGGATTCCAAGAGAAGGCAAGCGTAGCAGAAGGCGGCAGAAAGTTAGGTGGGCGGATGAGGTTAAGCAATTTGTGGGGATAGGGCGGCCTCACCTGGCGATGGGCAGGATTAAATGGAGAGATATGGGAGTTGCCTTTGCCCTGCGTAGTCAGGCTAATGATGCTCAAGGTTTACTTATAAAATTTTGAATTTATGAAAACTACTTCAAAGGGACACTTTCGATGCTCTCACAAACTACTTCTTACTTCAAATAAGAGGGAAAGCATCTTGATAAGCTTAGTGTGAATAGAGAAGGCAACCCCCTAAACAAGTGCCGTTTCCTAATTATAGTGATTTCTAGATGACAGAAGGCGGCTTTTATAGGAATGAATACTGTAACATAATTGCCCATTGGAGCTTTCCTTAATTGCGGTTTTATGTTCGTAGTCACACCTGCAGCTCAGCAGATTTAAACAGCCTCGTTTAATGCGCCTTTCGCGTAAAAACTACGTACAAATCGGCATTGAATACGTCGAAACAGCCCTGATGGCACAATTTCGTAACGTAAACAACTGTGTGGGTTTAATGCCTGTTAGAACTGCCCCCATTATTTTACTCTACGGTTGCTGTACTACTCTTACGGTTTAGTGAAGCTCAATGCTGCGTATAATATTTTTTATCTAAGCGTTCAGTAATAATAATGATACCGACGCGGTTACTTGCTTTTTTGTTTTGTTTTTTTCAGTATAATGAATTCAGTACCTCTCACGTGAGTCTGTGTTTTTGTTACTTGCATTGATGAGTTACCACCAGATCGGCTACCACTTATCGAATTTCATAAATTGCATGTTTTCATTTAAGACCCTACGCGGTGGCTCAGAATAGTTCTTGCTTCCGTTCTGTATCTCTGTTCTCGTGCGTTCCTTTCTGTCGTCTTCTTTTTTCTGCGGTATGTTCTACAAGTTCTTGCTCTCGAACGCGCTCATGTTTGCATGGGGCGAATATAAATAAAGAACTCCGTTGTGACGTGTGGTGGCAATGCACTTATAAAGAAATCCAGTTGCTCGAAATTGATCCGGAGCTCTCCACTATTGAACGCGCCTTGTTTCCCACATGTAGCTTAGGAACAGTGAAGCGCCAATGCCCCTACTACCGTATATTTCAATTTTTCATGCCAGGAATACACCTGCTGCCACATCAAATAACAACAAATAATCGGAGATTGCACTAAAGTTGGTTGGCCGGAGTCGACAGCTGGTAGTGGAGAGCTGAAGGACACGAGTGCGAGCGACGTGCATTGCTCTTCACTAAGTCTGGCTTTATTTTTGTTAGTGGAAGTGGAAAAGAGGCTGAGGCGGCGAGAACTGCGTGATTCACTCGCTGGTAGCTTTGAGAGAGAGATTCAGAAGCCTAAAGGCTAGATGAAGTGACGCCGGATACTCCAGCTTGTGCCTTGTGTGCATGCGACTCCAATAAAATCGCTTATTGGAAAGGAACGTCCAGACAACGGCACACGAGAGAATTTTGATTTGGGTTTCGGTTAAAAAAAAACAAGAAAGCGAACTAACGCATCTGCCGTTAAACTATTTTATAGCTTTGTTCCGATAAAAAGCCTTAATGACCCATTATCGCTATTTCGTCTAGCGCTCATGTTTAGGCTGACAGTCCGTGGCATTTTTTGGTGATTTCGGCTTTTCACCAAGATGTGTCCGGCAAGCGATACCGGTTATTTGCTTTGGTTTTGGGGCTGCTCTTAGCGCACGTGGATACAGCTGCTTAAGTTATGCCCACTTCCTGCACTGAAACAGGCTATGGCGTTTTAGAATCCCGCCACCACATTACTACTACTACAAAAATTATCTGAGAAGACATGGAGTGCTAACAAAAACCAACCTTCCCATTTTTTTCAGCTTGAGCACAAGAAAACAATAGACATGATTGCTGAACACTGCTACGAAATAGCGACTGGCCAGAAAGTTGCATGACCTACGCAACCAGTTTCATAGAGAGTCCTGGAAGAAATTAAACTTTTTATAATTTCATGCTCTCTAAATAAACTGTATTGTCCTGTTTATTTTGATTAAGCAGAGCAATCAGCGCGCGCCTGCGAATTCGCTTTGTGAGGTTCTGATGTTGCCTGTGTTATGCTGCTGGCTTTGCTGCTAGCGCCTATAGCTGTGTCTAGACGTTTTCACAGTAACCATTGGGTGCAGAACTGTGGATGGAGTGCAACATTCATAAAGACGTAGAAGTGAGTGAGCAGGCAGGCGTTAGGGAAGTGGTATGCAATGCATTGCAGTGCTACGATCGTTGAAGTTGTGATCGAGTGGATCCAAATAGTCTTGCCCTGAGCCTAACGCTATCTGCACCAGTAAGCCTCCATACAATCAATGGAAGTATAAAATTATAGTTACACGCTATACGTGTTCAGTTCAAAGGTTTTGCAAGTAGGACCTTTGTCAACTACATGGAAACCTGCAGGTTTCCTGTTTAACCATTATTCCTTGTTCTTTTAAGTTATCAGCGTTTAAATCTCTGGAAGGGCAGTTGTGGTATACTTCTCACCCCTCTGGAGCGTTGGACTACCAGGGATGGTACACAGCCTCTTTGCAGGGCTTCGAAGGAAGCCCCTGGGCTGTAAAAGTTTGACAGCGGCTATATTTGCGGAAGACAAGCCGGCTTAAAAAAAGCTATAAACCGAGTGGCAGTAGTCCGCTGAGCTTTCTGAGATGAAACTGGTATGAAACTTTCTGTCAGTAGCAAGCAGAAAGAGAGAGAGAAAGTGAGAAAACTTTAATGTCCACTGGTGTGGGCGGCTAGCCTGGGAAGCAAACAAGCAAAACAAAAACTGCTGCAAGAAGGTCTCTTCTGGTGTCGTGAGTTGACGGCTCGGGCGATATGAATAACGCGTGGTTTTTTATCGTTTAGGTTTAGGTTTCGGGGGGCTTAACGTCCCAAAGCGACTCATGCTATCAGGGACGCCGTAGTGAAGGGCTCCGGAAATTTCGACCACCCGGGGTTCTTTAACGTGCGCTGACATCGCACAGTACACGGGCCTCGAGAATTTCACCTGCATTGAAATTCGACCGCCGTGGCCGGGATCGAACCCGCGTCTTTAGGTCCAGCAGCCGAGCGCCCTAACCACCTAGCCACCGCGGCGGCTCTGATTTTTTATGATATCCAATTTTGACTTCCAGATATCACTATATATGATAGTGCACTTTTCTCTGAAAACAATATAACTGAACAGTTTTTGGCATGAATAGTCCGACAAGCATACTTTTGTGGCATGTAGGTCGCAGCAGCTCGTTATAACACCTCATAAGTGTCCGATGCGGTAAGTGTTAACGGTGAAGTTATGCGCCCAAACGAAACCAAATTCAAGCATCTAGACAAAAATATCCTATTTGGGTTCGGTGGCTATAGCTACTGTCCTTTCCCAGCGTGTTCCACTCCAGGCAATTAGAAACGACATGTACGACTGCGAGACCAAGTGGTCAGCAAAGTCGATCCTCCTTGTTACAAAGGCCGCGGTGTCCTCGCCTTTCCGCGAGGTCGCCTACTCGAATGCTCTAGCGCCCAACAGGCTCTCACGAATGTCAGCAATATCGCTACGTGGCAGGCAGGTCCACGGAACGCGCCTCCAGCCAATTACGGAGCTGCCGCGTGTGGAGCACTTCCGGATGTCGTCGAGCCCTACGTCCTGCGCCCTGTCCCGCAGGGCAGAGAGCAATAACAAGCGACGGAGGAACGCCAGGAATGTGCGCGCGGGCCTACCGGGAAAGTGTTCCCGCTCGGCGACACACGACATTGTTAGGATGCACGGCGAAGCGGAGAACCTGTTTGGAGAGGAGGCCGAGCACGGGAGCCACGAACCCGGAATAAATGTTCCGGAAGATAGTACCTGATAGGGGAATGTCGTCGCAGGGTGATAACGAACGCATAGGGCTCGCAATAGCTGGAAGAAATTCGGGGAAAAGGTTCTGCCTTTCACGAAGGGAATGGAATCGTAAGACCTAGCTTGTGTGTGCCATATTGTTTCATGGCGAAGAAAAAAGGCGTCTTAAAATAGTTTGACCTCTTGCAGAGGATACTTGGTTTGTTGTTTTTATGCTTGGTGTGGTTGTAATGCTTGTTGTGTGTTTAACAAAAATCAGCTGATCTGTAAGGTTGTCGCTGGATTCAGTACGACACATACGAAGGCAGGGAGCGATTTTCTTTACCTGAAATTCGCAATCGATTCTGGGCGGTCCTGCAACATATGTTAAGCCGATAGACCTCATTAACTCATACTCGCGGTGACCGTCTGTCCGTTACATCGTCACCTAGGTCACGTGACCTTGTGATGTCACGTGAACTATAATTTGGGTAAAAATTGCAAATCAGTCCAATGAGTCGCAAACAGCTTTCGCCTTCCCACAGTTAAGAGATATCTAAGTGCCTCCAACGAATTTTTAGAGGAAATCTAGCTCTACAAAATTTACATGCTTGGATTTGGCTCTGCTGGGGAGCCATATACTGCGAGTGCAAATATGCGCGCATCAACAAATTTGTCGGAAAATGGTTTCAGGCGCCCACAGGTAAATATAGAATTCGGGTTATTGTAAAAATTCGCGTTGACGTTGGCTAATCTTGGCTTTAAAAATCTATAGCCAACAACAAGTCAGTCACACTATATAGGAAGGCATTCCGTATTCTCGTTTAGACCATATTTGTTTTCGAAGGCGGAACTCGCCCATTTCTAGTGCTTTCGAAGGTAAGAGGACGTATACCACAGCCCACAAACCTGCGTGCCGAGAAAGATATCACTGATTCCTTATATATTTAATAACAAAGTTCAAGGCGCCGCCTTGTAGGTTATGCGTCTACTAATAAAGAATAATCTTGAAGTGTCTTTCCTTTACGGCGCTTTACAGCCTATTTACCATTAGATCTCATCTGATGCTTGCTTTTATTTTTATGGATTCTTTACAGAGGGATAAGAGAACTCGTAATCGCCCCTATAGAAAATAAAGCATTAAGTGTGCACCGCGGCGTTTCACATCGAGGAATAAATGGTGTGTTTCCTGCAATGGTACATAGAATGAAATTCCACTCCGTCGTGATCAATCCATTTGCAGGTGTTTCATTTCATTACGTTTTTGCGGAGGTACACGCTCTAGTAATGCCCGCTATGTGTGCTCCATCAAAACCTGTCGGGTTGTGGTAGCGCGCCCAACTCACAAGCGTTTACTTGTGAGAATTTTCTCAAACCATAGCGCGAATAGGTAAAAAAATAATTAATAATAATTGGTTTTTGGGGAAAGGAAATGGCGCAGTATCTGTCTCATATATCGGACACCTGAACCGCGCCGTAAGGGAAGGGATAAAGGAGGGAGTGAAAGAAGAAAGGAAGAAGAGGTGCCGTAGTGGAGGGCTCCGGAATAATTTCGACCACCTGGGGATCTTTAACGTGCACTGACATCGCACAGCACACGGGCGCCTTCGCGTTTTTCCACCATAAAAACGCAGCCGCCGCGGTCGGGTTCGAACCTGGGAACTCCGGATCAGTAGTCGAGCGCCCTAACCACTGAGCCACCGCGGCGGGTAAAAAAAAAGTATTTTGTGGATTTCCGTTCTAACAAAGGAGTAAATACTCGCCGGCATCCACGCAAGCGCAGCCATACGGCTACACAGCCATACATAGCCACTGTCATACTGCTTTCTTAAGCCGCCGCGGTGGCTGAGTGGTTAGGGCGCTCGACTACTGATCCGGAGTTCCCGGGTTCGAACTCGACCGCGGCGGCTGCGTTTTTATGGAGGAAAAACGCTAAGGCGCCCGTGTGCTGTGCGATGTCAGTGCACGTTAAAGATCCCCAGGTGGTCGAAATTATTGCGGAGCCCTCCACTACGGCCCCTCTTTCTTCCTTTCTTCTTTCACTCCCTCCTTTATCCCTTCCCTTACGGCGCGGTTCAGGTGTCCGCAGATATATGAGACAGATACTTCGCCATTTCCTTGCCCCCAAAACCAATTATTATTATTATCATGCTGCTTTCAGTTGCAGCAGATAAAAGCGGCGCTTCAGGATCTGGCTTCATTCCTTGCGATATAAACTGAACGAAATCATACATAAGGCTACAGAATGAAAACCACAATACGTTCAAAAAGATGCGAGATGGGACTGCTTGCTTCATGCCTTTTGTTTCGCTCCGACCACGTGTTGTTAAAATGCTAGTAAAGAAAATTGCTGGCTCTTAGATTTAAGGTGCAGAAAATTGAACCACACTTCGGCAAATAATCTTACAGTTGTAGTACATATTAAACACAGCAATAAATGGCATGAATAGCGATCGATCTACATAACCTCTATTCGAAGCTAATAAGCGGTTGTTAATCAGCCAGTAATAGCGCCTCAATTCATGGTGAGAACCTTCGTTCGTTAACAAGGGTTGCTACTGGTGCAAATGTTGCAACTAAACCCCTTGGCTGTCCCTTAAAGGGCAAAATTGGAAAGGAGTGCATTCTGCAGAGCACGACACATTTTGCGTCTTTGTTTTGAGAGCAGACGAAAAACAACTGAGGCTTATAATGCAATGACTCTTCCTACGCGACGTATTTCTCGGAGTTATATTTCAATAGAATACCGGCCAAATCCGTGCGCGGTTTGCTAGCAGAAAAGTTTGAATATTTTCCTCATTCTGCTCATTTTAATATTAATGAGAGAACACGGCTACCGAAAAGCCAGAAAAATGGGTGATGCGAAGTAAATTAGAAAGAATGGCGAAAGTGTTTTGATTATTTCCTTCAATATTGGGAAATTCTGCCTTTATTTTTGAGAACGGGATGACACTAGATCAGTTAGAGAAATAAACGTAGTCGTTCCCTTGGATATTTTTGTAAGCCTCCTACTTGATCATGCAGTCTGAGTAACAGCGCTGAAAAAAGTCCATTTCAGAAGAAAAGGATTCGAGCAGCGCTGATAGCTTCAACACGGCGTGTAGTTTTCTTCCTCAAGATGAGAAGCATGGGATTCCACGCGTGCCAGGAAGTCGCTGAAATATGCGCCTGGGAATATTCAAATCGATTTATACCCCAGAAGCTCACTTCCTGTAGGGGAGAACGGTAAAATCCTCTTTATATGCAGGAGGTCCACACCTCGCAGTCAGTCGAGAGAGGATTTCGAGGGCGAAGCCGAAGTAATCTCCTGACAACCTTTCTAGCACTTTCTGCGTTATTGGTAAAACAAAATATCAGCTTACTTTTACTGAAGAAAAGCCTACTGCCGAATTTTGTAACGCCGTGCTTTCAATCCTAAAATGCCATTCGCCGCATGGTAAAAGCGAGGCCAGTGTAGTGGCGAGAAATAGACAGGAATTGTAGTGACCATTAATCATCAGTTCTCTACTATCCAAAACCATCTGAGAGCTTAGCGGCCGCTACCACCCTCGTTACTTAAAGTTAATAATAATTACCTTTAATAACTTTGCAGAGTTTAGTATTTCGTTTGCCTGAATAAAACTAATTGTATGTGTAAAACTTGTGAGGCGACGTAGCTGCTACATGTACTCGTAAAAGATCAGGTGATAGAAATAATAGTGTCAGGGCTCCGCAACTAAATCCTTGAGTAATTCACCATGTGATAGATATAGTAATAGCAATTCAGTATAAACTGCAACATTAGTAGCGCTTACAGCGGAAAAAAAGTATAAGTTAAATTCACATTGAGAGCAATATTTTCCAAAAAATAAGTACAAGTTCTCATAAGCTCGAATAATCGACATGAAGGTGTTGCGGAAGTGCGAAAAGCTATGCTCATTCGCCCGCTTTAAATGCTAAACTGTGTGTCGTTACAAAACCTTAACATTGCCTTTTCATACGCGCCCTAAGATTTTGAAGAGATGAACAGCTCTAAAAGAATATTATTAAGGCCCCGAGAAAGTTTCCAGTTTCGGAAACCTTTTGTTTTCGTAAAACATGGATGACATCATCAAAAATTTTTCCTTCAGCGGTCGCAAGGATTTAAAAGTTGTTTAAAAATTTCCACAAGGTTCAAGCAAATTGGCGCAGCAGTTGGCTAAAAAACCATTGTTGCTGTTTTTATGCATTGGCAGGTCGGCCGGCAGAGACACATTTTTGGGAGCGGCAATGAGAAATGTTGTAACAGTCATGGCCTAAAACACCGTCTTCAGAAAATAGAACTATATAGCAGCCCGCGCCATTTTATTTATACGATCAGAAGGAGAAGCTATACATACGTCTCCACATGCCGCACTCTAACTGCGACTTTACGGAAAGGCACCTAAGCTTCCAGAAAAGATGAGGACTGTGCAGGACAAGGTTTTATGCACCAGTGAATCACCTTTCTCTCTAAGGCCTTCGTTTCCCTTCAATAGATCGTCCAGCAAACAAAGAACGGGCAAGTCCTGATGGCTTTTATTTTTCAAAAAAAAAAAAACGAAGATGCGATGACAGACTACTGACCATCCGCCGCTCTGAGCGCAGTCCTTGACCGGGCACGCTTGACCGGGCAGCTGCTGCCTCTGACAGAGGGAGGTGTACCGGCATATAGGCCGCAAAAATGCTAACACAATCTCTCGCTGTCCGCACCACGGTACCTCTTGAGCGTATGTGGAGAGCGCCGAGAAGCTGGCGTCGTTCTAAGTATGCGGCCGCTTGTGCGCTGCGTTTTCGGTACATGCGCTTTCGAGAAGCTTGCAGGCAAAGCTACCTCTGCCGTGCACGTAACTCGTCGAAATACCAAAATTTGTAAGGCCACTGCGCCGAGGGTAACCGCGTATTCCAAATTATAAAAAACTGATATGAAGATTACTTACGCTGGGTTACACGCCTCTCACTAATTAAGGAGCCAAACAGTAATAGTTAAAAAGTTGACTGTTCATTATTGGTTAAAAAGCCTGCTAGTCAGCACGTCTGAGCTGACTTCGTTTCAAAAACTTGATACGTAGTTTGAAAGAAATATACTCCATTACAATTTCTAGTTTGATACCAACTTTTTAATCGTTAAGGACACATGGAGGCAATAGAAAATATAGAATAAGCTGTGGGTTAACTCTAATTTTAAATATTGGTTGCCGGTTTCTTCTTCCGCACAATGACTGAAAAAAAAAAATCCGCACTAATAATTCAAACGATTTTGCCTGTATAGCTTCATTTATCTCACCACTTAAGGAAAAAGAAAAAAAAAGATAAGCGGAACTCGTTTGAGCTGCTGCCATTAATCAAACGACTTTCATGGTTAGGTAATCGCCCTGGGTGTCCAAGTTTACGGTGAAATCACGAAGAAAAGAAGTTCCTATTTAGTAAATGATCGATGAACGCTCCATTCGCGATTCTTCTCACCTCATGCTCGCACTGGTCAGTGGTTTTAAAGGTTTTCTTCTCTGCCCTGTGTGGAATTACTCAACCTAGCCACTTCCGGCCGAAGACGGACAGAACCGTACTTTCTTTCCTGTCGCTACGGCGCCTGCGGGAGCCCTGCCATTGTGAGGCAGCTTTAGCCCGTGATAAATGATAGAACGATGACAATAGAATAGCCCGGAAGTAAAGTGCGTGTATGTAGTCGGCTGGCATTGAAGAAGAGTCCGCTACGAGTTTTGCCGCGTTTCTTTTCTGCGCTATTCATGGAATACTGAGCCCTGATACCACGGCAATGTGAGGTTTTTGAACATTATTATTAGTAAAGCGCAGTAAATGTTCGCGTCCGAAATGTGAAAAGTACGGACGAAAATGAAATAAAAATAGTTACCCTTGGCTTAGAGCCGTGCGTACTGGAAGTCTTTTTTATTCCAGTCTCTCCGATTGTTTCTTTTTCGTTAACGTACTATTGCGCAACATAAAAGCTACCCGGAAATCCGCCATTATTTTTCTGACGAGGTTCACAAGGTCGCCACTTAGATGAAGCGCAACGCAAAATAAGGCGCTTCGTAAAGGTTGTTTCTTTTCTTATTGGTGTTGCACTAAGTTATTATGTCCTGTAGGCTGCTCCTTTCGGCTCCTTTATAAATGTCGCGCAAAAATTTACGTCCCGTTCTTGTGAATGCGGCTACTTCTTTGAGGCATTCAGGTTAACTTAAGACCTTGATCTATAAGAGAGCTCGAAATTCTTTGGTTGATGGAACAATGTCCAACAGCACGATCACAGAGTCAACGAGTTCGTTCATCGTTAATATGCTCATTAGCAGCAGAAAGATGAAGACACTTGCTAAAGCGCTTTCAAACTGCTCTCGCAGAAGCGATAAGATTGACGTTTCATCAAGAATATATACATATATATTTCTGAGAAGCTGTCCCAGCCAGATTTTTAAAAGTGAATTTTCGCATCTCCCTCGGCGGTGCACTTACGCGCGCAAACGCATGTGCCTCTACAGTAGCATGTAGTTACCTCAATGTGCAGCGCTCCCCAGGTTAACTACGCCTATGAAGCTTCCACGTGTCAGTGCAGGGTGTATGTCTTTGTACATATGACATACATAGGCACAGAAAGACACACGCTTGAAGACACACATGCACACAGACACACAGACACGCACGCACGCACACACAGACACGCAAGCAGGCGAATAGGAGAATCGCCACAGAACCAAAACCGTGAGTGCGTTAATGGGAGCGTTTATTTACGCCACAGAGGCATTCCGTTGCGTTAGCCTAGATAGAGCACGCAGAATTCCGTACGCACCACCAGCGGCAACATTATGCCAACACGAAAATTAGCTTACGAGCGATAGAAAATACAGAAGAAATAAGAGTCCAGAAAGAAAGAAGGTAACGAAAGCCACCAAAATTGGGAGAACAGCGCTCCAGGAACGCCTACGGAAAAGGTGCAAAAACAGCAGTATCCTATATATTTTTTTATTTAAATTTACGTACCTACCTTGCCGTGAAGGCGGAAAGGCGTGCGACACCTATAGATGAGCGGCTTTTTGAGCCTGGTTGCCTACTAGTAGTCGGTGCTCTCAACAAAACTACATAAACCAAGCTTTTTTTAAGCTTCTCTCAAAATGCCTTTGGAAGCCAGCAAAAAAATAGAGAACTAGCCTTTCTCGACGGCAGATATTTCCAAAAGTCAAGATGACGCATTTGCATCAGTTACAGCGCGTGCTCCAGATACTTTTCGCTCGCACGATGTATGCTTCAAAGCGACGTCTACCTGCGCTTTCATCAGGTACTTTCTGTGTTTTCTTGCTTCGTTGCACACAAGGCAAAGACGTTGTTGTTGATTACCAGCCAAGCGAAAAACAGAATTCTTCTTTCTCTGCTTAATGGCCTGAATTGTGCAACGCGCTTCGTGTGCTGGGAAGAAACCGAAGGCTTGCGTAACTCGGCGGGTCGAAATCATGCAGGGTTCCTATGATCTTCCCATTCTTTGCAGAAAATCGTCGGTGAGGTGAAGAAAGATAAAAAACATATGCGAACACTAAAAGCCATCGGAAATATCGAGGGAGATAGGAGAATGCGAAGTTGAGAAATACGAGACAGCGAGTTTAACAGCCGTTCCGAAACGCAATGCTGAGAAATGGGGAGATGTTGAGGACCGAAGCAATTTTACGCACATTAAGTTCAAATGGAAGGAAGAGGGCTGTGTAATTTGCTTTTCGAAGAACTCGTGTTGATGTCAAGAAACAGCCTTTCGGATTGTTATATGGGGTGTGGCG
The DNA here is from genome assembly GCA_030143305.2 of Amblyomma americanum. Classification (NCBI taxonomy): domain Eukaryota; kingdom Metazoa; phylum Arthropoda; class Arachnida; order Ixodida; family Ixodidae; genus Amblyomma; species Amblyomma americanum. The sequence goes on from JARKHS020033530.1 coordinate 428,961, forward strand.
CAAACAATAAGACTAGGGTGAACTGTATAGAGATAAGAGATAAGGCCGCTACGAAACCAAGCCCTTTACGAAATCAATCAGGTCCCTATGAAATCAAGCTTTCCTTTTTCTTTTTCGATGACACTACGGGCGGTTTTGTTTCAAATGGTTTTGTCTTTGCAGGATATCTGCGGAGCGGTTTGAGTCAGCGAGTGAACGTTGCACAAAACTGATCTAGAAGAAATGTCAAATGGATGTCGTAAGTAAGTCTTAAAAGTAGTGAAGCAAAGCAAGGAGGAAATCTAAGCCGAGGAACAACTATTCAGAATTCTGTAGTTTCCACTGTGCCTGGTTGAAATGATAAAGGTAACAAAAAAAAGAGAGAAAATTCTTATTTCGTCGGGCGACCTCCGGTCAAATCGTGGATGCTGACGCCGAAGCAATTTATATGAGAGGCAAATTTCCGGGAAGTTTTCTTTTGCGCAAATAAATATTTTTTTACATATTTAATTAGTATAGTCACAGTACTGATAGATAATTATCGAGCGCAATAATGGAATATTTACAGCGCATGTATTTGGGAATTTTTCGAAGCTGGAAATTGGTGTATCTGACTGACAGCACTCTAGAAGGCTTAAAAACAAGCCGTGTATTTGGCTTGGCCAGTGTGCGGAGCGGTCGTGATCATTTGCCTTCGACATGTTTTTTTAAGCCCTTGGATCTAAGAACACTAAGCGCTTCAAAGCAGTAGCACATCGAAAGCAGCGACAGGCCCGGCATCTGCAGGAAACACCTGATCGCATGATCGTAGCCACGCCGGGTAACACCAACTCGGTATGCTCAGCCCACTTCCACCTTCGTTGGTGTTATCGCCGCGTTGAAACACACTCATAAGTTATCTCTCATAGCTCTCATAAGAACTTATAGCTCTCGCTGTCCTCGAGAGCTGGTGATCGGTAGGCTGAGATGCTCCTAACTGCAGCATCGAGGCAGCTACAAACCTGGCAGCTATAAAAAAGAGGACTACTATAATCAACCAAGATGTCATAAGTATCTGGAGCTTTTACATTGCGATTCCGGGCTGCCATTTTTGTCGAAAGACATAAGCTTTCTAATTATTTGTTTTCTCGGAAGAAAATTTCTTCAGCTTAAAACTGGCGTCGGTGCTGCGACCTAGCAAACAACTAAAACTGCGAATGATCTGTGAGAGTTTCCGCTTTTTAAGGGGAAAGCCTTTATTGGCTCATACTCGCGCGTCCGGTGTAACGCTGTCTTTCACGAATAACGCGGCAACTGATCAGGATAGCCGAAAACAAAAATAGCATAAAATAGAGGGGACAAAATGTAACCCCCACGCTAAGTTTGATGACTGCAGAAGTGATGAGTTAATTATTTATAACCAATTACAGCGAAAAAACAAAGATATCAACCTAATGCGTCGATATAGCGCGGACATCGATATAGCGACGGGAGAGGGCGACGTCACACCCGAGGTCGTCATGGTAACGGCGCACTTGCTGGTGGCGCCACCTGCGCGACACCACCAGAGATGCCAGAAGCCAGAGAAGAGAGAAGAAGAAGGCCAGAGAAGCTGACCGCAAGCGCCAACAACGTCGTCTAGATCGAAAGTGTGGCTATTTCCGGACAACATAAAATATTGTCGCATTTGGAAGCCAGTGGGCCGATGAAAGAAATTTCTTCATCAATCATATGTTCTCTCATTCTTAACAGAGTTATTTGTTCTCCCCATGCAGTCACCAGAATCTAAAAAAATCACCATTTTCGTTTCCTGCTGCAATGCTGGCTTTGGTATATTAAAATGCTTGGAGGTTTGCAACCTATCAACCTAATTTACCTGAGAAGCTGGTGAATTCAATGTGTGTTCAATCACAAAATCATTTATGCATCCGCAACATCTCCAGAACGCTGGACCTTTTAAGCAATATTTATCATTTTCGGTTTCTCGAACTAGAGTTGCATGGTCAGTAGAGTTCACGTCGCAATTTCTCGTAGCGTATACGATAGCGTGGACATAGTCAAACCTGCGCAGAGAGGTCTGTCAGCCACGTGTTCACTCATGCTGTGAACATCGAGCTTAGGTAGGCGCTCTCAGTGCATCAAGCTTTGGGCAAAAGGTAACATGCTGTACAGGAACAAAGCGTGCGAAATCTCAATGCATGCGACTTAGCCCAACACAATATTTTGAGACTTAAACTGTTAAGCCTTGGGCAATGCAGGAGCGCGCGCAAGAAAACAAACAGTATGGACGGGCACGTTTCTATCGTCCTTAGGAGTGCGTTTACGCTAGAAAGGCTTCTGAGCGGAACGATGTTCCCAAAGCGCTCGTACAGCATTCCGAGCGCCAACATCTCCTAGTGCACTTGTTAGTGATCAATCCCCTGACATTTGGTTTAAGCCGGCAGACTGAAGGGCTTACATTGCTCCTTGCTTCTTTTTTTTTATGCACGGCGTAGCTATAGTGGGCCGCGCTTTCACAGCTCGCTTCTGCGGCACAGGATCATACTGCTCAGAAAAAGGCTCCTTGCGGGACCCTCAGGAAAAAGCCCGTAGGCGGTGTTAGGCGTCTTCCGGATGATAGGTTCAGTGCGTGCGGCCGATGCGTTGACTCCGCGTAGGGTGCATTTCCCAGGACGACAACACGGGACACGCCTTGATGGACAGACGGTTCAAGCTTCCAGGAGGTCTCGCGGGATTGGTTTCCAGAGGGACGGAAGGTCTCAGAAAAGCTGGCCATCGGCTTTACTTTCGGTGTAACTCTGCTAGCAATAACACGTGTGTAGAGCAGCGCTGCGTGCGATAGGAGCAGAGGAACCGGAATAAGCTGCTCTATCAGGGAAGCGTCGTTTTGTCTGGAAAGACTCCTAACCAGCGTAAATCTTCCTGTGAGAATCTTAGATAAGCCGTTGTGGTAATAAAAACGTGTATTAAAGGAGCCATAAGCGGTCTGCCCGTTACACGTTTAGAAGGGGGATTTTTAGTGTGAAAGCACTGCTATCCGGAGGTCTAACTGGCTCATCGATTTTGTGTGAATCTAGACCATGAAGGTAACGTTGGCAAAACCTAGCCTAGCAACAGCCCATGGATAAATAAAATAAGTAGTGTCCTGACTGGATTTGAAACCCACGGCGGCGCGAACAGGTCAGTTTTGCCGGCCACTGCACGAGGGCACTACGCTATCGCCGGAGTCGATCACGCTTCGTGTTGTTGTTGTTGATGTTGCTCTCAAGAGGATAACGACGCATACCTACTGCTGGGGAATGGCCAAGACACAGGCGGCGATCTAAAGGTGCTCAGAACGGTGAAATTAAAACATTAATAAACAAAAATTTAAAATAAGAATGCAATTTTTTGTTGAAATATAAAAAAGTCAAGCACTGTGAGATTGGTGACTGAAAAAGAGAACGGGGCTAACCATGCCGTGTTTAGGAAGCTTTAGAGATTTCTAAGATGAATTTTGAACATGAGTAGCCAAAAGGTGGAATTCAAAAGGATTTTTGGATGGCAGCCGTTTCGTGTTTAAAATAAAACATTGAATGGCGAAGAACTCATTCCTGTGGCTGTGGCCAGGGTAAAAGCGACAAGGAGAAAGACCAACCACAGAAGACAAACTTAGATTGAGCTGAGGTCACGGGTGTTCTAGCAGGCACCTCCGTAAGAAGAAGAAGCGGCGGCTGTTTCGGGTTGTTTCGGGTTCAGCGCAAAGTGAGAGACCGTCAGACCAGATCTATGGAGATGGAAGTTTAAGAAGCGCTACAACATACACACGTGAAAGAAGCCTCAAGCTTTCGCGATCGCGATCCCTTACTGCACCGCGAGTAAAGAAATGGCTGGAAGTCCGGAGAAAGAGTAAGTGCTGAGGCTGCAAATTCTTTCTATAGCAGATACCTGCGAAGCCTGGGCCACTGTAATATATGGGCAGGGCAACTCTCTCGTGCTGTGCATTACACATCGTCGTCTTCATCAACAACTTCCATCTGCGGCGCGAACAGATCAGATTAGCTTAACCTCGATCAGAGGTTAACCTGAGTCGGATATCCTTGCCAGATGTGTCGACGATGCAGCAGAGCAAAACCGTGAGCCAACTAGGCTAAACACATGCATTCGCACGCCTGCTCGGTTTTTAAAACCCTGCCACTTTTTTTTTTAGTTGCGGCGTGCAGATAAGCAATATTGCCTTCAGCGGGCCGAACATGTGATTTTTTACCAGAGACTTTTCCCACCTTGATCCCAATTGATCTTCTTGTAGAATTACTATAGTTTTTCATATTTTGCTCATTCTTTCGCAACGATCAGCTTCGGATCAGTGAGGTAACACAAGGAAGCTGTAGCGGTGTGTAAAAAGTATAACGAGCCATAGAAAGAAAACAGCGTTTTATACTTTGACACCATCCGCAGCATAGCACAAACTGTTTCCCAGGGCCGACCACTATTGTAGGCCAAGAGAAGCTGGAACTGGCACGATGGTAGCGCTGTATACGTAGTCTGCTATAAGCTTAGTCCCACAAAGTTCAGCATACTATGAACTTGATGGTCACTGTATGATAAGCAACCTAATTAATTAGGGTCTCACATCAGGATATGTTTCGAAATTGTTCAGCAATGCAACGGACAAAACAGATATTAAGAACCTTACATTTTCGACGCGCGTCACAGGTAGTGTTGTCCCGAAGCACTACAGATAGCGCATGGCTTCTCCATGTGATCGCAGGCATGGGATACCTTCAGTAATGGTGCACAAAGCAAATGCGAGTGGAAATGGGAATTCCTGGTGGAAGAGGGGGAGCGGCTTGTGCGTCCTCGTATCTCATTTAATTCGAAAGCGGAATACGGCAGCTCCGTTCCTTTCCATTCTGTCGGTCAGCGCGCCCATCTAGTACAAGTACGGAACCGCCCCTCAATCTGTCTTTGGCACCATTTCGTTGCAAGGCGAAGTCCGTATGCCTTTCGACTGTTCGCATAGTTTCGTTGCATCGTGGTAGACGCTCCTGGAATGCTTTGCTCCCGCGGGACGCGCGTTAAGCGTATGCGGAGGAGATGGGAAACCATTCCAAACGCTTCTCTTGCATCTTTCAGCCTCTTAAAGACGGTACGCATTAGAAACTGGTGGTTTGTTTTCGACCACTGAAGCTCGGAAGAGGGCAGAGAATGGGTAACGCGCATGCGCGGACCAGCCGTGTGAAAATAGCAAATTACAGAAACACTTACGTCTGCTCCTGCGAAAACAGAGCCCCGAAGAAGCAAATTTTCTGCAAAACAAGAACGACAGCAGGCTTTCGGGCTTCCTCTAACATCGAGGTTTGTAGAATCATGATAGATGACAAGAAGAAATGCAGTTGGCGCCGTCCGTTAGTATTCGCACAAATCAGGGTTGAATGCTTAACGGAAGGAACGGTGATGTCTTAAAGTGCTTCGTGCTGGGCGGGTTGGTTCATTGTTTGAAACTGACATAAAAAAATGCTAACATTAAAGACAGCACTGGCGTAACCTGATGTACCACATGGCTTGAAAGTTGCAAGAAACTGCGGACATCTGAGAATGTTTTAAAAAAAAATAGGCGGAAAAAATTCAGCAATGCTTTGGTTTGAGGCCGATTCATTGCTGAACAACAAAATACGACCTTGTTGTGCATTTCAGTAGGCGCTAAGGTTGACATAGGTGCGGCGCTTACAGGGTGGTATTCGCGCCTCAAGGTGTAAAACAGCATTGGCGACATATTTTGGAAACCCAGACAGGGACGCAATGCCTCGCACTCCAAGGGCACAAGAGGGCGAAGTTTATAGGCAGAAGCTCCTGAGAATAAATCACAGAGCCGAACTTCAAAATTGACCGGAAGTGCATTTTATCAATCAGCAGAAGTGTGTGCCTTCTCATGCCTGACCTAGCACTGAAAAGCCCACGCGGATGCCATTGGTCTGAACTCCTTTTGCCGAAACTTGCTCTTTGTGTTCCCGGCAGGATAGAGTAGATTCTTCACAGTCTGAACTTGAGGAAGTATGTGATTTCTATAGACCATGCAGATATTTACAGGATGAGAAACCGGAAGGGCAGTTTTTAGAAACTGCAGAGGAAGAAAATATTTCCCAGAAAGTTACTTAGTTTATCATCCTTCCCTCCGTGCAAATACATGCTCAGGTTTCTTTTTTCGGTGGTAATCCTGAGGCGCGCATTGCGATGGTAAACTCCGCCTACAAATTATGTTTGCGCAGTGTCAGCCAAAAATTTCATGAGTTTGATTTATTATTAACTTATTGCACAAGGACGGCAGAAAAAAAATGTTTTAGTCATGTCATAAAGAGCTCATAAGCTTTTGAAAGTTTATTTAAGCTCTCTCATTTGTTTGAATGGAATGTACGAACAAATTGTAAAGAGGTGGAGCACCGAATGGTGATAGCCATTTGTTAACTGAACAGAATACTCTAGTGTATTCGTGCTGAAACCCGCGTAAAAATACGTGCACTTGGAAGTTGATAGGCGCGAGAGACAGCCACAGAGCGTTCCTAGTGCACCCTGAGGAAGGATGTCAATCCCTCATGTCCTCATAGTTTAGTAGGCTAAGATAGTGGGATGACCGAAATAAGGCTGATTGAGATAAGAGGCACGCCTTTTGTGCACGTCTTTCGTGTCTGGCCAGCATAGCGACACCGGGCGGCCTCGACGAACATCGCAAGAATGAGTGCTCCGGAAGCGTAGACATAAGGTTAACTAAGGTGCACTGCAATCCAGCGCAGCCACCGCTGGCTCATTTGCAATGCAAAGCGTCCAGATACCCTTGGCCAACGATGGTCAGCTTTGGTTGGAGTGCCAGGATGCAGAGTGCGCCCTGAAAATGCGGTCACTGAGGCGTGTTAATTTATTAGCTTTCTCAGTCGACCTACTTCCGAACGAGGATTCAAACGACGGGCCATGATGCACATGGCAATTTTATTTAGGCGGCATGTGTAGGAATGATGACTGAACGTGGTTAAGTTTTCACTTAACTACCATTCTTCGCATAACGGCCTGAGGGGCGAGTTAGTGCATGATGTGTCTTTCTTGTCTCTTTCTTGTCTTGTCCTGATTTGCGCAGCAGTTCATTTCACCATTCTTCGCCTCTAAGATTGCTTCGCGCCCCTTAAAGTATCCGTCGCTTCCTAAGGATTTCAACGCTTGCCTATGTTTTTTTAGACGGTTTCTTCACTATTTCGACGAGCTGCATGCATTTAAAGGGTTGCTTTGCCTTCAAGCGTCTCGAAAGTGTGTGTATTTTGGCACGATGTGGCCGAAATATGTTGCACCACAGCGCCGAGGTCAACTGCGTTTCTGAAATTCCAATTGTGATATGGGTTTTACCTACGGTGGGCTACACGACTCTAAATAAACAAGGAGACTAACAGTAATAGGTAAAGACTTAGCTACTATATATTAGTTCAGCGGCCTGCTAGTTAACACGTTGTAACTGTATTCCGATGTGCAGCACCGCTCCCAATGCTATGTAAAAAAAACCCGCTCTCCTAACTCGAAGAGCTCATCTTTAAAAATCCAAAATATTTTAGATGAATCACCTTGTATCTCTCAGGCTAGTAGACGTAGGAGATAGTATATAAATACTACTCTGTGAGAAATTTTGCAAGAATAAAAACTTTTTTTTTTATTAGAGAAGCTTACGGTCACTGGAGGCGTTTAATAACGCAAGAAAGGGAGCAATTCCTTCCCAGGAGGCGGAAGCAGCATCTTGCCTCGAAACGAGCATATGTGGCCGAGACAAATTCCTGTGGCCGCCACCTGGTTTCACATCATGGCACGCGAAGGCGAGCTTTTTGTTGGATCGCCTCGAGGCGCACGTAGTCTTTTCCTCGGCCACACGGCTTCCAAACGTCCCGCTGCACCTCGAACAGAGCCCAGCCGTCCGAGACGTCCGCTATATACAAGTCCATCTGCAGAACAGTTGGAAAAGCAGAATTACTTCAGCGTTCGTTGAATGAACATTCCCATTTGGCGTGTTCACCGATGTTTATTTTCACATATAAATACCGTGTTTAATGGCACTTTTCTATCATCAGGTTATTGTGTGAAGTGTTCCTGCCAGCAAGGAATGCACAATTAGTTCACAGGTTGCCAGATTCAAGCTCTTACTAGCACTAAGTCGTTGCGCTTTCCCATCAACGAAACGCGTTCTAGGAAATAATGATGGAGTGCAGGAGGTGGCTAACAGTCCCTGAGACCAGCTCGGGAAATTTGCTAGTATAAAAATAACCGCGGCTTGCGAAAAACAATGCTTTATGAACCATAGTTGGATATAAGTCAAAAAGCCTAGCGGTAAATGCGCCTTAAATTAGGCCCTAAAGCCAATGGCATACAGCGATCCTCGCGACGTGACTGTTAACCCGTAGTTAATCTACTTGCACACTAACTGACCCTTGAGATGTCCCCCTAGCAGGTGCAAGGATTTTAACCACAGTGTCATAACGATCGCTCGAGACCATTGACAGGAGGGCCTCTATTGAGGGGCATTTGCCGCTTAGTCCTTGAGCTTTAAACTAGCAGTTTCAATTCATAGTTCACATTACATACTTTGCTACTTGCGCCAGTCGCGATAACAAACAATCCTTACTTCCTCTAGCTGCCTATTGAAAAGGGACTAGTATTTCAAGCTGGCCCATGCAGGTTTTCCTCACCCCTTCCAATAAAATTAAAGGGGCAATAAATAAATGAAATGACATCCCGCCATAGCAGATAAGGCTTGAGAATCATATTTACTGACAGAGCAGAAACATGGAAATGTTGCAATGCAGTGGGTAGTTATAGAGCTAATACATTGTTTGCACAGCTCAGACCTCAAAGAAGGTAAGGGTTCTCTCTGTGATCGTGGCTGGCGAAGACAGCTCCTTTCGTGAAGGATATAAAAGGAACTGTGAATTGACATTGAGAGTTTAGATGATGAGAGTGAGATAATTTTTATTCGCACCCGTCAAAAATTACGGGGAAGAAGGCTTGAGCCTAAACCCCTATTTAATCCCCTAATTGTCGGCCGGAATCCCTTGGGTCTCGGCTGCTGTAAGGGCGAGACTGATGACTTTGCGTTTCTCTTCTGCTTCGTGGTTGAGTAATAATGTCTCCCAGTATTCTACATTTCTATTCGGGTAGTTATAGTAAGGGCAGGTCCAGACCATGTTTGGCTAGATCTGCAACGTTAATACAGTGCTTACATCTAGGATTAAAGAGTTATTGATGATATTTAGTGCACAGTTGTGAGCTTAGATGATGAAATGTAAATGAACACAGAATGATCACTCTTCGCTAGCGCTCTTCCTACTCTTTTTCTATCCTCACCTTGTTTTAAGCCTTGCAAACCTCGCATGCGCATTAAATTCTTGCCAAGGTATATTGGATAAGGCTATTGTGGAGTCAGCTCTCAGTTAATTTTCGCATATAGTACTTCTCTGATTCCATGCTGGTTGCTTGTGAAATGCCAGCCTCATGCTCAAACATACTGCTGATTTGCATGTCAAGTGAAAAAATATGCAAACATTTAAACCATCTTAAGAGTGGAGTGCGCTAGGATTAGACTTAACATTTGTCGCAGTCTATGTTGCAACTTCTGTGAGAGTTTGCGTCAGTTTCTTTGCAGTTGTCGGGCCATCAACCACTATAATGAGGCTCCTAGGTGCTTTAGAAGATATCTGCTATAATTTCATGGTGCGGACATTTGCGTATAGCACATATTTTTTCTGGTTTTTGGTTTTAATTCTTTGTCCAGATTTCTGTCTAGAAAATATAGGTTGCTTACAACCCGATGGAAAGATTGTGATGGTGTCACACGGTAACGTAACGTGACCTCTCTCGACCAATCATTAATTTGTCACCTGCTACAGTGGGCAGGTTGCTATGACGTTACAAGGTCACGTGACCTCCCTCAACTAATCAGAGTGGCCTATAAAAGGCATGTCGTGATACGTCGCAAGATCACATGACCTCTCTCGACCACTCATCGAATTCCGTGACTCCGGATATCGGCGGGGTTCTGGTGCGAGGACAACTCTAATGCAGTAGTATTAAAAATCAAGTCGGCAAATTTTTGGGCCGACCTTCAGTCACGTCTGCAAGCTCCGTGCCCGGGTTAGGTACAGAAAGTGCTTAATTGTTTTTTCGGTTTCATGTTAAAAATTTATTGCTGATTTTTCTCACGGCGGAATGGCTGATTTTCACAGCTGAGATGCCTTTTTTTGCAAGGAGCCTGTAGAGAATTTCTTCGCTACTGTCTCCGTCCCTGTTTATAGAAGCGGTTGCTCTTCAGAGCAATGCCACGTCTGCACGGCCGGTGAATAAATTATTGTCTATTATTACGCCCACCGCGCATCAGGCGACAAAGCTGCAAGTGCACTCATGTGGTCTGTCAAGGCGACTGACCAGGGAGGAAGTCTTGGAGAATGCGCTATGATCCCTTGCAAGCACGTGCGCCGCCTTGCCCTTTAATGGGTGTTCTCCCCCTACTCTCTGTTCCCCCCTCTAGGGAAGGGAAGTGAACCAGATCTCTATAACGCTAACTAGGCTGCAAGCTGTTTATTCTTCTAATCTCTTTCACGTGCGCATATTGCTAGAACCACGGACAGAATTTTTTCTGGAACCAAAAGCTTCGTCCATTTGCGACGAAAGGGCGATACAGTCGTCTGTCGCAGTCGCCAGATTGTTAAAAGCTCCATGTTCGCTGAATGTCCGCAGTGACCGTTCAATTCTGATTATTTCTGTCACTGATATTCTGCAGCTTTAATTATATGGGCCTGGATTCACCTCAGGGAAGATTTTTTACACGCACACACACACCATGAGCCGTTGTATCACCATGCCTTCTCAATAACGAAATTTCAATCTAACTTAAGAATTAAATCATAAACATCTGTTACCTTCTAGACACAACTGGCGCCAGCACCTAGGCTAAACAACAAAGTAACAGTTGTGATTACCGTAATAGTTGTCAAAGCATCGTCACTTGTGGCTGTTCTTGTCTTTCCAGCCAAGGTTTAGATGTGTGGTATCACACTGCGATACAGCCGCATTGAGCCGCTTTTCTCCTGCTGCTGTGTGGTTACAGTAGAGGGTCATTCCGCTTGACACGCATCAAGAGTGTTCAGTCTCATGCTGGAAATGAATCAAGCAAAATACCTTGTCCTGCAACGACTTGCTGGTCTCCAAGGTGACGAAGTAGGGTCGGCCATCAGATTGGTAAGCATAGTAGGCGTACATTCCTTTTTCGTCATAAATCTCCTTCGTGTGAGACACATTGCCACGGCACGTGAAGTCGCTGTCAACCATGTAGGCCTTCTCGCAGGCCTTGTGAGCGGAGGAGGGCTCCGCAGAGTGCAGTGCACCGGCGTACACCATCACCCCCAACGTGGACGAGAACAGGACGCGAAATTTGTCGCCGCGAGCACGCAATGACGCCGCAGCTTGCTTGGCGATCTCCTGCATTGAGGTACACAGCGTGGACGCATAGTTAAAAACAAACGGCCCGTTAATCATTGCGCACTGTACATCACTGTACATACGGTAAGGTAAAGTATCTTTGCTGCTTTCTTTATATTTTAACGCCACTGCCACTGTCGTGGTCGGCGGTGGTGAGCACTCTCAAGGCTACAGGCTTCACGCAATACAAATGTACTAAAAGGCTGCTCAGCCACTACCGTAACTCAGTTCGTAGAGAAGCGTGCACGGCAAGCGGAGATAGTGGGTTCGGACCCTCCGGGCCATATGGTTGTCTTTGTCTTTCCTTTTACTTTCCAATGAATCATGTCGAGGTAAGAAATAATTACACTACTAATTTCGTAGTGATCAACCTCACAAAACAAGTCATTTCCCTCTGTCTCTTCCTAGCGTTCCGTGACAGTTGCCTTTCTCTCATATGCATGTCGTAACAAGCCCCTCAACTCACTACACTTGTCTGCTGGGCATCTTGCAAGCTATTCCGCGTATTTAAGAGATAGTGATTCATTTCAGGAACTTTCCATTGCTGTAAGGAGGATTTCAGAGAATCTGGGCTTCTATCTTATATCTTAACGCGCTCCTCGTCTTACAAACCTTTGCGGCTTAGTAACTCTTCTGCTATACGGTATATGTTGACTATAATCACCACTTACTCCATTTCGCGAACCACCAATGTCACAATTGGTACAAGTCATGTCTTGCATGCCTTTCTGGCTGCTGATACCGCTAGGTCCTGCGTCGGGATCCCTCCGGCGGCATGTGTAGTTTCTTATCTTACTTTGTAATAAATTATATTTCCCCCATAAATTTAATATGCTATTAATTACCAATTGATTAACACTACAAATTGAAAAAAAAAAACTGAATCATTCCGTTAGGCTTTCCTTGATCGCGGTGGCAGTTGGATTCCTTCACATGTATCTTCCCGACGAACAACTCACAAAATTTGGAAGCTGCCTGTTCTGGTTGGGTGATGCCATGCTTATTGGAAAAGAAACGCAGGGACCTTCCGACACTAAAGAGTCGGATACGTGGGTTTGTAGGATGATCATGTTGACGTCTCTGAAAAGAGGAAAGAGCGCAAATGAAACAACAAATCCGACCTTTTCTGTGTATTGGAAATAATCGCTGCATTTACGTCGGGATTTCTCGTACTGTGATCGGCCAAATGGCACACGGGTATGAGGAAAGGTGCCCTAACTTCCTCACTTAAAGAGACCATATGAAGTGCACCGCGAAGGAAGGGTTGAGTAGGTGAAATGAGGAAGGAAGGATTGTGCGTACTCTAGGCTTAAAACACTTAACAAAAGCGGGTAGGTGCAAGGATTAAAGATGTGCATATATTCAAAACTTTTGCAATAGCAAATCGCATATTTCCTCCTATTCGATTGGCTGAAGGAATGAAATAGTACGTATTCAAAATTATTGCAAACTAACTGATTATGTTCTAACATTCAGAAGAGTCCGAGTATGCGGCACGAAGTTCGAATAAGGCACAGTGAAGGTTTCTTGGACTACCGTTTAGAAAGGGGCTCAGTGACGTCACTCAGACGTCGCAGAGCATGCGGCCAGAGCATGCGGATAGCTGGATTCAGCGCCACAACGCTGTCTATTCGCGTGGAGGCATTCATAACACTCCAACACGGACTTAAAAATTGGGTGACGCGGCATGGTTCAGGAAGGCTTAACAGCCTCTGTCTTGATGCCCAATTTCATCGGCACCGGCTCAAAGCTCTCTCCCCTTTTATCTCCTGAGATGAGGGGCTAGTTTATTCGCCGCAGTCATCTGTAGCAAAATGTAATTTTGCTATACATGTCACTTAATAAAAATCGGCGCTGTCGTTCAGTGACTGTGGTGTTCGGCTGCTAATTCAAATGTGATGGGACCGAATCCCGGTCGTTAAAGCCGCACTTCGATAGAGGCAAAATGCAAACAACCACCCGTGTGATGTGTGTTATCAGGGCATCTTAAAGAACCCGAGATGTTATAAATGAATTCAGAAAACCAGATATCAACGAACCGATGATCATACGGTTTTAGTGGATACCAGTGTTGCGTCTTCTTGAAAGTTAGAGTAGTATCTAAATGAGTTATAGCTCCGCACTGCAGTGCCGCCGCTGCCACTTGGCTGTTTCGTCCGTACATTAGTATTGCACAAATATTCGTACAAGTAGCGAATATTCGTACGACGATTCCATTAGTATTCGACTTAGTTTTGTCACTCTTCGACATGATTCGTATTCGATTTAGTTTCTAGAGACACTGCCCATATTCGGTTCAGTACCAATGCTACGCAATTAGTATTTGATTTAGTTATCTGAGCACACGCCTAGAAAACTCTATTTACATCGGCGCACTCACACGAACCAATAACCAGGCAGCCGGACCATGAGGCAGCACTGCAATGTTTCCAGAGCGCACACATCTAAAATTTTGATGCTGTCTATATGTAGTTCCTGTGGTTTATAGCCCATACTGGTGAACCAAAGCTACTTGCACTTGTTTTCTTGGTGTAAAAACTCTTCGCGCCTGTGTACATGCGAGACGTCCGCGTGATCATGTACTATGAAAAACAGGAACTTAAATAATGCGTGGTGAATTTTGGGTGACCCAAGCAGACACCTGTACGGTAATATACTGCATCGCAACAAGAGCATAAATAATCACTCTTTGTTGTTCGCCACAGCCGATGAAAGAGAAAGTAAATATCACTATTAATATTAGGAAATGACCTAACTGGCAATATGAAAATCGGTTCTCCTGCAGTGAAGACGACAGCGGTTTTCTCGAGCCGTTTATTCTGTTTACATATGCGTGCAACGCTAGTGTTGCTTGCGTTGAGGTCATGCGAAATACTGAAACTTTCCTGCGTATTAGCGCTTTACGGGGCAACAATTCTTTACCATGAGTGCATAAGATCCTTAAGCTGCTCTTGTTTGAGCTACCTTATGTGGTAGATGCAGAAACCTAATCATCCAAAAGTCTCAAGACCACCCAAACGTTTCAAGAAACTTCTTACTCTAAACGAAACGCAATCTTCACGTGACCGCTTCCCTACCAAAAGTGCCTCATTCTGCTGAAATCATTAAATTTATGGCTCTGACAGCCGCACTGTGCGGTTCGTCGAGTGCCCATGCGTTCGCAGTATTTATCGTCGTTTTTAGTTCTTCGTTCTTTGCAGCGGATGCGGCTCACATCTATTTGCCACAAAGTAGGCTTAGGCGTCAACTGTTGCGTAGGCAGGCCGCACGTACAATCTTCGCGAGCATTGCACTCTGGTCCGTTTGCAAAAATGTATTCGATGTCTGATTCATTTTCTTGGGTAGATGGACAAGCGGAAGAAAAAATATACCATACCTATGCACATCCTCCGTAGATATTACGCTTACTAATGTCTTCCAAGGCACTGATAACCACGCTCCAAATCTCTTAATGACCGCCCTTTCTATCGAGCAGTGCATTTAATTAGGATGTGTACTCACGTCATGGCCGATACCTCGTACACAAAGCTTCGAGCAAGCTTTGCGGTGTGCAGCCACACACCCAAGAACGTCATGGGTTCAGCATGGTGTTGCACCGTCAGCACTTTCGCCAAGGTCTGGAAGTGCAATATTGCATTTGACGCCGTTTAGAACTGAACGAGCACAAATGCATCATGCCAGTGCGTTGAAAAAAAAGGAAAAAAGAGCCAATGGAGTGACAACTTGTACGATAGAATAACCCGCAGCACGCAAGCCGACATAGAGGATAATTCTTCAGTGGCCTACCATTTGTATAACGTCGAATGTGACTTACAAAATAATGAGAATTTTTACCGAAACTTCTACATGGGTACGTTGGTTAGGTTGCACACATATATCATATTCTTAAACGTCAAGTGCGTTGGGCAGAATCTGCAGGGGGCGAGAACGCTTCCAGTGAACGTACTATGGCAGACAGAAGTTCCAGGGCACGTAACTGTCGATTTTGGTATATGGGTGCATAATGTGCCAATCTTCAGCTCATTTCACTACCACATATTAGAGAGCCCAAGTGAAACTTCAGCTCTCAGAAATATTTTCTGCCAGCACTTGCTGATTACAAAGCTATGCGCGTTGATTGCCACTTGCGTATCCCGAGGACTTTAGTACACGGTAGCACTTTACAACGCAACGCCAATAAAACCGAATTTACACAATGTTCATATCGTCATAGAGTATGTTTAAAAAAAAACAGCCACCTAAAATATGACGAAAATTTTAACATTGTCTTGCGCACGGCTAAAAACAATTACCCACAGCGCATCCTTCTGTCCTTTTTTTTCGGTCTGGAACCTAATAACAGTCCCAAAAGCATCTTGTATAACTTACAAACGCAGCGAACTACGGAAAGGAAATTTATAGGTCTAAATCTAAGAGACAGGTGAGGAAACACACGCGAGTGACTCATATCCTAGCCAAATCAAGAAATAATGCGCATGGCTAGGGCAAGATAACTGATGGCCCGTTAGGGCATCAGTCTGTATTCCAATGGAAGGCCAGTAGCGTAACAGGGGGCTGCAGAAACAGAAGTGGGCGGATGAGGTTAGGAAGTTTTGGAGGGAAAGGTGGCTGCGGCTGGCAGAGGACAAGGTTAAGTGGAAATGAATGGCAGAGGCCTTTGTGCTGCAGAAGACAAAGAGGACGTACAGTCTTTGTCAAAAGTAAACAGCCCAAAGGGTCTGCTTCTCAGCCCTACAGCGCGACTCCTCTTGCATACCCAGGGACTCTAATCTCACGAAGGCGGAAGGGACTTCGGTCCTCAACCCTCCCAAACTTAGGACTGTCAAATGCACCTAAGAGCCGCGTTACACGGCTTGAAAGCAAACCCTTTGGACTTTATATTTTTACAAAGACTGCACTTGGGTTGATGGTGATAATGATGCTGATAACTCTCAAGATTTGGTATTGAAAGTAAATGCTCTAACTACCAGTATTGTGACCCAACAGGAAAAATTTGAGGAGGTTTGCTCTTCTCTCGTCCGCATCCAGAACCACCGTGTAGAATCATATAAACCGTAACTGTCTTAAAAACTGCCTCGTTTGACCTGTTTCGTCTGGCAAGGTCCATCGTAGTACAGGGAGCGTTGTTGTAAGTGCGATGTATCACCACTTGTTCACTATGATAGAGAGTGCAAAAACTTGCCGCAAACATTGACTGCAGGGTGTTGGTGCTGACGCTGCGGTGACGTGGAAAATCCAACACTCCCATGGCTGACACGTTCATCGTATAAACAAGCTCCATGAGCTGCACGTACATATCAGGGATGGAGGACACGGTGCTGCGTTGCTCACTAACGCCGTTGACCGAAAAACTTAGTCCGGATGCCACGTTTCGGTTAGAGGCAATGGCCTGCGCATAGAAGAACCCGCTCATGAAGAGCAATACAGATCGCAAAATAGAGCCCGTATATAAAACCTTCGCGAAAACGAGCAAGCAACTTCCTCAAAGATATCATTGCAATTAGAGATAAGTGGTCCATTATGGTAGCAGCCCAGTCACCACAATAAATACTGGAATCATTGCATCTCGCGTGTGCTTGCGAGACTTGGTATATTAAAAAGAGCCGAGAAAGGAAAAAAAATTGAGGGATGCACGATCATATTTTTTCGCTAAAGCAATCGAATGCACTGTACTGAGGGTACCTTTTTAAACGTCTGCCAGGACTTGTTTCCGTAGAGCGGCACGAAGTCGCCGTCTTCTGCCACGAGGTTAGGATAGATGGCGTAGTCGCAGAAGGACAAAGAAAACACCTCCGGATGCACGAAGTTCTCCCCAACGACGCAGAACATCATGCCGGAGCGACGCGTCGTCCTTCTTTTTGCTGCTGGGAAAATAACCGCAACACGTTCCGGGAAACGTTAGCCATAACTCATGTGACTGAGACGCAAAAGCTGCGAGTGTGTCAGTGCACCACCCCTTAGCCGCAGCCAAAGAAGAATGTAACAGAAGTTTGGATTCTTGATAAAAAAAAAAAACAAGGGGCAGGTTTTAGCAAATTTAAGAGCATCTAATATAGAAGCCTCTACGTCGACATGATTAAATGCGTAGACATTCACTCTAGCATGCAGTGTGCAGTAGCCCAATTACAAGTCCAGCTTTTTTGGACGAAAATTTTGAATATTGGAATATTCTAAGGTACTTTTATGGAAATATTGAAGGTTATAGTTCATTCCTCTTATGCGTAGCAAAATGTTCGTTTTAAAGTATGTATGTTTTGTATCCGTGTGCTGTAAGATTGTATAATTTTATTCTTTTGGCATCCGTGTGCTGCTAATATTGTATAATTTTATTCTTCTGGTTATGTAACAATGTAAATTAATTCCTGCTTGGGCCAAGCAGTGGCCTGCAGTATTCTGAAATAGATAAATAAATAAATTACCACCACTTGCATAGAGTTGTTAAATCTGGCATGAGAAACCAATAAGGAGCGCTCTTGAGAATAGCAAAAACGTTCATTGCAAAAAAAAAATGCAAGCTTGCTGAGGGGAGATCTGCGAATAAATTGATTGTTATAGTGCACTACTAGAATATGAAAAAAGTGCGTTACTGAACTATTTCCTGTTGAAAAAGGCTTTTGTCCAGAATTATTGCTTGGTGGGATAGAAAACGCGTACGTGTATGTGTTTTTATCAGTCCATTTCAAATTTCAGGCAAATTCATAATAGCATATTAACTGCCATGCACTAGCTGGGTTGAACCCAAGAACAAGAGCAATCTGCTACCTGATTCTTCTACGTCACATTTGCCATTACATTTCTGCAATTTCATTGCTGTCATGGCTTTCCTCGCAATGATTTGGCGAATGTAACATGCTTTGGAACAAAACATCGATGCTCTTTAAATTTTATACCAATACTAAAACATGTCCGCAAATCTAACACAAAAACTGCGGTAAAAAGTCCATCATGCAAAGTTCCCCCACGTTGAGAGTTTACAAGTTAACAGCTCAGGCAGAATCTGGATGAGAGTTTAATATGGCAAGCATATTTCGCTACCCGGATGGCCAGATAGTGCTCACATTTCCTCTTAAATTTTATGAAATCTGTGTCTTCGTTACGTTTGTTAGACTTGTTTACTCGCATCTATTGGAAACAAAACTTGCACTCAGCATTAAGCCGAATTGCACTGAGCAGGTTCAAGTTCGCGAAATCAAACTCTCTGCTTTTTAATGAAACAATTTGGTGCATATTGCTGGTGGTTATGAAGGGAGCACCATTCAATCCCTGAGCTCCACAGCTCCCGACAGTGACCCTTCTAATCAATGTAGAGCTACAGCCCTTTTAAGCTACGGAAAGAACGATGGGCGTTTCTTAGCCGTAATCTAGCTGCGAGCCGGTGCAGTGTATCTGCGCATGATCAAGTGTTACCGGCGAAGAAAGGCGGTGACATGCGCGCTATCGCATGACGAGGATTGACTAGATAAGGGCCGCGAAAGCCGGCCGCAGTGGCGACTTTGGCTGGAGCGTCAATGCGCGGTGCTGTCATGCTGTCGGTGGCCTAGGCTCTCCGTACTGTTCATGAACGGTGAAGCCATTTCCGGCTGGATGACGACGGGGAAGCCGCAGCGAGTCGAATGTGGGGCTGGTGCTCTGAGTGAGTGGCTACGAGGCCTGCCGCCCATTTTTTCCACCGCGTCGAATTCCTGTATTTGTGTTGCATTATTCTCTTCCTGCAGCAATGCTTCTTTTCTTGGGGGGGTTAAAGCGTTGCAACATAGGCGCATGATCTACTGTTGCTAAAACAAAAGGTACACCCGTGACAGACTCGGACTGCATGCTGAACACCGCTGATATTTTTTACGTTGTACCTTTTTGAACTCTTTTGTTGGCACGGAATGAACTGTTGTTTTTTGCAGTCGGTGCGAGCGTGAATTGTCACACGAGGCCGTGACTCAGGCAGCCTGAAAATTAAGAGGCGCTGGCTACATTGCGGCGAGAGTGTTCATCAGAACTAAAGCACCAATTTCAGCCAATGTTTCAAGCACAGAGTATTTGGAAATAGATCGAAAGTGAAATTCAAGGTAAAAGCTGCAAAAGGCAGCATCTGAGAAAAAAATGGCAGCATCTTGAGCGCCGCATGGTGCATGCAACTAGTTCACTTGCGTACGCGGAGTGATGACAATTTTAATGGGATGGGAGCGGGTCACTTAGGCGTTCAACTATTTGTTCACTCACGTATCTTTGGGAGCCTCGAAGTCAGCAGTCCTGGGGCACTGGCTTGTTCTCGCGTAGACATCGGTAGCACGAGCAATGGCACGACGGTTTCCTGGTGAACTGGATCAGCAGTTGTCATCGTCGGACCCCCGGTGCCATCAGCAAATTCACCGGAGTCATGATCTGCGCCAAAGACTTCGGGAAAGTAAGAAGTATTACAACGCGAGTGTATGCGGAATAAACTGCACGTGTAAAAAGAAACTGCGAAATCGTCTGGGAGAACGGATATACCCGATCTCAATTAACTCCTGAAGTAAAATGAGTACAGCACGTCGTAAGCAAGAGCGCAGGTTGTTCTTAAATGTTTTCAGGCTGTGCATGTGTGATAGGGAGCAGAGCTACACATGTTAAAGCGAACAGCTGGTCCCATCATGACGAATTCACGTTCCTTCTTCCGCATTGGGCATACTAGCAAGAAGACAAAAAGCAGTGATGCAATAGGAAACTTGAGCCAAATACTAGGTTGTTTACCGCGTTAGAATATGCACCAATAAGTGACGTTCTCTTCTGCTACGCTACTTATAAGCCTCAGCAAGTTCTGACCAGATGCTAGTTTACCTCGTGTGGTTACGATGAGTAAGCACATTATTGTGCCTACCCGTTTTGTTTAATTTTGCGCGGTAAAGGAGAGGGAAGGACATTGCGAAGATTAGAGTATCGAATACACTGAATACGTTGTGGCCGCAATGCTATACTGAGGCGAGTTTAATGGGTTTTTCCCCAGCTTCGTCTCACCTGCCGTTGGCTTTAATGTGTCACCTGAAAAAGAAAACAAAACGAAAAATAAAGTGATTGATGCATACAACCTTTATGTATTTCGCTAGCAATTTTCAAAGCCGGCTGTCACAAGATGTACGCAGAAGCACATAGTTTAGTGAGATACTGCTAATAAATGAATTTGATCATATCGTGGCTAAAGCCTCGTAAAATAAATTATATTTGCAAAGAATCTGAGAAATTGGATGAGCTGCTGCCGCGCGCACTTTCAGTAATAGATAACACGGCGTTTTGCACAAATTAATGAAGGTGTAGGTAGCTTCGTCAGGTAACGACGTTGCTTGCGGTAGCAACCAGCGGAAATCCTTATACTTTGTTTCGATGCTTCATGGACCTCTAATGCTATGGAAGGGAGCCTGTAGGAATTCTTGAGCCTTTTAGACCAGTGTTAAATAGTGGTAAACGGTGATCAGGGCGAGCATCTGCTGCCTTAATCTTGCGTCTCACGTTCGTGAGAGTTCTATCGCTGAGCATTCTTACGGCCAACCTGTTGATGCTTCGCATCCGTTAATTACATGCACGCATTTATCGGGCAATGTTAAGCATGCGGGGAGTAGTACTTTCTTTATGAATGATGCCTTCGCTGTCGCACTTTGACTTTACGACACCGATGCATAACGACAGGGTCTTCCATTCTCTGTGAATAGGATGCCATCACTTGCACTTGCATAGCACCGCTTTGGTGCTGTGCCAGGTACTGCTGGAGGAAGCATAAACCAATGCTCTCGTTTCTTCCACTTTCAAAACTCTCCATACGGTTCATTCATGCAGAAATTGTGGCACACCGCTGGGTCCAACACTGGGAATGAAGCAAAGTTTAGCGCCTCTTGCAGCGTTAAATTTTACTACTCAAACTGATTAAAAAACAAAGAAAAAGTGGCTGCACCTTTGCAATAGTTAGCCATAGTGATAATTGGTGGCGCCATAATGTGAGGCCTCGAAAACTGTCTGCGGGCTATGCCATTGCTATGATTCTGAGTTCTGTGACCGCAAAAAATGGTGACCTATTACGATCTACGCTTCAGACCCTGCATGATTTCCAGGTGCTTTTTAAATGACGTTTTCAGCGTGACTGAGGCGAAAGAAATGAGCCTTGCTAATGTGTTTTTTTCATCTACAGTCGCTGCAGTTTTCTGCTCTCTATGCACTAATCATCCAACTGCACTCTTATGCTCTCTCTTTATTCCAGAAACTTTCGGTGATGCTGCCCCTGGCATCCTTGACTATTTCTTTTCTAAAACTTAAAATGCGCGCTGAATTTTGCAAACTGAGAATGCGCTTTCCTGGAGGGAGCGCAAAGGTAAACCACGTAGTTTATTATTTATCGATAGTTGGGATAAATCAATAAGATATCTTCAAGACGCACCGATTGTGAATGCCAGCAGGACACCGATGCAGATGATGACGACGAGGACGCAGAAAGTGGCCAGCATTGTTAAGTTCAACATGGAGCGGTCCCTGTAAGAGTACGTCACAAACAGCATAAGCATTTTTAGTGCAGATATCAAGGAAATGCGAGCCATTCGAAACCTAAGTCTGTTTCCTCGAGCGCCCCTGTTCCAACTCCTTTGACCAAGACACAACGCTGCATGAACTGCAAGACGGATTAAATTCTGCGTATACGCCATTTCAAATTTGCCATTCTTGGCGCCGCCATATTGCCACTCGCCTGCGGTAGCATTTCGATTACCGCATTTACAGCAGTCAGCTTGTTGCACATGTGTGGCACAGTCCAGAATACATATGCCCACAATGAAGTTGTAAACAACAAAGGGGTTTATATTGCCCGCGCCGTCTGTCAACCTGAACCCTCCAAGAGAAACGGAAGGCTTCATTTTAATGTGTATTTTTCTTTAAATGAAAATGATGCACACCTACTGACCAATTTCTTTCTGATTCGGTTACCTTGCTTGTTGCATATTTTGTTCAAACTTAATTGTAAACATTCTTTTATCAACTACGCAGCGTGTGCTGTATACCTTCAAAACCAAATTCTTTAGAGTTAATTGGTTGATTAATTAGAATGACCTGCATATGATCAGCCTAACTCTTACAGTTCTTTCATGGTAATAAATACATACGTTCCCTTCATTCCAATCTTCACGCGCACAACATCCGCAACCGATCGAATGCCTTGCCAGACGTACTGAAATACTGCGTGAAGAAGTCCTGCTTTTGAACCAAAACTGAACGTGTTTACCACGCATTGATATGTAATGGTGTGGTTACCCAGCTTTGCATGATGACCACACTTTGAGTAATAATTGCGTGGTCACCTAGCAGTGCGGGCAGTTTTTAACAAGCCAAAAGCGCAAGTCAAATGTGAGAAATATCCAGGGGTCCAAAAATGGGGTCGTATGTTTCGGGTGTTGACGATGTGCCTTGCACACCCTTGATACCACTATTCTGTATCTTTTAATAATTGTGAGACGCGAGAAAAAAAAATTCAATGTGCATTGTTTTCTACGCTAACCATAAACTAATTGCCCTCGGGTTGTGCTCTGCAGAAAATGGGCATGCGGTAAGCAGAAAAGTGGACCTTATCTCTCAAGAGAGAAGAACAAACTTACAAGCCATCTCATTATTAAGGCAGTCTAAACAATTATTTGCACTTTATTGTGTGAAATAAGCGTATTTTGCAAAAACAAAATTTTTTGACAGAAAGATATGATAGCGCCAAATGCATGTGACTGTTAAACGTGTTCCCACTAAGAATAATGAAAAGTTTGTGAAGAAAAAGTTTATGTATGCTCTGTTTACTTTCAGTAATGAACGCGCGTTTCAGAGGCAGTTGAACCGCGATACTTTGTAGCATGAATATGATGTCCCCTTTTTATTTGAGAATGATCTACAAAAGCCACAAGGTAAAACATAGGCGGCAAATTACGAAAAAGTCCCCCCCCCCCCCCCGCCCCCCTTGGGACTTGGGTTTTCGCAAAAAACTTCACGCGCATAGATTCATGCTGTACTTCACGAATTGATTCTCTTAGAGGCAAAACGCAAACCCATTTATTCGCTTGAAAGTTCATAGAGCTTTCAAGCATAATAAAGAAACATTCTGTATTGAAAGAAAGGAACCAGCAATTGCGACTGGGCAATTATTGGAATTCACGATAAAATAAATTCTTCCAGAATTCACACCCCTTTGATGACCACATAAGCACTTCACAGCCGTTGAAAGATTATTTCAATATTTTGCACCTGCTGCGCCTCAATACACTCACAATAGAACGGCTTTGAACGATTCGCTTCCAGTTACACATTCGTTGTTTCTATTCAATAGCAAAAAAAAATGTGCAGAAGAATTGACTGAAAGCAAATTTTGCTTTCGCTACGCGTCTACTCCTGCCTAAACTTCTACGCCTGCGACTGATACTACTAACATCTTTAAACGTTACTAAAGGAAAAATGTTAGTGCTATAAGTGTCCAGAAAATACGTGTCACCACTATTCATATGGAGATTCAAAGGAGGGGAGTTATTGCGGGAAGTAATCAGTGTCCTTAAGCGGGGAGCATCACATATCGCCCATATCAGCCTGTGCACATACGCAGAAGCGGCATATATTGCAGCTCTAGGTTAATACAAGTGAGATAAAAAACAAGAGATGTGCAGTTTATTAATTTGATTTACAGATATTAATTGAAATTATCAAACAGGCCAAGTCCGTGGCAAGCGCAAGATTTCGCTAGCATCCTCATTATCACCAGCCTGGCTACGCCTATTGCAAGAGAAAGGCCTCTTTCATATGTCTCAAATTAACTCTCTACAATGCCAGTCGCGGCTACCTCATCTCCGGAAATTAAGATTCTTAATCTCATCCCCCCCCCCCCCCCCCATATATATGGCATTCCTTGCTATGCTTGTCTTTTTTTGGAATCCAGTCCGTTACCTTTAACGAGAATCGATTATCTTGACTTTCCATTACATGCCCTGCCCAAGTCCATTTCTTCTTGATTTCGGCTAGTATTCAATTTCTCATAGTGCATACAAAAACACCACAAAAGGCAATTAACTAGCTCAGCAGCTCGCCTCGACTAGGGTTTCATTTACCCGCGTTAGTTGAATGACCCGCTCATCTTAATGTTGCAGCTCTCATAATAGCGACATGAAAAGAAGGCGATTTGTTTGGAGCCTTTAGCACCAAAAATGTAGAAACTTAAAAGTTAAAGAACAGCCAAGTAATCAAGTTCTTTGAAGCTTCTGTTAATTGGCTGTCTTATAATATCAAGAACTGTAGAAATAAATATAGGTGACATCACTACATTAGTTGTAGCAATTAAAAAGGAGGGTTTTGATTAAGTTTCCGGCGTTTAAAAGAACGAATATACAGGGCGCACTCATCAAATATGTTTTCTGAAACCGGAAATTTGCCTCTTTTCTTTGCTCGCGCAATGTCGTGGAGGTAAAAATAAAGTAGCAGTACACTTGTTATAAAGAGAAAATGAGATAAGTGGCGCTAATGTTCTTATCTTTACGACCATTCTGTAAAACTGAGTGGTGCGAAAATGCCTGTTTAGCAAAGCTCAAACACTAATGCCATCTAAAGCTGTACTTACATTTCTTGCTGCCCTAAAAGCGATAAAAAAACCCGACCATAATAAAAGACCCCATTAGATAGAACTAGCAGTTTCATGCATTTATCTCATGAGCAAGCAGGAAAATAAAAATGGCTAGGCCACTACTATGGAGTACATGCAAGCAGTGTGTCAAGTTGTCTGTCGCTTAAATGCTAAGCGAAAGCTGTGTAGGTTTCAGAGCGCCGTATCTTCAGTTTTGCTGCTGTGTGCAATGCCGTCCTCCAAAGATTATATAGAGGGTGTTTAGAATTAGGTTTCCTGGATTTACAAATATAGCTGTCATTGTAAATTTGCAAAAACGGCCATTTACAATAAATTTTTCATTTATTGTGTGCGTGGCCAGGCGGACACAGGGCGCAAAATTGTCTTCGCAACTTGATAGTTATCAAAAATTCGTTAATTAAATTTTTGTGCACTGCTGTTAATGTGCATGATCATAATGAAAACAGTCACTGCCATTTCAACAATATTCTATTTTGTACTATTTCAGTATCGGTCCCCTGTCCTGATATAAGGACGTCTAAAACTTCAGCGCAAACCGTGGAATTTTGAGAAACCGCGGCATTCAGAATGAGGCTGGTCTCCGGTAGGACACAACTGTTGCGTATGGCGCTCCGCCTTGAAAACAATGTGGAGTTGAAGGTGACGGTGATAGCTTCTCGTTCTTGAAACCTAAGAATCAGTGCGCCGGCAGCCTGGGGCGAGCGCTATGATAAGTGATAAAACATGGTGCCACTTTTGAGTTCGCGTGCGGTCAAGCACAGCAAGTGAAAATTAATAACCGCCGCCTGTCACGTCACATTCTTGTCAGGCAGGAGCAACATACGCCATAGCTGCGTCACATCAGAGTGGAGCTTCATGGCGAGCGCCGCGATCAAGAATTCTTAATTACAGGCTTTGTGTTGAACTTTTAGAAGCATGTATCTCGGGGCACAGGCGCATTACTAAACGTGCGCAAAAGCTAATAATCATTGAATGCCACTGCCTCTAAGTTTCAATACAATTGCGCAACCTAAATGCAGAATAAATAGTTAATTAATGCGTCTTAGTTAATTTCTGAATCTAGGGTCACAATTTTTTCGCGCTGATTGTGTCCGTCTGGCCGCAGGATTAGTTTACATTGATGTACTTTTGCGTGCATTCGTTTTTTTTTTAATTCGTGGAGACTAATTTTACACACCCTGTACTCTGGGCAGAAATTAGTCATGCGATCTGCTGATTTGTTTGCCTACAGAAATGCTTGTCGACGGCGCATGCGGTATGATCGCATTGCAGGATTTTTTCCGCAGGGACAACATTAACAGAAATAATTGCTTATTTTCACATTCGAATTTACCTTTACACTTTCCAAGAAGTTATCTTCTACCGAAGAACAAAAAGAACAGTTCACAGGAAGACTTTCATTTGAGCTACTTGGGCGTAGCATGACATGGCTACGCAAAAGCGTACAGGCGCTAAAAAACAGAGACAACACACGCACAAGACAGGACTGGCGCCAGTCTTGTCTTGTGTGTGTGTTGTCTCCGTCCTTTAGCGCCTGTACGCTTTTTGCGCAATCCTGTCAATTTCACAGTAAACTTGCTGTGATATACGTGGCGTGTGTGCACCCTCCTCTCACTGGCACCTTTTTGGATTAGTTTTCATGCAATTTAAAGTTATTCAGATGACACGTTACACGCTATGCCTAAATTGATAAAATGAGTGAATTCACTGCAATACCGATACTTTTATTCACCGGGCAACTATATTTTTTTCCTGTTTGAGCAGGATTCTATTAAGCCTACTATTAATGCATGTGCAAAGTAATGTTTTCCAGTCAAATGCAGTGGTGATGCCCGAGGTAATTTTTTCGAAAAGGGTATTCATTAGGACGCTTACTTATGGGATAGCCAGTAAGTATTCCAGAACGTTTTCTCATTTGTGTATTATGCGTGTGCTGTACCTGTTACATATATTAAAGGGGTATAGACAGGAAGTTATTCGTGGTCAGTTTTTGCCTTGAAAAAAAAATGTAATACTGAAATCATTGCTCATTTATCATGAAAACGAGTTTAAAACACCAGCGCGAAGCTTTAGTAGTTAATTGGACACGATTTATTTCGACGCCAGTGCTGAAGAGCACATTGACATCACTGCCGACCGGCCAACCTGGTCTGCCATAATACTGATGAGGTGCCGGCGTCGCCGACCGGCACTGGTTGTTCCTGAGAACTACCAATGGGTTGGATCATCACAATAATGGACGGAAGTGCACCTTGATGTCACTCAAAGTGGGTGAAAATTCCTAGTGGCTCACTGAAAACCATCCAAATTCATACTAAATTACGTTCCACTTACCGCCTGCGACTGAAAAAAACGCTAGAAGACGTCTCCTTAAGCCCATGAAGCAAATCATAACGTTTGTTTTCGTTCGAAATTTATCGTCTGTACTCCGTTTGCAAACAGCTCAAAAGCTCAGATATTGTGTATAGAATGAGCTACGAATGACGGGGTTTAGTGGACTTTTTGAATGAATGATTATTTTTAGCATCTTGCGTTTTGATCTGTGGAGCAGCGTGCTTTGTAATCCGTTGCTGGGAAAACGCTACTTACTGAGTTCATCCCAAGTGAGTGACGAGGTATCTGGTTGGGAGAAAAATATAAAGAAATAATCTCAAAGTATTCTCAGCCATAGAAAGCATGACCTGCAACAGAGACGCTGTGGTCTGAGCACATTTCACGAGGGGCTGCTTAGAAATCACGAATAAAATGGTGGAATATAAGAAGGCGTTGCGGTTTCCCTTTCCTCGCACTGTGAGTGTTGTTCCCAGCAGTGCATTATTTACTATGAGGCGCATTGAGCAATCCATCGTTCCTTTGCCAGATGTGAAGTGCGACTTGGTAATTAGTCCAGTAATGGTGTGAAACAAACCATGACTCTAATAGCGTGCGCCTCGAATTATAAAACCTTATATTGCACAGAGATAACCATTGTAGCTGGGAAATTTGGTGGAGGGTCTAGTGTAATTTCTAACGCTTAAATATTGCTTGTACTAAAGACGGCTACCACCCTTTATGTCAGCTTAGCCTAGCCGGAGCTGTAACATCGCTACAGAGGTCACAGTACGCGGCTCGTTGGCAGTTCCAGGGATGTGTACAATAGCGTCGAACACAAAGCTGTTCCAAAAATCTAATGAACAGGGTAAAATTTCCGATACCCAATCTATAGACCAACATTTCACATCTAAAGCATAGTGGTGATTCAACAGCGCAAACACACACACAGACCAAGTAAGAGACGAGGCACACAAGCCAGTCTCTTACTTGGTCTGTGTGTGTTTGCGCTGTTGAACCATCACTATGCATCAACACCAACTAGCCCAGTCTGCAGTTCTACGCATCTAAAGCATTTGGTTCCATACTGAGTGCAATTTCTGGGCCCTGCCTTTCGTTCTACATTACAGAAAGCATACCCTATTGTTAGGCAAGCTGTCGCATCTCATTTATAACGTGCTGGCATAACAATCTAAGAGTTGCCCAGGAGAAAATTCTCGCACCTCTACTAGAGCTTCTCTTAGTCCTTGTTTCGAGATTTCGTGCGTTTGCTGAAGTTTTAGACAAGTAGAAATTGCACTCATGAGATTTCGCCGAACATTTACTTCTCAGAAAGTAATGATATTCATCACGATTGGAACAAACGTCTACGTGCGTTGGATGTCATTCATGTCATCATGCCGAAAGTGAGAGTTCTTAGTACAAATTTGTCGACCCGAAGTAGAACGCGTATCACTTACGATACTATGGATACACTTTGAGCCCTATGACGATAGACAAGTCAAATAACGTTTAAACAATGATCGGTGGCGGAAAAGTTTTTGCAGCAGTTTCTTTTTCTGCTAGACTTCAGAAAAGAATGCCGATATGCTTCACATCTCACCACGTCTATTCTGGAACTTCCTGACACGCTGCTATGCTGCTCCCTGGCATGCTTGTATGAGAAGAAATGTTAACGCGCAGTAAATGGTTTTCATGCCGTAAAAAAGAAAAACTGCTGTTTTTGTAATCTTTGCGTCTTTGTTAATGTTTGATACTATCTCTTGTGAATTACAGTAACATTTTTGAAATGATTCTTATGTACGTTATCGCATATGGCGCTTTCTTCACTTTCAGGGGTCTGGTAAAATGAGATATACTGCAGGACGTGGTTGTGCTCTTGTTCAACACACTAAAATGTGTTCAAATGGCTCTCCCAGTGGGGCTTTTGGCGTCAAGGAACTAAAAGTGTATCCCGCATGCGGAAAAAAAAAGAAGGGAGGCAAAACTGTGCGCTTACCAGTCTTTGTTGATTTGTCGGAGCTCTCTGAAATGGCGAAGTTGAGAAATGTGCAAGAACGGTGAATGCATGAAATTGTCGACAAATAAGTAAGGGCTACAGAAAAATTGCATCTGATAATCTATTTATTTTTTTTTCTATAAAAGGGAGAAAAGGGGAATAACAGTATATCAGAGGCAATATCTCAACTTAAATACAATATAGTAACCCCATCATATGCCCAGTGCTTCGATGTGCAATAAGCAGCGATTTTAATAGCATGACATTGCTAAGAAGAGTTTAAACGTAGAGAGAAATAAGAGTTTTGAATAATAATTTATTTTACTCAAATAAGAGGAGGTCAAAAATTCAGAAAGGAAGTAAGAAAAAACGGGAACAATCTTTTCTCATGTGATAAAGTGAGTCCATCATATGCTCCAAGTTGCTCCTTGCAACAGGGACCGATAAACGCCACGTATATAGGAATTACGTTTCTGTTTAGTGAGCCCTAGAAAACTGCTACTTCGGCCTGATTTCTCACACCAGAGAGCAGAAGAAAATGGAGCATATACATTCCAGTGCTATCTCGAGATTGTTTGAGTAAATCGCTTTTTTTTGTTGTCGATAAAGACTGAAGTTCGCATACGGATTAGCACCGCAAACCAGAGCTTTTTCATTGTATCGCTTGCGGAACCTATCGGTTGAAGGCACAAATTTACCCGCCGCGGTGGCTCAGTGGCTTTGGCGTTCGGCTCCAGATGGGAAGGTCGCGGGTTTCATCCCAGTCGCGGCGGCCGTACTTAGAAGGAGGTAATATACAAAAACGCTCTTGCATTCTGTAATATCAGCGCACGCTAAAGAACCCTAGGTTGTCTATATTAATCCTAAGCCCTCCACTACGGCGTCTCTCGCAATACATATGTCGCGTCGGGACGGTAACCCCCAGAGTTTACAATTTCACAAACCATAAGTAGTCGACTCCCTGTCTGGTCAGAAGCTCTATATTTACCGGCTTGTCATACAGGTATGCCGTCTGGAGATGAACTTGAGATGAACTTTTCAGCTTGGCGGAGAACATCGTTATGCTGGTGAAAGTAAATTTGGCAGGTACACACCAGTAAATCAATAGCGTGTTCATTATTTCAGAGCGCGCTGGTTTATTCAGATATTATGTACCATCTAAGCCATCCGAAAGGTCTACTACACCAATAAAAGGCTACCTGCAGCTCATACCCGGTAGAAATTTTCATTCAGAATTCCGCAACTGGCTCTGCTAAAGCTTCAAACCCCGAAATGAAATATTCTAGTACTTTAAGCACGAAAGAAGTAAAGGACTCGAAGATTTCTATGTTTTAGTAGGACGGAAGTTAGACATGTAGCGGCATCGACCGTACAAGTTTTCTTGGCATTGTGGGCTGCATGCTATCAATAAAACAGAGTGTGATATTTTAATGCTGGGGCCTGTGCTTTAATTCCAGCTTCAATCAGTCGTGATGAATGTTTCAGATTTCTCTAGGAAGAAGGCTTATGCATTCAATATGACGATTTAGAAGCGTTGGCGGTACTTTCACAAGTGACAATGGCGAAGATATACAACCTTCAGTGTAGAACGAATATGCTAATAGATGAGTATGCCTAACTTATATCAAATTGTCTCTCTTTTTAAAGAACACAACTTCATCTACTGCAGAGGTGTAAACTAGTCCTGTCGCTATTTAAACGGTGAATGTTGATTGTATTTTTTGCCGCTGTGTTCGTCTGCATTTAAAAAAAATTACATGTGCGATTCAATAAGATAGAACAACAATTACTATGATTCTCATCACGGTAAGGAGTTCAAAAGAAGTGGTGGTGTTACTGTTACATGTTTTTGTGTCTTTTAGTATTATAAAAGGGGTGCTTGGTAGAAAACACACTACAGCCAAATAAAGAAACATCTTACCAACATAGGGGTTCGTCTGTGGGTAGCTAAATGCTGCAATGAATGAGCGGGTGACAGAAAAATTACAATTAAACAAAATTTGCAAGCACAAAACCTTTAAAACACAGGACACGCATATGGGGTTCATAGGCACCAAATTTCATAGGAGGAGGAAGGACGGTTCCTTATCAACGCGACTTTGTGGATAAAGTTCCTGCCCGAATCTATCCAAGAGAACTTCCACAGGAAGCTGATGCAAAATACATTTGTACCTTGATAATATCAAACAAAATTAAAGCGCTCTGGTTTATTCAGTTTCAGTAAATTCGTTAAATTTGGATTCTCAGCCATATGCACTCAGGCATGCTTAATTGCACCGTGGAGTGCATTAACTTGGACTGGGTGAGTTGGTGCGGTGCAATGGGCGAGTCCAAAGCTCACCAGAAATAAATCGTTTGGCCGGGAGCTGAAAATTACGAAGGTGGTTGAGACGAAGAAAGTAGCGCAGTTTACCGACACTCCTTGGGTTGGGTTATAAAAGGCAAATTTTTGTGTGGCGAATTAAATATCACCGCTGCTGTTTGTCTGAATGCTTTCACAGGAACACACCTCGACACACATCTTCCCCGGGGTAAGCACTCCTACAAATTAAAGGGTAAGGAACTGGTTTTGACACATATTCAAGCTTTCGTAAGGCGCCCTGTCGTTTTCTAATATTTCTTATTCTTGCTTGACACAACGATGCCATTCGTAACAGTTATGTGCCTGCTTTTACCCGAGTCAATTTCCTTGTGTGCCAGTTCGGCTTTGGTCAAAAAGAGGCTGCAACATTGAGAAACCCTTTGATCAATGCTTCGGCCCAAAACCAACGAGTTTGCGGTGGTGAAGTGTTATTGGAAAGTTAGATTGCATAGCTTGATAAATCATTAATTATATCACGCGAGCGTTTACCGATCTGCAGGTCAGTCCCGCGTAACGGGCTTGGAAGCTTAGCGGGTGACGGTACGCGTATGAGCACGAAACCCTTTTTCAATGCAAGCATCACCTTTTGACGCCTCCTGCACACGAATGACGTCCAGCTCTGTCCTGCTCCGTCCCGCGAGGAAAAGTTACCATTTTTCGTCAGTTTTTCAAGCCACTGACCTTTTAACTCCTTTACTATTGATTGATTTTACACAACCACACTTAATGCGTTGCAGACACCTAAGGCCTGATGTCATTAATGCACAAACAATGTTTAGCGACCAACTAAAATGTAACTTCTTTTGTAAACCAGCTTTTTCCGAAGAAGTTATTAATGTTTCTTAGCTTTACCACTTATTACCTGATTACTTGCTAACCATGGCTTGATCGCATATATAAACCGCTATACTGCTAATTGTACAGTGCCTTTCGTTATATTCAGAGTCACTGTAATAAACCTCCTAAAAATATTAATAACAACCTGTGTAATGTGTTCGCGCTTGAGCAAAAAAAAAAAGGAAAAAAATTCTTCCTTTACATTAAGGCCGTTTGCAGCCAAAGGGGGCTCGCTATTTGCTGTGATCTAAGAGACTCCAAATAAAAGCACCCTGGCGCGTGTCCAATTCAGGATAATACCCAAGCATTCTACATTAGCATTGGGGAAAAAGCGCTGCAGACATGCGCATTCTATGCCAGATCTAGCTTCCAAGCTTCGTCATGGGGCTGTGACTGAGTGACCGGCCGACGGTCATGCAATAATACTAAACTTGGAACCTGTACATGACTGAAGGTGTAAGCGTCGCCCCACTGTGAAGCACTAATACCAGCACTGCCTCCTTTCGGGCTTGGAGACCTGTTGACCGGCACACTGCATGAGAATTCTTAGCACGAAAATGGAATAGTGACTTACATTCTGTGTAGAGCAGCCCTGGATAGGTTGAATCTGGAAAGACAAAAGGTTAATAGTTAAATGGGTTGTACGCGCCAAACCAAAGCTGTGGACCCGTTACTATCGACCACCTTTGCTATCGAACCGCAGCTGCGGGTCTTCGACATACGCCTAAACACAGCGTACACAGGTGCTTCTGCATTTCACGTCTACCGTAACGCAGTTGCCACGTATCTCAAGCACAAAGTGTTCGGTAATCACACGCCTACTATTCACAAAATAAGTTCAGTTTCTGAAAAAAAGACTCTAAAACAAAGGTGCGTTGCTTTAATCGAATTAAAGTACTTCGCAAATTACGATTTTCTAGGGTGCTTTTGCAACTGCAGATCCCGAAATTTTACATAAAAGTGCGTCGGTTCGGGATGTAGCTATGAGACGAGGTAAGCGAATGCAAATTTTGTATGTTAAACGAGACCGGGAGTTCAGTAGCGTCGCCTGATTTACACCCCTTGACAGCAGTTAACTTCTAACATGGTGTAGACTAGAATAGCACAACAATACGTGCTTGCCACAGTATCTTCAGTTTCCAGCAATTAAATATTCATGAAGTCATTAAGACCAAAATTTATTAGAGTACGCGTTTGTCGCAATCTCTTGAGTAGCGCTGCAAAAAAAATGGAGCGTGTTTTCTTTGAAAAAAATAAGCCCCAACTCTCCATCATCTAGGAGCACACATACTTCTAATAATGAACCTTCATGCAGATTAAGGCCCTGAAGAATTGGTCTTCCACGGTGTGATATTGTTTCCCCATCCCTGTGTAATATTATCGGCTAATTCATTTTATTACGTCTTATTTTTCTTATTAAAACTTTCACTGCAGTTCTTTTTTATATAAGGTTGTATGAATTGCGACTGCTTTCCTTGCACTTTAGTTGGCTTTTGATTTAATAAATGCCTTCCGAAATTTCGGAAGCCAGTAATTGTTGTAGTGGAAAGCACACTTGCCGAAAACTTGGAAAAAGTGTAAATGAATGTTTCGTGAAAAAGAACGTGATGCACAGGTACTATCGGGAACAAAAGTGGTATACTCCACGCAGTGGGGTGCCGGAGCAACGAAAAACTGCATTGTCACGCCATCTACAGGCGGAATCTGGGATCGAAACAGCCATTCGGAGCCCTTTATTATCTGCAGGCATGTCGCTTGACTGGTTTCATTCTATCGTGCTTCAGCTCGCCAAAATGCCGAGCGGCGCCGCAACACTAGGAATGGGGTGGTCCTCTTTACATTTTGTGTCTTTTCTTCCACGCGCGGGCATTTTATCGTATCATGCCAGTTCGCGCGCCGGCTCTCAAGCCATATCTCGAACGCGCGTGAAAAAAAAAAAGCCACAGAATGAAAAGCGGGCCTCCAGATTCCTACTTCTGCGGCGCCGCACGACATTTGGCGAGCTCAAGCACGAAACATTGAAACAAGTCAAGCGACATGCCTGCAGAAAATAAAGGGCTCCGATTGGATGTCTCGATCCCAGATGCTGCTGGTAGATGGTGTTACGATGCAGTTTTCTGTAGCTCCGGCTCCCGCTACGTGGAGTATACCACCTTTGTCCCCGACGGTACAATCAGCAACAAATGAAACTCAAGAAGAGAACTGAAATTTCAACACAAAGATAAAAATATGCTGGAATCGCGGTTAAATAACACCCCTGGAAAAGCCCTCGCACTTTCGAAGTGAAGTCAAGCTGCACTAGTGTTTAGCTGCTCCAGCCTAAAATTGTCTTGTTTTACTTTTCTTGTTTCGGTTGCCTTGATCCCGGTTCATTTGTTGCTGATAGTAAGCAACTGATGGTGTAAGCGTAACCAAAATGTCGAACCCTTCATGCACTGTTTCAGAAACACACTGGTTAACGAGTTGGAGAAGCCCACTTTACACGAAAGGTCGGACACGGAGCATCATTAAAAGTCACGAGTACACTAATATTCTTGTTTCCAGAAGCACCACTGACTCGCAGAAGTCTAGACAGGGTTGGTCAAATGTTTAGCGTATCCCCCAAGGTGGAGTGGATATATAATAAGAGAGTAATTACGGCATCCACCCGAGCGCACCCATACGGCTACAAAGGAAAGCTATACAACTTTCTCAGAAATTTCGTAGTTAGAGAAAAATTCGTCCTGGCCCGTGGTCCGAACCCGGGACCACCGCTTCACCAGAGCAGTCGCTCTACCAACTGAGCTAACTGGGACGGCAAGCTTATGGTAGGGTGAGAGCGCATTGATCAATAACTCGAAGTGGGAACAGTGTTGGTCAAATGTTTAGAGAATCCCCAAGATGGAGTAGATATATAATAAAGGAGTAATTACGGCATCCACCCGAGTGCAGCCATACGGCTACAAGGGAAAGCTATACAGCTTTCTCAGAAATTTCGTAGTTAGAGAAAAATTCGTCCTGGTCCGTGGTCCGAACCCGGGACCACCGCTTCACCGGAGCAGTCGCTCTACCAACTGAGATAACCGGGACGGCGAGCTTATGGTAGGGTGAGAGCGCATTGATCAATAACTCGAAGTGGGAACAGTGTTGGTCAAATGTTTAGAGTATCCCCCAATGGGGAGTAGATATATAATAAGGGAGTAATTACGGCATCCACCCGAGCGCAGCCATACGGCTACAAAGGAAAGCTACACAGCTTTCCCAGAAACTTCGTAGTTAAAGAAAAAAATCGTCCTGGTCCGGGCTACAATTCTACTCCACCTTCGGGGATTCCCCTAAACATTTGACCAACACTGTTCCCACATCGAGTTATTGATCAATGCGCTCTCACCTTACCATAAGCTTGCCGTCCCGGTTAGCTCAGTTGGTAGAGCGACTGCTCCGGTGATGTGGTGGTCCCGGGTTCGGACCCCGGACCAGGACTAATTTTTCTTTAACTACAAAGTTTCTGAGAGAGCTGCATAGCTTTCCTGTGTAGCCGCATGGCTGCGCTTGGGTGGATGCCCTTATTACAAGTCTAGACTGGACGGGTAGTTTGAATGTCGGGTGGTAAAGCGCAACACGAATTCCGTATGACAGGCATGGAATGTGAGTAATCGCAAGTCTTCCCACCGCAGGAAGGCCCTTCTATTGTAGTGTGGTAGGCTGAAAACTATAAAATGCAAGCAGGAACAGAACGCCACCAATTCTAGCCTGTAAATTCTAGCTAATTTTGAAGGGCCCTAGAAGAAAGTGATTGTTTAAAATAGGAACAGTCGTTGCTTCACTGCCTAAAATTTGTGCTTCGAGAACCGCACTCCCTTGCACCTTCTATCATTAGTGCCATTTCCCTATTCTGTATTCAGAAACGCATATGTACACCGTGTGATGGTCTTGGAAGCCTAACTGAGTAAGCTTTAAATAACATCGATATATTATTTCTCCCTATGCTGATTATTCAGGAAAAGAGAAGATTTGTAAAATTGTTTCCTACAAAGCGCGTAGCGGTGTTCTAACCAACAAGGCGACGACAAGGAGATATTTGCATAGTGCCTAACTGCAAAAACTCGCTTTCCTTGGCTAATATTATGCTGCAAACTTCCCATAGGCGTGTCCGTACTAAAGGAGGTACGTCGCCAACTCTGCATAGCCATGGGCGGGCTAAATAAGCTAGTCTGTTGCAACGAAGATACGAAAAGCGGTCGCAACTTGCGTCTAGGCTGTAGTGAACATATCCCAAACGAGCCAAAGGGCGAGAAAGAGACACGCGACAGCACAATGTGCTAAAACAGGTGCTCAGCTCAGGACGTAGGCCCCACGGGAACCGGATGCGAATGGCGAGAGAAAGTGCAGCTCACAAGATAACAAGCCTTTTCTTAATCGGGACCGGCTAAGCTGAGAAGCACCAACATTCCGACTTTGCTACGAGTTGAGGCTGGGGGCTGCACGCACTCGCCTCAGTTTCAATGCACGTGCTAGTTTACACCAGTGGGGAGTGAAGTGCGGCTCATGAGGGCACACTATCCTTTTTCTAAGTGCACCTCCAAACATTACCCGAAGAAATACCGTGGTGGCTCAGTGGTTACGGCGCTCGGCTACTGAGCCGGAGTTCCCGGGTTCGAACCCGACCGCGGCGGCTGCGTTTCGATGGAGGAAAAACGCTAAAGGCGCCCGTGTGCTGTGCGATGTCAGTGCACGTTAAAGATCCCCAGGTGGTCGAATTTATTCCGGAGCCCTCCACTACGGCACCTCTTCTTCCTTTCTTCTTTCACTCCCTCCTTTATCCCTTCCCTTACGGCGCAGTTCAGATGTCCAACGATATATGAGACAGATACTGTGCCTCTTACTCCCCCCCCCCCCCCCCAAAAAAAAAAAAAACAGAAATGAAAGACAGGCTAGACTCACGCCTGCTCACCTCATTTCGCGAGGCATGGCATTCAGCTTCCAGTGTTTGTTTGCTGCGAAAGAATGTGCGCGACAGAAGTGGTTTCTGCACTCACCGTTAGCCATCGTCGGCAAAAAGAACTGCACTTGGGCAAATATGCAGGGAATAACTAGCACGAAGCAAAGATGGTGCGTCCAGCCGCAAGCTTGAAGGAATGAACAGCGCGCAACGTGCATATGCCAAAACACTTCGTTGTCTTCGGCGCATGCAGTAGATACAAAATGCATGAATAAATATTGACCTGCAATTTTAATTGCATGTAGAGCATGACCGCTTGGACGAGAGCTAGAGAGATGATCTGAGAAAAAAAAGAACCTCTGGGTTAAAATTATTGAAACATCCCTAACCAAAATGGGTTCAAGTATGTACCTTGACCAAACACCACGTTTTTGTCACTTAGGATCCAATGTGCCATGTCACTGAGGCAAAAACAACAACATTGTGGCAGGAAGGGCGAGTGAAGAGGTACAACCAAGTAGGTGAGAGCGGCCAGTCGAGGGCCAACACACCCACAAGTTTCCTCATGTTTCATGAGCGGCTTCTTCTGCAGCGGCAATGTCACCAAGAGATTGCCCACCTTGTTCGCTTGGCGCATGGCATTTAAGCGCTGGTTCACACTTCTTGACCATGACACCGGTAGTCGTGATCGTTTCGGGATGTCGCCCATTTTGTCTGTGTCTTTTGTACGCAATAGGTCATCTTTACGGCGCCAGTTTTGGATGTTGTCCCGGTTCGTAAATATTCTGAGATATTATACTGAGCCACCGTGCACCCACCGCGGTAACTCAGTGGTATGGCACTCGGCTGCTGACCCGAAAGACGCGGGTTCGATCCCGGCCACGGTGGCCGAATTGCGATGGAGGCGAAATTCTAGAGGCCCGTGTGCTGTGCGATGTCAGTGCACGTTAAGGAACCCCAGGTGGTCGACATTTTCCGGAGCCCTTCACTACGGCACTTACAGCATCTCGCTACAGATTGTTAACTGCTGTTCCCTTCCGAGACTGTTGAACAATACTTAAGGCGCTGAGACGCTGGAATTTATTTCCCCTTTGCTAAGAGGATCGCCCGTACGCTTGTAAAAGCCAGAAAGATTAAACGTTGACTTTTCACAAAATGTTGTACCGAATTGCATGTCAGCAATTATCTCTAGTATTTTTAATAATGACAATATTGATAATTATTATGTTTTTGCCAAAGGGCATTACTGCTGGCTCCTTAGGCGTCAGGGTACCCGCAAGGATCTGTTTGTGGGCCTCTATTTACGTAAATGGCTTCCTCTCTCCGGTAAAGCTTTAACACTCACCTTTTCGCTGACAACACTTATATTTTTTTCTCGAATAAGTGTGATGACACACTCTGGAAGCTGGCCTGGCTCCCACAGAGAACTGGTGCACTACATGCCTAATAGAATCGAATGCTAATAAATGCAAACTAAGGTGAGTGTGTTGAAGGTCATACAAGACATTGTTCTTGATGTTTAAATACAGCAGAATCCGTTATCTCTTACAAATACCTAGATGTTTATGCTACTGCTCGTTTGCGCTGGACAATTCACAGCAATTAGGTCATCCAAAACGCTGAACACATCTTAGGCTATCTCTGCCGTAACTGCGCCTCTGCTCCGTAATTATTAAACTGTTGCTTTGCTAGAAACTACTACGCCCGGAATAGACCCCGCTCCCTAAGTATCGCACCCCACTTATGCCAAACTCATCACTCGGTGGTCTTGTCTAAAAAATGCCCGCACGTCTCACCCTTTTCGGTAAAAGCCAATAACCCAGCATAGCGATCAGAAAGATTACCCCTGTCCTTTTGCCTCTGCTTTCCCGCCGAATAATTCTGAAGTTAACATTACTTTATGAAGTTTTCCCGCATCCTGCTCCACAGAGCGAGTCAATTTTTTGACCGCTCAGTTCTTCATACACCATTGATCTCTTTCCATCTCAGGGTCACCATCGCTTTAAGAGAAGTATTTCCGTTGATTATTTTTTGCAGCTCCTAAATGAAACGATCATGAAAATAGTGTTATGTTCAAGGTTCAATTTTCTGGAAATAAGACCAAAATTACAAAGTTTTTTTTGCATTTTTTTCAGCTTTTCTGTTACGCCGTCACTATGCTCCGTCGTAACACACGTATATTTGTGGGTAAATAAAGAACAGAACACCTATAGAGGCCTAATACTTTAATGGCTTCTCAGTGCGTGAATTTCACTCTTTATCGGCATGCAATGCGTGGGTGGTGAAGACCATATCTGACCACTACACACTGGGAACATCATTTTTGAAGCCGTAGGACGGGAAGAATGGTCCCAGGTATTTGGTGTGGCTTGACTGCTCGTACAGTCACATTAGGAAATTGGGTTCACTACATTTCAGGATACAGTTCAGGCCACACAAAAGCCTGAACTCCACATTTCAGAAGTTTTTAATTTGCGCGTATACTCACATATCAGACGGCGCAGGTACTCATCTCCCAACTTCTCTCAAGGAAAGAATGCGGCGACAAACACTGAAGGAAGCGTACAAAACTGGCGCTGAACTTCCACTTCAGTTTGTTTGAAAAAACGCAAAACTTAAATTCACAACGAAACTGGGCTTAAGCATCTATAATAGTAAAAACAAACGAAGTTTATTTTTCAACCAGTTGTGTCAGGATACAGCAGCTCAATGTCATGCAACAAAAAGAATACTTACGCATGTGTGTGTGTTCTTGAGAATGTAAAAGGCCTCAACTAGTGACCTCTGTTGTCAGTTCCCACTGTCACAGATAACGCCGTACATAACTAGCTCAACTTTCTGCTCAACTGCACTTCTCTTCCAACGCTGCCGTGATGGACGCTGCAGCATCTTCCTTTCTCTGTGTGTAAAGTCATAGCATGAAGCTCTTTGTAAGGCCGAATATTCATCATCATCATCATCATCATCATCATCATCATCATCATCATCATCATCAGCCTGACTACACTCACTGCAGGGCAGAGGCTTCTCCTATGTCTCTCCAATTGTACCCGGTCTTTTGCCTTCTGCGCCCACCCCTATGCCTGCGAATTTCTTATTCTCATCCGCCCACCTAACCTTGTGCCGCCCCCTGCTACGCTTACTCCGTTACCCTTAAGCAGGAGGAAAAACATTTATTCAGTGCATAAAATCTGGGTGGGTTCAGTACGAGAACCCATTGGTCGCCATCATAATCCGGCCCCTCTCAACCAGCGATTTCTGGTCGAGGGGGCTGTGGCTATGAAGGGTTGCCTCCCAGCGCTCATAAGTCGGATCGGGATTGCTGTCCAAGTGTGGGTTTTCTTGACCAGCGCTTATCCTGCCTTCGCATCACATGCCCTGCCCAAGCCCCTTTCTTCCTCTTGATTTCGACTAGGATGTCATTGTTTATAAAATATTGTTTATTAATAATTTGGAGTGCAAAAATTGCTAACCTTGCTGAAATGTAGAACGTGTGTTGACGATAGAACCTGGTTTTCAACAAGGATCTTGAAGTCTTAATGAAGCACTTTTTGCTTAAGCTTCAGAAACTTCAGGAAGTCATTGTTAAGTGTTTGAGGCGGTGTGGCCCTCGTCATAACAAAACCGCCTTAAATCAGGACGCGGTAGTAAGTTCTCCAGAAGGAAACGACTAAGGAAATGACAAACTCGCTGTTGATAGACACTAAGATAAGTTCAAATGACGCTGGATTCCTAATTCCTTCCCATGTGCTTCCTTTTATAGCGCTAGTTGCACAAGAGGAGGTCGACCGGCTTCACGCACTGTAACGACGTGCGGTGGCTCGTGAGCATGCCGTCACGTAGTTCGCCGGTTACACCCCGCCATACTCAGTCGCCCGAATCCGGAGGTGTAAGCCGCAGGAGAGAGCGCAACCACAGTGGTGCCACCGGAGCCTTTGTACAACATTTCCATATGCCAGCTTGTCTGGCATCACACATCTGGTTATGCGATTATGAAATACGTGAATTTCGCGGTAATGTGTCGGGCCATTAAATTTAAAGGTGAACACACGGATGCGTGTTGAAGTTGTATCAAATTGTTGCCACGGACGAAAGTCACAATTATTGCACACTCCAAAGAGGAATCTAAGAAGGAGGAGGCTCCCCCCGCGGTCTCTACCCGTTCGTTAATTCA
The DNA here is from genome assembly GCA_030143305.2 of Amblyomma americanum. Lineage (NCBI taxonomy): Eukaryota > Metazoa > Arthropoda > Arachnida > Ixodida > Ixodidae > Amblyomma > Amblyomma americanum. The sequence continues at coordinate 470,615 of JARKHS020033530.1, forward strand.
TCGTCATCGCATCATCTTCATCGTCGTCACGTCGTCGTCATCATCATCGATCATCATCCTGTATGCGCCCAACTGCAAGGCAGAGGCCTCTCCCATGTCCCTCCAATTAACCCTGTCCTTTCCCAGCTGCGCTCACCCTATGCCCGCAATCTTCCTAATCTCATCCGCCCACCTAACTCTTCTGCCGCCTCTGCTACGCTGCCTTATGTGGGAATCCACTCCGTTACGCATCAGGACTAGAGGTTATCTTGCCCTCGCGTTACATGTTCTGCCCAGGCCCATTTCTTCTTGATTTCGACTAGGATGTCATGAACTTCGCGAGCTTCTGTAGTACAGGCCATACGTGTACAAGTTTGAAAGGGGCGAACGCGAACGCTTAGGCGCCTCATTCATCTGTAGCGTAATAGGAAGGCAAGGTTCAACGGAACAAGCAAACACAAAACTCGCAGCATTGGTTACGTTCGCATGACCATTGTTTTCTCACATACCACACCTACTGCTTTACCTTCTTTGCTTTCGTGCTGTAATGTAAATTGGAGCTTAATCCGTAATGCTTAACATTTATCGGGAGGCTTCGGGGGTATTCATTGGTATTTGTCTTGGCAAACGGCTGCGTAGCGTTTGGCTGTAGCAATGAGCGTTGGCTAAGCAAACACAAGGAAAGCTGTAATAATGTGTTTATAATCCACAACATGCAATAGAATCGTAGAATCACTTAAGTTCCTCCTTTAATAGCTCGTACAGTATGTCTTTACCTGAAAACTGCATCCCCTTAGTAGTTCTTACCACTGCAAAAAGAAAGCACAAGGCATGTTCTCAAGAGTGTTTGCTGCAGTATTACTTTAATTTCGACAGCGCAGCCACTGCTGAGTGCGTTTATGTGCGAGAGTTGTCACCTCTCATTCAGAAATAACAAGAAAGGAATAACGAAAAGCAGGCAGCGTGCTGCAAAAAACACACAAAACAAGCCGCCATGTCGTGGTTGTCGCCAGGTGGCCGCCCTGTATCAACTCTACGGACGGCCGAAGCGTGCTTTTGCCTGGATGAGTTCCACGCGAATGTTGTCGCTCAAACTGCATGCTTTCCCCACGTCCCGTTGGACCTCGAAGATTGCCCAGCCGTCAGAGATGTTCGCAATGTATCTGTCCAGCTGCAGAAGAATTTGAACGAAAGTTATCATCATGCCCTACATACGAGCAGCTATTGTTAGGAAATATGAATACTGCCGCAGGTTGACGGCACATTGCCAAGATTTCATAAACTGTCGGTTCTTTTGTACATGGATTGCTACGCACTTCAGACCGTGTGTAAATTCTAGCTGTTTTTGGTACGTTAATACAACTTTGGGAATTCCCCTCTTTCTGCTAACATCGGGAAGGAAGCTTCTCAAAGCATTATAGTAACTCAGACGTGTTTACTTGAGGTCATGTAGCGCACGACGATAATTTTTTTTGTGTGAATATTGAGAGCATTAGCATCGCGTTACCACCCACTGGTACCCTTAGCGCTATCACGAAGAGTGCATGGGTTGCTGGTCCAGGGTGGCCAGGTGCGCCTTAACTTACTGAGAGTCAGCAGGTTAGGGCCATTTTTGTATGGGCTATTTTCGGCGGGTTGTAGCGGCAGACACTATGCTATAGCTTCCTTTTAACGTGATGAGCATATTTTTCAACCGTGAGTGTAGATAAGCTGTTTTAAACACTGGTGTTGCCGCATTGCAGCTCATGCATGGTGTGACGTGACCGACTAGTGCACGCTATTAACTGGCGAGCAGATAATCAAAAGCAGTCCTTGACCTTCAGTGTCAAGGATTGTTCAGTCTCGTAGCTCGCCCAGTAGCTTCGGTTATCGTGCTGCCAGGCCTTGAAGGCGTACTGGTCATACTGGTCGTGACTCGGCGGACCGCTGCCGACTGTGGTATTGCACAGGGCGTCGTAGTCGACCATGACAGCGCGTTCGCAGTCCTCGTACTGCCTCGTCGGCTTGCCAGATCCCTCCGCGCCGACGAATATCATGACGCCCATCGTGGACGAGAACATGATGCGGTAGTTGTTGCCTTGAGAGCGCAAGCGCTGCGCGGCAATCTCCGCGTTCGCCTGCAATTCACAACGTTCGCCAATATGCGGCATGATTTTCCAAGCAGCCAAGTACAACCAGAAAGAATGCGCGCAGCACAACTTTGCAATACCACATCAACGTCGACCCCTATTCAATCAAGCACTGTATGAGAATTAAGCTGGTAAAAAGAGCAAATATCTTAAAATCTTCATTAACAGATTGTATTTAAACAGGTAAGCACCGAGCAGTGGCATCCTGGGCGTGCTAGTAGAGGGCGGAGAGAACTTTTTAATTTTTTTTTCTCTGCCGCCAGGAGCTAGCCACGACCTTCGGCCGTCGTTTAGGCGAGGCGCCTAAAGCCCCTGAAACTGTTCGAAATTAAAGTTGTACAATCCAAATCCCCCCATTGTCTAAGAGAAATGGACTGAGAACTCTGCTTGTTTTTTTTTTGGGTTGCAATTTTTTTTTTTTGCTTCGGATATAGCCTGCCCATGGACGGTGGCGAGGGACGCGGAGCTGCGTCTCAAGGTGTAGAGCTGCGCTGTTGTTCGTGTGCACATATGGTCCCAGTACCACCGCGGTAGCCGAAGGTGGTATGCCAGTGCGCATGAGTAGGTGCGAACCGTTCGCTCCTATGCGATAGAGGTGGATGCACGAACAGATAGCAGACCCAGGATCGCGCTTGATTGGAGGGGACGCTCGAGACAGAGACAAACGTGAACGCTGATCCCGCGAAGAAACGACTCGAGTCTGGAAAACCGTTGAGAGAGTAGGGAGAAGGCACCGCGTGCTGGTGCTTGCTAAGTTGTCGACATCTCTAGCGGAGAGTTTTGGGATGCGGCCAAGAAGAATGCGAAACGACGCACGTGCCCTACATAGTACCGGCAGCGTGGCCCGATGAGCGACTCTCAGGTCAATGGTCAACCCGCAGCCGTCGTCGCAATTATCCTGGCAGCGCGTCCCCGTGAGGTTCATCGACAAGAGCCAAGCCCGTCCACCGCGGGATGAAGCCATCCGAAGCGCATGTTAAGCCACTCACCGCACAATCTGCTCGTCTTTACAGGAAATAACCCGCCGTTACATTGATCAAACTAGCCTTTCCTATCGCTTTCCGAACACTAGTACGGTCCCATGTCGTAGAACCCGCCGCGGTGGATCAGTGGTTAAGGCGCTCGTCTATTCGGAGTACCCGGGTTCGAACCCGACCGCGGCGGCCGAGTTCGGATGTAGGCGAAACGCAATAATGCGCCCGTGTACTGTGCGATGTCAGTGCACGTTAAAGATCCCCAGGTGGTCGAAATTATTCCGGAGACATCCACTATGGCGCGTCTTTCTCTCTTTCTTCTTTTGCTCTCACCTTCGTCCTTTACCTTACGGTAAGGTTCGGGTGTCCGCCGAGATAAGTGGGACAGTTACCGCGTCATTTCCTTTCCTCAAAAACTAATTTTCATTTCTTTATTTTTACCCTGTCGTAGTCTGATTGGACAGGCTTGGATGCGGACTTGACGCAAGCTTCCGGCCCTTGTAGGGGGCATCCTCAACCCGAGAGTCGGCGTGCACGACTAATACATTGTAGCCACCGGTTAAAAGTGTATTAGTCTCTGGCGCGTACCGAAGATGGGCCGGAGACAGCACGTGCCAGTTAGGGCGTTTCGAACTTCGTTTCTGCCGTACGCTGCCGCCGCTGCTCCGTGGACTGCCTAGTCTACGCAAACTACAATAAGTTCAGTTGGGGACCTGCCCTAAACAATGTGCGCATTTCTTGTGACCGAGGGAGTAGCGCCCATTCACCGACGACGCTCCAGGATGGCAGGCTGGCCACAACCGAGTTCCAAAACAAAGAATGAGGGGAGTATGACGCCGATTTCGCGCATTTGACCACTCAACTGTTAGACAGATTTTACTTGCAAGTATCCCTACGGTGCAGACTAGTTGGTGAAGGTGAATGAGATTTACGATAGCACAAAAAAGAACACGGACCGACATGAATAGAACAACCATGCGCAGTTGGGGTGTCTGTCTGTTGGTCCTTGTTCAATTTTCTTTTGGGCGCTGTGGTGAATTGAAGCATGTGGAACCAACTTACGCAGGGATTACTCTAATGTTGATGACTCTTTGACTCTCGTTTTTGGCCAAGAATAATCAAATAAATGTAGTACATGTATACTGTGCTACAAAAGCGGGTCTAATTGCATATTACAGAAGTCGGGCGTCCTTTCGGGAATTATACCCGGTAAAAAAATATAAAATCACTGTTTTCCCCAATTTTCCAGAAAACATCTATCCATGCCTCCTGCGACGACTGAGTGGTGTATCTTTTATCTCTGTTAATTGGAGAGCTGACTGCGACAACCACTTAGCTCCGCCTACATTCTGTCTACGTGCAGAAACAACTTTTGTGTACTACTCCCTGTTTGTACCAGTGCAATGTTGCCTTATCAGCGACAACACAGACAAAGAGTAACACATTATATCCCTATTAAAAGTTTCTATAAGGCGAGTCCCATAATTCCATATATTTCCATAAGGATTACATGAAGTCAATGAGGAGTGTATGGATTCGGTATGGACATTATGGAAAGCGTGTATGGACACTTATGGACTCCAATTGACGCCATGCACAGTTTATTAATGTTATATGGAAAGCTTATGGACTTCATACACAAAAACGTGTGGATGTCTGTATATCTTTTCACATCATGTGGACTCCACATTCCCATAATTCCATACGAACGACTCGTATGGAACGTTTCAGTAGGAAACAGACAACAGTTGATTGACCTGTTTACGTAGAAGGACCTAGAGACGTCGCTGAGGGTTTCGATTTTGTCATTCCGGTCTGTCGAGATCCTTTACGATGGCTACTTATGAATTGTACATACAAAGTGCACGGAACCGAAATACTGTCGGGGACAAAGTTGTACAGGTCGTGCGAGTTTCGACCGAATGGAATCCGGGCGCCATCTGGTGGCCCGGAACTCGGCAATCGCGACCATGCATGGCACACCGGTTACCAAGTCAGCGTCGCCTTCAGAAGAGACACTCACGACGAGCTGAGAAGTTGGCTTGCCTCGGCGCACGATGAGCAATTGCGATAAGGTGTGGCCAGTAACACTCGCCTGGAATTTATTTATTTCTCTTGTTTATTTACATTTGTGATTTATAGGCACTAGTTTGCTTTTAATTTTAGTAGAAGGGGGTCACTCCGTCACTTCGCTCATCCAGCCAAAGGAGTGAGACGCCCGTCCGCGATCACTCTCGGACAACCAACTCTCTTTAGCGCGACTGCTCGCCTTGCGTGATGCCAGTTGACGCAGCTGTGAGTCTCGACAGGCATAAGCACGTCCTGCGTCGTCTAGCCTTCGCTAGTACACGGTGCATATCAAGCAAGCCCTTCAACCATGTAGCGACGGAATATTTCAGCAGGCAGCTTATTGCAGGCGCAGCATCCGAATAGGCTTCCGAATTCGAGAAGCTACACTCCGAATATACAGGAAAATGAGAAGAGTGGCCGTGACTTTCGAAGTTCATCAGCACAAAGCAACCTAAGCAGCGTCCGCGGGATAGACCTACGGCACTTCAGTACTATACGATACGATAATTGGTGGTTTAAGCGAAAAACTTGATTTTCGTATCATGCAACTTTTCTGCACCTCGTGCGTAGAACGTGCGTGGGGAACGACTCACGAAGGAAGGCAGCAGCACGGCAGGAGTCTTTACAGACACTGGGAAGGAGCGACACCCAGCAGGACCGAGCAACGGATGGCTCAGAAGAGCGTGTATGTGGGTCTGGATAATTATCGTGCTAATGGATCTGGAAAGAAAAAAAACAAAGACCATATATTTAAGAAAACAGACTATCTCGACAAGATCACGCGCTAGAAAGGGTGAAATGGTAGGTGGCCAAGGAATGCTGAATGAAGAAAGGTCCCATAGAATTAAGATACATCCAAATTTTGACGCGTACCATCTCCACTGAAACAGTCCTTAAAGATAGCAGCTGAAAAGGAACTGGAAGTAAATAGTTAAGTTATATGGCAAATAGTGCCATGAATGTAGCTAGACGTCTGAGAGTCATCAGCAGAAAAAGACCTATCTATTACCACCAGTGACCAATTTACATTTATTTCTGCAACAGTAAATTGCAGTAGCAAAAAAATAAGGCTAAAACGCATGTTAAAAGTCAGGTGCACATAAATCAGTAAGGTGCTGCTGTGAATGACACTAAATATAGACTTAGATAAATAACTTTAAGCGAATGTTTAGTTACTCTTCATGAAAATATTCTTTTGCCGGAAATCGACAGCTGCTTGCCCAAATAAACAGATACCCGGCTGTGCAGGTTAGAAACACTACAGGACAGTTTAAACCCCCATATTGCGATGTGGCACGGTTGCTTTCCCGTGGTCGACTGCTTCTGCAAACTGTGCTGTTAAAAGCGCGTTGAGGATTGCTCGCCTCCAAGGCAGCAATGATCGGGATATTAACTGAGATGAGTAGGTTTCCTTAAAGCTACATTTTAAAGTGGTAGGTTGGTTTGAAAAGCTGTTCATTAGGAAGGCTGCTGGAATGTCTCACATGAATCAGCTGCCGTTTATTTTTTTGCCAGTAGCAGCGCGGTCGACGGCAGCGCCACTGTCAAACATAGGGGGAGTCTGCCATTTCGAAATGCCTCCAGTGATGATGGAAAACCGAGGATATAGTGCGCAAGGAACAGTGACGGGTTGCAAGAGAAAATGAAGCAAATGTACCTGATGTTCCTTCTAACAAAAAATAGGTCTCCTTTAATCTAAGAAAGAAATAATGAACCTCTCCGAGGAGGCTCTTTGATTCGTTGGTTTTCTGGTTTTGTACGCTGTGAAAAAACATACGGCTGCGTTTCAGTGGTTTCCTTTTCAATTTTTTTGCATCGCAACAAGCGCCTGCGTATCACTTGTTAGTATTTGAGTCGCAGAACAAAAGGTGCCGACTGATCGCTTTCAAAAATGGAGCTGATAGCTCATGCAGTTGAGTGTCCTCCTCGTCCGTGTACATAGTCTGCCAGCGCTGCACATTCAATGATGACAGAGCCCAGCCAGCTAGCCCAGCAACACACCCTTCTCGACCTTTTGCTACTACTTTAATTTGAGCTTCATTGCACCTACCGAGGCACACTTCGACCATAGCGCGTTGGGCATCGTATTTGAATATGGGTGGTGGTTGCCCGTTGAGGAGCCGTAAATAACAAGACCTTTAAGTTGTCGTCCAAAGAAAACACTTTCCTTTAATCGGGTATGATGGCATGGTGTTTGCAGCAATTCTGCCATTAGCTTCTGGACACAACAAAAATGTACCCTTTTGTGACTTAAAATCGTTTTTCGCAACATGTCAATTTTATATAGTTCACTATTACTGCGTTTAACATTCAGTTATCGTGCACTAAGAGTGGATAGATCTGACGAGAGAAAAGTGCTTCGCGATTTTTTCTTTTTTTGCTGTTTTTCTAATCTCCTACAACGAAACTGCATGCTCTGTGGAAGTTTCACCGGCGTTTAAAGATTTAAAATCCAGTGGCCATTAATTGATGAACGTTAAGGAGAACTTGGTTTCCACAATTCCTAAACCGATACATAAGAAGATAGCATCATGTCAAATGGTACACACAGATCATTAACGCACTTATATAGACTTGGAATAGTGGCGTGTAAGATATTTGTTGAACATTTGGTTTCTGGCAAGTGACACAGTGTGGCGTTTACAAACTTAGAAAACACTGCGGTGGGGTTGTCGGTGCTTCGACATCGGGCTTGCTGCGAAACCATACCAAGACCCCAGAGCAATGGTAGACTATCTCCACGCGGCCCCGTTGGGCGTCGACTGCGATGGCTACAAGCGCACTCACAACGATACTTAAATGCACTGCAGACCGCAGTCGTCAAACGCTGACCCTAGTAATTAAAGTTGAAGAACAGAGAGAGAGGCGTTGTAGAGCCTTCCTTCAATTCTCTTTTGCCACAAAAGGAAGGAGTTCAATTTTCATCCATTTAGGGTTAGAACGTATGAAACATTGAAAAGACCACGCTTAGATGCATTTAGTGAGACGTTTATTACAGTCGCTCCCAACGATGGGAAGCTGGGCTGGATTGAGCTGGTTCATACTGAAGAAACCGCGAGGAGGTAGAACCAAGGCGAAGGGGGCATAGAAACGCAGCGCTGACGAAGGAGTTATTAAAAAAAAAAGCTTACGCGTACACACACACGAACATGCTCGCATAACACAGCCATACCTATGATTCACGAACCAGCTCACCAGAAGACAAAAAAAGAGAAAAATAAATTAAGAAAAGAAATCGTAAACCAAACAAGCAAATGCGTTCAAGTAGTGCTAGTGCCGCCATAGTAAAACTGCTTACCGCACATATCCCACTTCAGAAACAAAGTCAGTGATTGCGTCTATAGTGTGCAACAGTACGCCAATAAAAACCACGGGCTCGGTGTGATTCTGTTTGTTCACCGCTGCGTCCAGCACCTGCGAATTACGAAACATCAGCCGCGCCGGCACAGTTAGAATCGATCCACGCTAGTGCAGTCCAATAGATATACTCAAATTTTCCGAAAAATCTGCCCTAGCACTCTGCAAACATCGAGGAACAAAACTCAAATTACAATATATAACTGTTGCGACTGAAGCTACTTTGCCTTTCTATTACAAATGGTTTCGAGGAGCGAATTCGTAGCAGAAAAGAGCAAGACATTACAATGAGCATCAGCAATTCTCTCCTACCTATAGTACAAACCACAGGCCTAATAGATCGCCCCGCCGAAATTATGATTGAAAAACAGAAACCAAAAAATTTTCAAAAATTTTGAACAAAATTTTGAAAAAAATTTTGAACAAGGCATTGTTTTCTGTCACTGCAGCTAGAACTAAGAAGATGAAAAGAAAAACAATTCCGCTGACAGACGCTGATCTTTCGCTATCGGTAGGCTGTTAAAATGCATGTCCTGAACGCTCACCCACCTGCATTTTTACGATAACTATACGAAAATGCTTGGTATTACGTCGGCCGATTTAGACCATCAATAATGATTTCTTTTTGTGAAGCTCATTTTCTTTCCGATAAAATTACAGTAACTAAAGTTCAAAAGGACTAAAATGAAACCAAAAGGCCAGCTTTGTGAACTTTTTTTTCTCAGGCTTCTTGTAAAGTAGCTTTCGACAGGTTAAGCCAGAACAGATAGCCATCACGTTGATTCTGACTGCTCAAAAGGCACTACACGGGCTGAATCAAAAGGCTTGCTTTGTCATGTTTTGTTGCTCAGACTTCTTTGAATGTAGCTTTCGTTAGGTAAAGCTTGAAGGGATAGCCTTCACGTGGATTCTGACTGCTGGTTTATTGGGGTTTGACGTCCCAAAGCGACTCAGGCTACGAGTGACGGCGTAGTGAAGGGCTCCGGATATTTCGACCACCTTGGGTTCTTTAACGCGCACTGACTTCGCACAATACACGGGCCTCTGGAATTTCGCCTGCATCGAAATTCGACCTTCACGGGTTAGCGAAAATACAGTAGAACGGCTCACCTGGAACATGGGTCCCAAGTCTTTCGTATTAGCGCCATCGAAGCGAGTGAAGTCGAGCACCCCCATGGCCGATACTTTCGTCGTTCGCACAAGGTTTTCCAGCTGGGGTAGTAAGTTTGGCATGTCGGCCACGGTGCTGTTACGGTCCTTGGCATTGAGCATAGAGAAGCTCACACCGGCCCCTACTTGCGGGTACGTCACGGTTGCCTGCATACAAAAACGCGGGCGTGTCGCAGTTTTACAATAAACTCTAATTAGGCGGAAGCTGAGTTAGCGGGTGCATTTCTTGCGTATGCCACCTCAAAGTGAAACACGATGACTAAGTAAACAGAGCAGCATTCTCCTGGTTTTAACACGGCAGCGTTAAAGGCCCCGTTCACCAGAAAATCAGGTGTCGGCGTCGGCGTTGTGAGTGAAAAATCACGTACACGACTCTGGCAGGTGGTGCCTAGAGAGCAACCCAGGAGACAGAGGGGCAACCTAGGTCTTGCGACTTTGCGACGTCATCCCAACCTGCGCACTGGATAGAGCAAACTGCCAGGACTCCCGGAGATCTACGAATGCAGAGAATGATCTTCTGGATATATACGAATTAAACTTAAGGCGGAGCTTAAGTTTCCCTGCGATTTTTTTTTCCTTTGCGCTGTGCTTTTCACGCCGCTGCAGTAGAACACTTGTCACGCACCCCGAACATTCCTGCCTCAACCATTTTGATATATCGGTTCACGAGCAAAAGTGTTCATAAAGCGACTCATCCGTCAGAACGAGTGTTAAAAAAAACGGCTGGTGATAGTACGATGTGATGTGACAAATCTGCGTCAGCAGCTTTGGTTTTACTACTCTAATAACAGCACCGGCTTAAAGCCGAATTTATAGCAGAAATACACCTACAAAGTGTAAGCTCTCGTGGTGTGTACGGCACGCTAAGAAGGAATTGTTCTAATCCAGGAACTGGAGTTAATAAGGAATTGTTCAAATGTTAGTAGCAGAACTTAGATTGAGGCCCTTTTAATATTACGCCATGAAATGCTCGAAATCTTTAGAGCATCTGAAGCGGAAAGAAGGAACCGTCGTCTACACAGTAATTTCAAGTCGTGTGAAATCTCTACGCCTCTTATCAAGCGCCGTTTTCAAAAACATCAGACAACAAGTATTGACGCCGTGCCCCGATACATAAGCGTTGCTGTTCGGGTTCTTCGAAAGGTTGGGTTGCGCTCGGACAGTGACTTTAACTTTTGCTGGGGGCTTGCAGACAATGCCTACTTTTTTTATTTGAGCATTTATGTGCATAGCATTAGATTGCATGTCCACCTGTTGTTTTTCTAGCCTCTCCTTATAATTCAACTCTCCCTCTTTAATTTTGTCGTCCTTCATTCACATCCATTTTTACTGGCCTTATATTTCATTGGCATACCGTACGAAAAAAAAAGCTCAATATGCACAATAGAAATACCGCACTGGGAATTCCTAAGCAAGATATAAAAAGTTTTATACGTTTTCGTTCGAGCTATCAAAAAAAGTGAAATTTTAATGCGCAAAAAAAAGATTTTCAGAAGTTTTTTAGCAGATATTGAAGGCCGCTTTCAAAATTGACCCTCCTGCAATCGAAACCGAAAGCCAACACACAGAGCTGCATAGGCTGCAATTCGAACTCGTCGAGGAACTGACAATCAGGACATTTCTCCTCCTATATATATGGACGCAAGCGAAGAGAGACAGATAGCAGATTTGTTGCATGAGACAAACCTTTATCTTGTGATTTATTAGAACTGTAGCATCAAGGCTGCGAGGAAAACATCTTTCTTTCATCTTCCTTTCTGGCTGGCCTTCGTTCTGCGCCACCTATTTTAACACCATGCTCGGCACAGTACCATCATCGCACCGCAGCGGTGGCCAAGTGGTTGAGCATGTGCCTAGCATGGGGCGATTCGGGGTTCGATCCCCCGTGCCGCCGGGTACCCACCGGTGATACTATGGGTACAAGCTTTCCCCTGGTCTGGTGCTCAGCTTATTTAGGGTGAAGTGCTTGGGAAATGGGTCTTTTACCTTACCCTGAGAAGTTGAAAATACCTTGAGTCATGGCGCTCTTTGGCCACAGATGCCCTTGCGCCATAAAAATCTATAAACATCATCAGAGCCATCATCAAACACATCAGACACTCCATAGACACCGTAATGTGCGCCTTCTGCAAGAGCGAACCATCACAGTTCGTGCTACCACCCTTATTATCTTCTCCTTAGCTTGCTTACTTTTCTATGAGGACCGCTGGCTCTTTTTTTTTTTTGATAAGCTGGCAAGTCAAGCCATTACTTTCCTTCCACCCGTTGCCCACTACATGGCACTGCTCGTAAGAAGAGGCTAACTGATTCCACCTCCACCAACGGAAAATGGCTACATGGAGAGAACGGCGAAAGTGGCTGCAGCTGTTAGGGAGCTTTGGCTTGGCTCGATTTGTAATGTGCTACCATGTTCTGCTTACAAGGGAAACCAACTACGTCTGTGCAGAGGCGGTCGTGCGAGCCAACTCATACCCCTGTCACACGGGCACCGCAAAGGCCTCTGAGAATCAGGTCCTTATATCCAAAAGCGTAAGGAGTGCAGCTACACGGTATAAATGTTGCGCCTTTGCCGCTAAGGGCCTTGGGGGCGAAGGCGCCCGTCCGAGACCTTTGGAGCCCAAAGGCGCGGCCTTCGAGAACCCGCGATCGCAGTGTCATCCAACGTCAGAAAGTAAAAGCAATAAAAAAATTTATACAGCCAACAATGCTTGAAAACATTCTCTAAAAATAGGAAACGTGTGCCTGGCTTTGTTTTTTGTACGGGTGTTTATATTTTATGCCCAGATTTCAAGACAGTGAAAGTGTTGCAGCAACACCGAGTGCCCCTGGTGGCCAAGGCAATACATAAAACCTGTTGCTGCTGATATGAGTACCTGTTGCAGTAATTTTAAGGAAGCAATCAGAATAAAAAAAATTGTATGAGATCAACGAATGAACAGAATACCCGACTTTAATTCTAAAACACTCATTTCAGCCGCCTCGAGCACAGCAGCGGGCGATATGCCTGAACGACTATTTCACCTTTGGGCTGCACCGTGTAGCTGCGTCGCTGCTCCTTTAAGCTTTCGCTCCTTTGGTGAAAAAAGGTGCCTTTGCTGGAAAGGCCTTCGAGGAATGTCGTGTGACAGGGGTATCAAACTCCTTAAAGCCTTCTATGCGTACGCAGTTTGTGCTTCTCAGAAGTAGATCGCCATCGCGCGGATCGTTGTTAGCCCCTTATCACCAGTGTCACTGCATTAAGGGCTCCACCTGCATGAAAGATACTGTACTCTCTCTCTTATAGGCTACTGCTGGCAGTTTGTTCAAGCAATGAACTACACAGACCGGATGATAATAATAGCTAGAAAAACAGCAACTGAGAAGAGAGGTAGTGAGTGTGGTCGTTTATCCTTTCCTGCCGTATAATTGGTTCCTTCAGGCGCTGGAAAAATGAGTCATTAAACCTATTTGTCTTTCTATATTAACCTTACTTGCGAGCTCAGAGCACTATTTCCTCTAAAACGTTGCGCAGGTAACGTCTGTGGGAAGACTGAATGCAGAAAACTGAGTCTTACAGCTGGGATACTAGCCACAAAGGCGTGACATTAAATGAAATGTGTGATTTTAGCCGGCCACAGCCTGCCAGTTTATGTAGTGTTTAGAAATATAACAGAGTAGTGAAGAAGTAGACACTGTGTTATGTGTTTTTCAGGGAGGACCAGGTCGCACACTTCCTCTTAGATAATTATCCATCATATCAGACAAGTGCTACAAGCAATCTCTCTGACAAGGTCCTCAGTGCGTATGCAGAAATAAACGAAAAGAAAAAAAATTCATGGGTGATCAGTTCGATTGATGCGCACGGAATGCGTTAGCATATGGGCTCAGTTTTCGTGAGCGCTTTGTGTAGATGATGTGAATTCATCCACGCCAATTACATTTGAAATTATTTGTTGCCCCTCTGCGGTGTTTCAAATCTGCCGCTGTTCCGTGTGCCTTGATCCATCCCCGTCAGATGGCGCTTGCTTGCCCATTTCTTCGTAGTTCCAAGTGTCCTCGTCCGTTTTCGTTTGGAAGCGGATGAATGTTAATAAAGACAACAATCGGTGATGTAAAGCGCGAAAGACAGATGAAAGTCGATACGGACGACGATATACAAAGCAGACCACGATAGGCTGGCAGTAAAACACGAGGTATGAAAGGTAGCGTGGATGGCCGAATAGTCAGATGTGGCGGCCAGCGATTCTGATCTGTTCGCGCCGCTGCGAGTTCCAATCCCGCTCGATGCCTAAGTACGGTAGGTGCAAATTTTGATTTCTCGGCAGTTGTTCACCCACGGACGCTCACCGCAGGCTTTTCGTTAACGTTAGCGTTCTTATTCTAGTATTAAAGCAGTGCTCTGAACTTCTGCGAAGAACACCAGAACAAAGAACCTTATTGCGATTTCCACTGGTCGCGCTGGAGCAGCTTTTCTTGCTCCGCGACGACGAATTCGAGCTCCACTGGTCGACCTGGACCGCCCGCGCGAATTCCGCTGGTCGTTTGGAGCAACTCCGTTCCATACGGAGCGCACTAGGTTGATCCGCCGACCAGCGACGGATCTCACCGGAACTTGTAGTCGGCGATGTCGTCACCTCCAAAACACACTTGTGGTTTTTGGTTATTTTTAGCGTGTGGAGGACTGACAGCGGGGGACACTGAGCGTTGTTTCGCGCGCGCGTGTTTTGCGCGCGTATGTCGTCTTCGTCACCCGCGTCATAGCGGTTACAACTCTCAATTATGGCATCGTATGGAATGGCAATAGCCCTCGCATTGTCTGACGACAGCTCGTCGGAATCTGGGTCCGCGCACTCAGACAGCAGCAGCGGCAACGAAAAGTACCTCTTCGAAGCATTTTTCGAGGAACTTTTCGCAGAAGCCCCTGCCAAGGGCAATTTCCTCGTTGGAAATTGTCCCGTAAGCGCTCTGCAGACATGTGATATATATATATATATATATATATATATATATATATATATATATATATATATATATATATATATATATATATTCATTTATGAACTTACCTAGAGCATAACTGTGCTCCTCATTGCCTACGAGATTCACCAAAATGTGGTGCACCTCAGGCGTAACATGAACAAAGCGACGAATAGGTTCCATCGCGAAAGAAGTGCCTGCCTCTCGACGTCTGCTTACGTGTATTTTGGCGCCAGAATTGCCAGACCTCAACTTCCGGAACCAGTACTTCCGCTGCGCGCTCTACGTGTTCCGCTGGTCGACAACGGTCGCTGTGCTCCGAGGCGGTTTGGGGCGCTCTTTTGCGATTCGAGTGGCTTGCTTCGGAGCGCCAGCGGAATTCGCCATTAGATTAAATTACGCGTCTGTAAGTTCGATACACGCGGTTGTTGGTGAGGACGGGGTCTTACGTTTTTGAACGCCTCCCAGGAGGCCCGTCCGTACAGCGGGATGAAGTCTGTGCCGGATTTCACGAGATCAGGGTAGATTGCGTAGTCGCACCAGCCACCGCCGAACACCTTCGGGTCAACGAAGCTCTCGCCGACGACGCAGATCACTATGCGAGGTGGATGTGTCCGCATCGTACGTGTCGTGCTTGGCGTAGCTGCACAGAATCACGGTCGCAGTTGTCCAGGGCGCACACTTTCAAGTACGGCTACACTGTAGAGGACCCCCGTGACCATTGTGGCGATTCTTTTAGCTTGTGCCGGCTTATGATATCAACATGGGCCTTAACAGCCGTTCTAGTGACAGAAGCTAACACTTCGCAGCTTGCAGCCTTTGTTCCCTGTTTGAAACACATCACAGCTTGTGCGTGGTTGATGTTACGTCATTACCGGTTTGTCGACGTTTGCATTCCCGGACAAGAACATTATGGTTCTCTGTTTCAGGGAAAACAAAAACGACTTAGAGAAGGCTGCTAATTACGAGACATCCTACATTAGTAGCCTGCTAGTAGTGTGTGAGTATTACACGAAAACAGTGGTTCAGACGAAGCTGTGAATATTGCGGTATGTACCTTTAGTTCCTGCATAGTACGACGATTACGATGGAACTTCGCTATAACGATTATGTTTAAAACGAGATAACGGATACAACAAAGGAATAAATGTTCTCTTTGCAAGCTCCTATACAAGACTATGTACTTGTTACGTCCTTTTTTACGAGGAAAATTATCCGATAAAGGGATATAAGGAACCGCAACTGAGCCTCACTGACATTCCACGCGATGTAGAGATATGTAACGGTAGCCATTCCATGGGCAAAATTTATATCAGCGCACATAACCGCTTCCTCGACCGACGCGCCAATTTTACCCAAAACGTTTTCCACCTCAAGTGGTGCCCCCTTCGTGGGTTTCTCCGAACGAGTCGTCGGCTTCAGCGAGACTACATTTTGGCGCCGGTGCGCACATCTTCACCGAAACTCGGGCGCGCGCACGCCACTGCATGATGTCACGGACCACAGTGCGCGACACAATGCCGGCGCGACCGCCGACTGCCGACTTTTCTCTTTCTCTCCTTCTGCAGTCCTCCTCGCTGCACGCAGCCCAATGCGAGCGGGTCCTGATGGTCGGGAATCGCGTGCAGACGACGTGAAAACTGAATAACTATGCTAGTAAAATTAGCGCTGTAGAAGAAAATTATAAATCATGGTGGTGTTTTTCCTTCCTTTATACATTATTAGACGTGAGCGCTACGAAACTTCATAACTTTTGAAAGCCATGCTCTCTAAAAAAGAAAAAAAAACTAAAACGCGCTCGCTTGGACGACACGAGGAAAATGCGTGAGTGGTCGCCGTTAAGTACAACGCTCATTGACAACAGACTGATTTATTTTTAATTTCTTTTACTTTTCAGTTTTGGCCTCTTCGTTATCGTTATCTTTTTTTTAACGCCACGAGGTCTGTCATTCTCTAGTTTACACTCGTAGATCGCTGGAAATCCTCATACAATTTCCTGGCGCAGTGGTTCAGTGCTTAAGCGATGCGCCACTGCCCAGCGAAGGCAGGTGCTGCCATCGGTGGGGCTTGTGCGAACCAGGTTGCTCTTCCCGGGCGACCTCTCGTGACCGATCATTAAATTAATTACCCCCTGCTGCGGTGGGCAGCTTGATAAGAATCCGATGGGCAGGGCTTCACATAGGGCTTCACTTTCTCAGCGACTTGTCCCCTGTAATGCTCACACATTAATAACAGAGCAGTGGTGTCAACGGCCTGTCCATTTGCATCCAAAGCTGTGTGAGGAAATTATTCAAGGCTAAATGGCGTCTAACGTGAGGATGCATAGTACAGTTTCACCAAAAGTAGCTCTTCTGTGCCCTCAAAATGGATTGTTGTGAGGGTAGGCCTCTCAATTCCGACGATGTGCCATCTCCTGTGCTTGATTAAGCTGTGCTTAAGAGAGAGGCGCTCTCTGTGAAGGAAGAGGGCTCAAAGTAGCCCTGCAGACTGCATTCAACGCGCTTGTTCACTCCGTCAGTGTGGAAACTCTGGACATTGACATTTTCGCCTATCAGCGCTGAAGTATTGAGAGAGGTCGCACAGGCTGAACAGGAATGAAAGAACGCTTAACGAGCGCAATTTGCAAGTAGGCAGAAATGTATTTAGGCTTAACGATTCCTCTAATTCTCTCTGCGAAACGCATGAAAGGCCACGTTATATAACAGTGATAACAGCGATATAACAGCGATAACCGTGATAACGAGTGAGCCTATGGATATTGGCATCAGTGGGAGTGCACAGACCTAAGTTACTCCATATCGTCAATATGCATTGATGCGAAGGCAGTGCTGCTTGCTTATACATTAATCCAAACTGGACTCTGAAGATCCTCACAGAAGTGGTGTGCGGTAGAAAGGAAAGACGCCTCTTGCTTGCTTACGTGGAAGGGTAGGCGCAGGTGTCGGCGGAGAGGGCACAGGTGTCGGCGGAGAGGACACAGGTGTCGGCGGAGAGGACACAGGTGTCGGCGGAGAGGACGCAGGTGTCGGCGGAGAGGGCGCAGGCAGCGGGGTCACAGACACTACGGTGGGGACGAGTGGGTCGGTTGTCCCTGTGCTGCCGGTTATCCTGGTTGTGGTTCTGGGTACCACGTACTGGCTTCTACCACCCCCAGTAGTCCCGCTGCCTCCGCTGTCGGAGTTCTCAATTTCATCGCCTGTAACATAGCGGAAGCGACCACTTCATTCGTACATTTTGGCTGTGGCGGTGTATATTGAAGTAATTGTGGTCTAATTATGCCATAATATCAAGAAACGGAAAGCTGTTGTTAGCAACTTCAGTTGTCATGTGGCTTTTCGCAAAGCTGCACTGCGCTAGGAGCGATGCATAATGCGATGCACCCGTCTTTTCTTGATGTAAGTTGTTGATGTGAAAAGCGCACAGAGCAAGATGGTAGCGGAAAGCCGAGAGGAGCAGGACAGTTTAATTTAGAGTTTTCTCATGTTCGTGCACACCAGTAAGCTACAGCCGTAGAAACGTGACAACGCACAATGTCCGTACGTAATAAGTGCAGTGGCCTAACTTTAAGATAAGTACTTCGAAACATGTAACAAGATGAAATTTCTTGCTCTATTCTATATTTTATTAATTCACATTATTGGCACAAAATGATGTTAAACGTGAAGTACCAGTCCAGTCGATTTGTTCGAGATTTTTTTCAAGTTGTGCCAACTACAGCACGATTTTTCTCTTCCGTACGTTATCGATTGCTTCCAGTGACAGGAAAGAGCAATTTATGCTTTTATTCTTTTTATATAACAGCTACACAGTTGCTTCAAACTCCTCCGTGATTTCAAAGCAGAAAAGTTAGAAAAACAACTGCCACAGCCTTCAGTGTCAGGGTGTTCGAAGTTTTCACGTTTTCCAGAGATTTCATTCTGAAATTCGGCGCTATTTCCTTTCAGTTTTTTACACAATTATTCGTGACACAGGAAGAACACTCTTCAAAAGTCAAGTCAGTGCGTATTTGAGAAATCCAGTGTTAGAAAGTGAGGTCTAAAGCGTAAGAGGCTTGAAGACATAGAACAATAAAAGAAACGCATCGTGGGAGGTAGCGGCGCCTCCTATACTGTGTCGTTTATTTTTCGCGCCTTTCACCTCTAGAACTTGCACGGATTCAGTAAGCACAGTGTGACTTTAATATATTCCGGCTATTGTAATCTATACAAAGTTCTTAAGCTCTGCTGTCTTTAGCGCGAGGCATCTTAATTCGACACGTCTGCTACAGAAGAGTTATATTGAGCGACACGCTCTCAGCAGAAACAATTAGCCTATGAAAAACCGCAGCAAAGATCATCAGTTAGAGCTAAGTGCGAGAAGTGAAAAAGAAGTTTAACTGTATTTTTTTTTACAATTAGAGGTTATTCAAAATTCGAATCTATGAATCTTGTAAGAAAAGCATGCAACAGATTTTTTCACTACCATTTAAAATAGTGACGTAAGCGCAGATTAAAACCGCAACAATGTTCAGGCTTCGTCTCACTGCGCTAAAGAAATGCGAGAAAACTTGTAGTGACATCTTTGTTTCCAAAATGTGTTGCCTGCGTGATGCTGTGCGTCATCCGAGCCGCCAAACAACGCTTCCTGAGCTTTACCTTCGATTGTGTTGGTTTTCTGCAATGAAATAACCGTTTTTTCGATGAAAACGTGGTGCTGTCGTATGTGACGTCATTAATGGGGCCTCTACTCGTCGCTGTGCACTGCAGAGGAGCCTTAACGACGACGGCGCTTTATTCGGCGATCACGTCACCATTTCAAACGCTAGCGCAGAAAGATTTCGCATGCTTTGCCTGCATGCTTCACACATTCAGCTCTTTTAATTTCTTTGAATTCTAGAACTTTTCAGTGGCCCTTTAAGCTGTTTGTATTCCAGTACGGGTTTTTTGGTTAGTTGTGGCTCCATGTTTATCGTTTGTGCTGTTAACCTCTTTCCTGCAAATCGAATTGTTTGAACACGAATCCGTTGGCCTGAATAACTCCCTTCTAGATGAAAAAAAAAAGCCGGACTTTATATGGACTTTAGATGTTCAGTGCTCCTTAAATGGCAACAGCAACACTTCTTCAGAATTCCACGATATTCAAGGATTCAAATCTATATAGGCTCTAGATAAAGAATGCAAACTTTTTTTTTGCGCTAGAGTTTAAAACGATGACGTAATCAACGATTAAATTTTAGGCCTCTCAGAGCAGTAGGTGAGGCGAAGAAGGTCGGTGTGACGTCTCGGACGATAAGATTTCAAATTTCCGCTCCCGTCAACCAGACTGTCCCGTGGGTCGTTGGATGCTGCCAAGCAACGTTCGCGATGGACTTTGCCTTCGGTGGAGTTGGTTTTGTTCCTTCAGAGCAAGGGTTATGAGTTGGAAATCTACCGGCACCATCGATTACGTCATCATGCGCCCCCCCCCCCCCCTCCCCCCACTTGGCGCTGTTCGCTGCGGAGAAGTTTGAAGGTCGTTTTGATTTTATTTGGCGATTTCGTCACCATTTTAAATGCTAGCCCAAAAGGAGTTCGTATGCTTTACCTGCAGGTTTCTCACATTAGAACTCTTTAAGCTCGTCGAATTCTAAAAACCTCTGCCGTTGTCCTTTAGTGATGAGACGAAACGACGGAATGGGGCATGTCTTTAGTTTATCGTCCCACTCCTGCCACCTGCGTTACACACAAAAGAATGGCGCTTCTCGCCACCTGATTTGCAGCTAGGCATTAAATTTTGTGGTCTAAAACACGTTGACAGAGCGTCTTTCAGATTTCATTCAATCATTCATGGACATTTTATTTTCCAGAAAGAAGTGAAAGGAGGCCGAGGGAAAAGCCGGTCATCCACGGCCCCCTTTACATGAACACAGCAGCTGAGTGAGACAAACAAAAGGTAGAAGAAAAAGTGACAGAAGCTTAAAACTAAAACAAGAAAAAAAGGCAATGTAATTCGCATCGGACAGTACATTCAGCACAAGTAACAAGACCAAAAAAATGGTTTTTAAACTTGTGTAAATTATGGTCTTAATATTTTGCAAGAATAAAAAAATATGACGTACTATAGAACTTGTATTTGAAATTAAGCATCAAGAAGAATTTTGATGCATATACACAGAGGGGAGACTATGCAGCGAAATATTTGTGCATAGATGATAAGGGATTTTTAACTATATCAATGCCTTACCTTTCTAGAGCATTCAATAATCGTTGAAGAGTGTTACGGAGTATTTGTTTTCTGTAGATGCCATTTGATCGGCTGGTTCTGGCTTTAGGATTAAACGAGGTTAATTATGCATATTTATTGATGAGGACTCGGACAAATTTTTTACTGAACCGAAGTTCGCGCGTCATTCATGCCGACCGAACGAAACAGGGCAGAAGATATCTTCACTGCATTCCTTCTGGCTGTCTTTCAACATGCTGAGGCTGCTCATGATTGAATGTTTTCGGCTTCCTCACTCCAACCGCTGTTCCATGAGTTCCCGCTTTCCCCTAGGTGTCTCTCGCCGGTTTCAACCGTTTGTTAAATTGTTGCTGGCGGCGCGCACCTCCTGCAAGACATAGCACTAGGTTCTCTTCACGCACAGGCCGGAACTGCTATGGTCTGTATACTTGCGGATCAGAGCACGCTACACCAAGAGTGCCGGTGTCTCCCCGTACGGCGAGGCTTAAGGACAAAAATCGAGAAGAGAGGAATCGAATTGCGTCAGATCAAACCGACAAAACTCCCACAAGACGTGAATGCCAAAGTGCACGCCTGTTATTAACTGCCATAAAACCGCTTTAAAAACGGACTAGAGGGTTGGCCATCACTTTTCAAACGCTGTGAACACACTGACTAAAAATTTACGAATAATCATAGGAATGCCTGGATGATACAGCTGCAGATATGAATCATAGCTCCTGACTTCATTGTGGCTGTCCTTTCTCCTCTGTTGGTTTTAATTGTTTTTTGGGGGAAAGGAAATGGCGCAGTATCTGTCTCGTATATCATTGGACACCTGAACCGCGCCGTAAGGGAAGGGATAAGGGAGGGAGTGAAAGAAGAAAGGAAGAGAGGTGCCGTAGTGGAGGGCTCCGGAATAATTTCGACCACCTGGGGATCTTTAATGTGCACTGACATCGCACAGCACACGGGCGCCTTAGCGTTTTGCCTCCATAAAAAAACAGTCGCCGTGGACGGGTTTCGAACCGGGGAACTCCGGATCAGTAGCCGAGCGCCCTAACCACTGAGCCACCGCGGCGGGTGCCTTTCTCCTCTGTCGAATACTTTCTCATCACCTTATTCCTCAAAGCCCACATCGATAACAGATATAACGTGTCCTTCCATCTATGTTCACAAGTACTCGTATACTATGTATGATCATTATATTGAAATGTGCACTCTTGATGGTTGTCTGAGGTATGCAGTGCGGACGGAAGAGTGGGTGAAAATCTGGCTTGGAAGCCCTTGGAGCACGGCTGTCTTAATAAAAATTCTGCAAAAACTGGAAACGTATGGGAAATGAACAACTCGCAACAGAGGTAGTCTTGCTCCCATCTGCTTGGCCTTCACGAAGAAATTCGTCAAAGACCACGGCAACTACATAGTGTTCGATAACACGTTCATCTGGAGACACCGAGCTCACGCAGGCATTTCCGTTTTTAAGGTTGTTCGTTATACACGAGTAACATTTAGTGAGCATTAGCGCTGGTAGTTCTCTTTCGCTAAATATGAAATCAAAATATTTTCCGGCGTCAGGAACTTCGTGTTGTCTTTTATTCCGATCGACGAGAATCACTGACACAATCAACGGGAATAACTGTGCAGCATTACCTGACGCAAATTGAACTCTCCTTTGCTTAGTTTATTTTTTGTGACGGTAAACGGAACAATAACGGGTAACTAAAACCTTTCTCGCGCCAGACTTACCCTCATCAGTTTCGTTGGTTTGGCCTGGAACAAAAAATCAAAATATGCGATGTGAACTTACATAAGAGAACGTTGGCTTGTGGCGCAAAGGCCGTCGACGTCAGTTGTCTTCATTTTGCTTTCTGATCAAGTGGGCAGTTTAGCATTTATCCTAGGCATGTGAGAGAAAAACGTACGTGACGTCTTGAGCAACCAGCGGAGAGGTACTAACGCAGGGTTTAGAGATGAGGAGGAGGGAAAACTATTGAATACTCATACACTCCAGGGGAGGGCTCTTCGTCCGAGAGCCCGCTGGCCGCTCCCTCCAACATGGCCCGCTGGATCAGCCTTTGCTGGAGGTCGGGCTGTGTAGCCAGAGGAACGGCCTTCCAGGAAAAGGGGGGGGGGGGGGGGGAGGACCCGAAGATGTGGGCATTCCCAGAAGTAATGGTAGATAGTGGGCGGAGTGGCGTTGGGAGTGGCGCAGTGGGCGGAGGAAAGATTATGTCTGCAATTGTCGCTAGTATGTTCTTTGGTGAGATTGAGAGCGGAACGTGCTCGCTGGTATAAGGCGCGGTAACGACGGTTGTGGTGGACACGTGTATTGTATTCGAGAGGCTAAAAGAGGACGCTTGTGTAGGGGTTGGGGAGGCTATCCGCTGGCGTCCGGAAGCTCAGTACTCAGGAAAACGAATTAGCGCGATCGTTTCGGGGATGCCGTCGTGGCCAGGTTGCTTAAAGTTTGGTTTATTTAAGAAATATGCAGGACAACATAACTGCATAATCTACTACAGCAAAAAGGTCAGAGAACATTGCTACTGTAAGAGGGCCTCTTGTGACAAAATGGAAAAATCAAGAACATCTGTTAGCAACAAGTAGTATATTCTTATTCGTGTATTCTTACTAAAATCTGACAGTCTTAGCTCTGCCGGGCACTGTAAGGCAGTAATTGATATGGAAAATAAACAAGGCATTATAAATTAGATGTTTCAAGGTAACAGGCGCTCAATATCGCAATTTGCACAGGATACCAGCAATGCAATGAATTGCGAAATTTTAGTTGCAGCTGCGTTTATGTGAGTATTCCATGACATCAGCTTTTCGAACAGAACACCGAGACGCTTACTTGAGTCAGTATTTTAATTAGCGGGGCCTAGGTGAAGTGCGGATTATGCGTCTAAGTTACGAATTTTTGCCTAAACAGGACTTTTGTTTCAAAATTGTTTATGACGAGTAAAGTACTGCTACTCCAAAAGTACAGCCTACTAAGCAATATACTTGACCTCGAAATAAAGTGTTCGTATCCGAAATTGCGTGAATGGTGTCGTCAGCATATATGTTAGCTCTTGCTGCATTGTCAATGTTAACCAGATTTTTAATGTAAAAAGACAACAGCAAAGGCCCTTAAACACTGCTCTGAGGTACTCTTTAACTTTACTCAGCTCATGAAATGTACTGATGCTCTCAGGATCTGGTTTGTGCAAAAACAAAGGTACGCTTTGCTTCTGACGCGATCCAGAAGATTGTGTATAAAGTTAGGCGCGGCTGACATTGTGCATGATACTTTGGCACGAAGCAATGCGGAAAATAGAACAGCAGAGCAGTCAGCATTAACAGCGATGTCGTATGGGCAAGTGGCGATCAAGTGTTATCCCAGAGTTATCAAGTGTGATCAAGTGTTGTCAAGCGTTATCATGGTTCCCAGGAAGCTGTGCAGTCAGCATTCGCTCAACGGACGCTAGGGAAGAATAAAGCAGCGAAAACAAACCTACCCAGTACGAATGCCAGCACGAATCCGAAGCAGACCAGGAGGACGACGATGCATAAGGCGGCCTGGATCACTGTCCACAGCGATGAGCTCTCTCTGCATAGGCAACCTAATGTTAGTAACCGTCGTCGGATTCGTAGTACAATATAGGCTTAAAAATCTAACGCAGGTTGATATAGAAATAAGCTACACGAAAGAGAGGGCATTTCTGCGTCCTACTTGTCTTTATTCAACGAACATATGCGCCATCTTCGTGTGACCTTCTACTCCGGCACCATTCATATGGCTTAAGCGATAACATTTTAGATGTCAGACAATAAAATATACCTAAGCCTAAGAAAGTAGCCGTAATGACTCCTTTTGGGTGCAACTGTCTCATTCTGCTGCCATCTGCAAATGATATACATGTAGGCTCATTACTTCATGAAGACTGACACGACGGAACATCCGAAGTTTCTGCATTAATGCAATTGCATCACTTGGGCCTAATTGATAGTGTAGCAGCATTAGTGTAACTATCCTAGGGTGTCGCATTGCTTAGCATACACAGAGAAACGTCTTCACGTTGTTCTATTTGTAACCTAACCTTCTCCTCGCAATAAGAGCACAATAAATTTGTTCAGTTTTATCTTGTTTGTTCAGTGAATTTTTTGAACCTGCAGCGGTCCGCCGAACACCCTTGGTATCAACCTGATCGGTCTACGAGAAACGCAGCAAGAAACTTTTTGTTTTATCGTGGATGGTGCCCTTTTCAGCATTTCATGCAAAAGGTAGGCCATGGTTTCTTTAAACTATAATATTTTTTTTTTCATGAAAGCGACAATAAAAAACTAGGGGAGATGGAGAGCGCAATGGGGAGATGATTATGGTCCTTTTAGGGCTGTATTTCTTTAAAACGTCTGGAAAGTAAGAACGAGTCACAGAGGAACACCCGCCGTGGGCAGGCAATTCAGCTGTGAGCGATGATATTCTCTGTTTCTTCAATCTGCTCCTACAAAAAGAATGCTGTGTCGTTCTACTTTTCGAGTGTTTGAGCTGAACTTGTACTATCAGCCGTTTATTTAAGCACGCTGAATCAGGGTAGTGCTGACACCTGTGTTACAAACAGCTCCTTGCTGCAGCAACGAGACTATTAGCGCGTGAATGAAGCAGTGGAAAAGGCAAAATTTTGTCGCCAAATTATTTCATACCTCGGTTTTATGGTGATGACATATATGCGTGTACGCGAACTGTGATTTTGCGGAAACGTGTAGAAATGAAGAAGGAAAAAACGTGCGCTACCGCTTGCCTTATTCTTCGAACTATACCGGAGAACTAATGACAATCTAGTTAAACGAGTGGCAAAAGTTGGGTATAAGTCACGCAGGTGCACGTGCTGTACGCTGGCGGGTTCACCTCGGAAGATTCCTTTCGTCTTTCTCTTTCATCGGCTCCTGCCCGTACAGTACTGTGGTGCTGGTACAAAACCTAGGCTGAGGGCCTATGTTTTGTAAAAAAAAACACGATAAAAAACACGCTACGTCCGGGACGTGCATCCAAGAGGCTGCTCGAATGGCCTGGTAGGTCCAGACAGTGGATGTAAAATGTCATAGCTCCCGCGTAGCGGGTAATCAGCACGGCAGCGGGCATGATAAAGGCGGCGATAGCGCGTAAGGTTAGATTAGGAGCCGGTGTGGAGTTGGTGAAAGGAAACGGAATCCGCACGGCAGAGAGTCCGTGTGGGAGCAAAATGCGCGAGAGTCTGGAACACTGGCGTATGGAGTCGAAACGGGAGAGTCGCGTCAGAAGAGGCGGCCGAAGAAGTATCAGCCCGGTAAGAGAGAACACGCGCGGGCCCTGTTCGATTTCGCACTGCAGTCATGTGAACTGAGGTCCAGAGCAGAATGCGAGGTGAATCACGAGGAGGGAGGTGAGCGAGAACTCGCACCACGCGAGTGCAGGCCGACGGTGAGATCTCGAAATGTGCGGCATGCAGAAGCGGAGTCTGGCAAGATGTAGTCACAGCTATAGCTTTAGGGAGGGTCATGGCGACGGTCACTGCGAGGACCGCAGTACTATGCGGCCCTGCTTTCCGAACGGACTCGCTCAACTCCCCCCATCAGCCATTTTGCTAGCAAGGCTATGTCAAGACACCGCTCTTAGCTGTGTTAAACATAACTACAGGAAAGCAAATGTTTGCGCTAGTTAGCAAATGTGATGAAACAGACAGCGCGAACTTTACGAGACCAACAAGAGACGAAACACACCACACGCGCTGAACAAGCTGATTTGACCACCAACCACTTAAACATAGCGCTTCATTGCAGCGGCGTGACATTTATAATGCGAATGGAGCAATACAAGAGGCGAAAATTCAGCGCTACATGGTTCCATGTAATGGTAATGCTGAGTACATTGGTGCGTGCATGCAAGCTATGCTTTTGCAGATACGTGTCATTCAGTAAGGTAGAAATATGCGAAGCGGGTTGCTTGCCCCTTGGAATGGTACCGAAGAAATATTCATTATCGAATGAAATGAGTGGCACTTTTTGGTGCTGTGCTTACCGGGCTAGATGTTCCGATAGCATGAAAGGCAAAGAAAGCACTGGTATCAATGCCAGGTGTCAGAGAGACGCAGCAAGGTTGAGAGAAAAAAAAAGTCTCTTGGTTGAGTAGAGTACACAGAGCTCCTATTTTTGCAATGCCTGAAGCCTTTGAGCCTGCCATCTGCATGACTCCACCAGCAATAGGCTTCACGTTGCCAGAGCTTGCGCTACAAAGCGCTGCCACTTGGTAACGCGTAAACTTTTTTTAGATGCAAATCCTGTGAATATGTCGTGTTGTGCAATGCCACACATTTACTTGATAAAAAATGAACACATTTTAAGAGTGCTATAGAGTTCAATAGGCGGGCTTCAAGTGCACCTATGCGAAATCGTTGTTTTATTTTCTTTTCACCTCCTAGATGTAAAACCTGGTTGCAACTTGGAGTAATTTTAACAAATAATCATCTACATTCCACGGAAGTCATTTCTTGGATATTCACGAACACAGTTTGCGAATTCAAACGAGAAAAGTGAAGTGTGCTTGATCTTTCTTCTATGTCTTAGCTAACTGTGTCCGTGTAGTTCCGAGCACCGTAGTTCTCGAACAATGTTCTCCCAACGAGGCCACTGGCAAACGCTTCTCATGGATATGATGATGGAAGACTGCAGTATGGTCGCTGCTCACCCACTCAAGACCATTCTGTGTTAAACTGCGTTATAGCAACAGAAATCTAGCGACTTTGTTCTTTCTTGTGTAAAATAACTTTGGTTTCATCTCATTATTCACTGTCTCTGCTGCCTGAGAGCAGAATGTTATGGTTATTCCTTTTTGTCACAAAAGCCAATTACTCACTGTCTAACCTTACGAGTGATTCTAACATCAGATTGGAAGTGCCCTTTCGGCATCTGTGAATAAAAGTTTCAGGTTTGTAAAAACGTGTCCTCCCTAACCCTAATAAGTCAGTCGTTTTCACCGAATAAAACTGTCTTAGGATACGCAAGTAATAACGACGATACGCAGTGGAAACTGCACGTTTTCAGCGGTAGTCGCCAGGAGGATTCGACCACTCATGCGTCTAAATATTGGAACACATTGGAGTAAATAGGTTCGCCATGCGTTCACCCGTAACCCGCACTGCGCCCATTGTGTTAGAAAACGTACTGAAGTGTGCAGAACGAATTATTACCGTTGAAAAAAGGTGATTGGGTTTCAGCTTGTATTGGAAGGGATTCTGAGCTTTCCCAGCATTTTGTGCGTCGTAGTGAATAATTGCCACGCTAGTAAGGCGGGTATTTTGGTGAGTAGCTGAAAGTAGTGATGTCATTAACTGAGTTCATTAATATATAAACATGAAATTGGCAAGTTAATACAACGTGAGCTCCGATTTTGTGCCAAGGGTTCAAGTGCAAGCTGTATTTTTGTTTAACGCGATAGACACGTCACAACTAGAAATAAATGAAAATATTTGCTCAATTTAGACGTCAGTGAAATGTTTATTACCCCCCAAGCACTCTACATGCAGGCTTTAAAGTGGTCTAAACATTTAAATGTGTAAAAATTTTGGGCTAGTTACAAGACATTCGTTGCTCGTCTCCGCCCACCACGACAGTGAGGAGAAAAGCAAGAAATGCGTCAGCAGGGCGACACACTCACATGCAGCCAGTAGCTGTGATCTTCCCCTGGTTTTAGTTGCATAGTAACAGTAAACTTGCTTTCTCAAAAGTCTTCACCAGATATAGTCCTCTGGGTTATTCCTTTATCGTCAATCACATACGAGCTAAAGTCTTCGGCTTCTTTGCGCTAAATTATAGGTATCGCAGCTCAGATGCACTATATGACGGTCATCAGTATGATAAAAAAAGACACTGGCTACTGTTTCTAAGGAATAGGAAATATGACTCGCGTTTTTTTGAAATGTCTAGTAACGGCCACTACGTGTGAAGGTTCGTCGCCGAGTTCCTTCTGCTTTCACGTGATAGGCAGTTAATGGCCGTTCTTTGCAACTTACGATCTTGAGAAGAAATGGAGGACAATTGACTGCCTGTGGAGAAGAACGCAGATATGACGTCACCAATGAAGATTGTTCATATCTGTAGCATTAAAGAACAGCTTGAGAAGAGTTCTATAAACACGTTGTTCAATATAGATTTAAATACACCGGGGTGAGCACAGCAAAGAACCTGCTTTTATGCCGAGTGCCAGATAAGCCGACAAAGTGGAATTGAGGACTAGTCAAAGCAGCACTCTTTTTTTGTCCTCTAAGAATATAATGACATAAAAAAGATGTATTTTCATTCATGTGGGAAGTTACTGACACTACACACTAGATACAATTCTGTTACCAAGCCTGGAGCGTCCTCGTTATGGCTAGAGGAAATCGTCAGTGTATCCCAGCAATTTCAGTGATAATCAGCTAAGAAATGCAAAAACGTAAAAGATTGCTAGCACGCCGTAAAGCTAGTTAGCGAAAAATGAAATGGAAACACAGCAAATGTTAATCATAAATCACAAAAGTCGTTAGCGGCAAACAAAAGCTGGCCAAAATAAAGTGAAATGAATTGGCTCAACTTTCAGAAAAAGGGATGCGGTAAACGGGAAAAATAACGCATAGAAAAGGCCTAAATTCGCATTCTGCTTACGCACTTTATTGCCTCAGGTCATCTGAGGCAATAAAGTTTGTTGAAAGCACTGTTTCCTCAACGCTGCTTAGCCTCGAACAGCGGGAAGAAAGGAGACAAGAAGGCCAACCTCACCGCCAAATTGGGATATCTCGGAGACGCCTGAAACAAAAGCAAGAAGAATGTAATACATACAATACGATATTGTTTACCAGTGCACGCTATAATTTGTTGAAGACGAAACTATACCTCATATGCCACGTGGTCTCCCTTCACGCATTTGGTTTTTTAGGAAAATGTACTAAGGATACGGAAACTGGATTATTGGTTGCGACATGGGCTCGATAGAGCTGCGGTTGCTTATGCAGTGCCTTAGAATTTCGCAAAGAGACGGGGATGGTAAGAAAGTCTGCGCTAAAATTCTATTCCCACTAGGCATGTTTATGCGGCGGAGAGAGGCATTAGAGATAAACCATGTCTTTTTTACTTTACGCCTGAGCACGACCGTTGTTTGCGGTTATAAGTAAGGTCCAGACTTTTGGCTTAAACGTCAAATGTACGCCAAATTCTGTTTTTGCAATTAAATTTTAACTGAATAACATCAGCATCTTTGACATTGAAGTCATATTATCGTGGTTGCTGAGCAGGAGTTACGCTTGATCAGATTTTAAAATAACAAAGTAAGGAAGCAAGAGGCATAATGGGAGGGAGTTATCGTTGCATAAGTAGCGCAGTAGTGGGAATCCGGGCATTGCACTGCTAGATGCTGAAGACCTGGAATCAACTCCACCTCACTGTCTTCAAGTGGAGCGCTGTTTGTTTACTGTCATTACCAGTCAAGAGCAGTTAGCCGGCTAGGTAGGTTCATCAGCATCATGTTACAGACGGTCACGAAACCATGCATTAGAGAGAAAAAAGCGTCACCCTCCGACCAAAGACTTTTTAGAGAACCTCTGGCACTTAGGAACAGATTCAGCAATTTCTACAGTGTTGATCGGATGTGGGCACCACTTTTTACACCTTCTTTTTTGTCTACTCATACAGTTCCGGATAAGCTGGCCCCACCGTGCGAACGGCATGAGTTGTAGAGAGAAGAATGGGCATTCATGAGGAGGTGGGGGACGGACTTTGCGGTGTCGACAAAGCCAGATACGCAGGGCGATTGAAGGAAACCTTCAGATCTTTTCATGTTATTGCATGTTCTTTGTACGTGCGAGCATTCTATGAGCTATCGCTTGAAAGGGTTGGGTTCGGTGTCAACGACCCCGGTGTTCTCAATGTCAGTGCAATGATACGAGTCTTCAGAATGCTCCATGATCGCACAGCGCTTCTATTGGAAGCCTCGTAAATCGTTCGTACGCTGGCAAAGCTTTTGTGGAAAATTGTTCGTTCCACCCATGTGGCTGGCGGAAAGGTCTGCAAAGGGTATTTTCTACGCGATGAGGTCCACGGCCTTTCGGTTGAGGCATGAAGCTCCCGCGGGGTAGGAATGATTTAAGACACACATGCATTCCTTACTTTCTAAACAGGCGGGCTTGTGTTGCCTTCCTTTATATATAAATCGCCTTCCTAGCGGCCCTGCCAGGGCCGGTCTCTGCAGAATGGTCACGGTCGAAACCATGAAGTGGCGGCACCAAAAAGCTGAATGCTCCACCCACCACGACGATTCAACGGAAGTTCCATTGCTGTCGTCAGCACTGAGGCAGTGTGAGGCCTCGCCATCTCGCCCAACCCAGCGCGAGAATGCAATGATTATAGTCCACCTTGTTCATAAAAGGAAACCTCCACTTGCATTTTACCTGATAGGAAATATGAATGCCATTAGAAAAAATTCCGGCGTGTGCCACTGCGTCGACACCGCGTAAAGCCTCTTGCGCCCACTGCGACTCGAGCGCGAGTACCGCAAGGGAAAATTTGCATCGGTGAAGGCCGATACATGAAGCTCTAGAGAGGCGGCCGCAGCGACACCCCCAAGGGAGCGGCGCGTTCGGGCAGAGGGAAGCCAGCGCTGAAAGCGAGAACGGGTCGTTCGCGTATCCAACAAGGCGCGTCAGTTAAGGTGAAATGAGCGAAATGCAAGAAATGTAAAAGCGTTAAAAATCGTTAGTGAGCCACCACGCTAGTCAAAGTAAAGCGACGTGTAAATGCGGCAAAAGTAAGTCACGAAATCTTTATCCAGGAAAAAAATCTAGCCAAAGTGAAGCGAGACAAATTGGCGCAACTTTCAATCGAAGGGATGCGGCAAACGTGAGAAGCATGGAATGGAAAGGTCCAAAGGCGCATTCTGTTTACGCATTCATCGCGTCATATAATCTCCGTTTCTATCAAATTTTGGTTCTGTTCCATTAGCATTTCTTGGTGCTGAGTGAGCGAAGAGCATCCTGAACGCATAGCTTCGTAAGATGGGAAGAAAGGAAACAAAAAGTCAGCCTCACCACCATATTGGGAGATCTCGTAGACACCTGGAATAAATGCAAGAAGAAATCAATAGATGCAGTGAAATGATTACCAATGTGTGTTATAATTTCGCGAGCACGAAGCTGTCAGCCATATGGTCATATGGCTAACATATGGCCAAATGCCACGTGGTCTCCCTGATCGCATTTTGTTTGAGACCAATGTTTTAAGGATACGTTCGCTGGCTTCTAGGTAGAAACATGGGCTCGATACATCGAGGGGAGTTCATGCGGTGGCTTAGGATTTTGCAAAGCGGGAAAGAATGTAAGAAAGGGTGCTCTAAAGGCCCATCGCCAGACGGCGTATTCTAGGGGTTGCTTGCGTCCGTAGCGATTAACCACAACATTTTGCTCTGTGCTTGGGATCGACCGTAGTTTGTGGCTATAAGTTGGGTTTGGTCTCTCGATCTAAGTGACAAAAAATAATCTAAAGTATGCCGGATTCTGTTTTATGAATTCATCTTTAACTGAAAAAGGTTTGTATCTTTCAGACGCCAGAGATAGCTTGGGGTTTGTTGAGCAGGAGTCGAATTCAGTTAGCTCTTAAAACAAAGCAAGGGCACCAGGGGCATGATGGGACGTTTCTATCATTGTACATGTGGCGCAGTTATGCGATTTTAGGCATTGCTCCACTAGCTCTGAAGACCGGGAAGCTCCACCTCTTCTCCGTGTTCTAGCGAAACGTTGTTTGTTTACTGCAATCACCAGCTATCAGCAGTTAGTCGCTTAAGTAGGTCTGTCAACTCCATGTCGGAGACAGCTACGAAGCCATGCATTAGATAGAAAAAAGCGTCACAATCCAACTAAAGTCTGCTGAGAGAACCTTTGACATTGAGGGACCGATTAAGCACATTCTTCATGGTCGACCGTATGTGGGCAATTGAACCGCTTTTTACACCTTCGTTTGGCCGACTACTACAGTTCCGGAAGATGGGTCTTCACCGTATGATTCGGATGAGTTGTGGAGCGAGAAACGATTATTCGTAGGGCGGCGTGGGACGGGCTTTGCGGCGTCGCGAAAGCCAATTGAAGGCAGCCTTGAGACCATTGACGCTTTCGAGTGCGTTTTGCATGTTCGAGCATTCTAAAAGCTTTAGTTTGAATGGGCTGGGTTCGGTGTCGATGGCCCAGGTGCTTTCAAAATCGATGCTATTATCCAAGTATTCATAATTCACCGCGATCGCATTGCGTCCTCGGTCGAAGTTGTGGTCATCGTTCCTATACTTGCTAAGCGTTTGTGGATATTCTTCGTTTCAGTGATGTGGCTGGTGGAACAAACACCAGAGGAGATTTTGTACACGGTGCGATGCTCTGTTTTTCGTTCGCGATATTAAACACCCCAATGTTAACGATTAGTGACACATATGTATTTCTTGCTTCCGAAAAGGCGGGTCGGTGTCACGTGGCTTTCTGTCTAACTCGCTCTGCGATATGTTCAATTTCGAAACAATGCAGGGGACGCACGAAACAGCATAAAGTTCCAACCATCGCGACGATTGAACGGTACTTTCATCGCTGCCATCAACACTTAGATTAACTGATGCCTCGCCTTCTCTCTCATCCCAGGGTAGCAACACGATGATAACACGTCACACTAGTTCTTAAAAGGAAACTTCCATTTGAGTTTTACTGCATAAGCAAAGGTGGCTGTAAAGGTGGCTGGAGCGCCGTCAAGCTGCCGATAAAGCTGCTTTTTCTCCAGCCACTTATTTTCGCTCCTCTGTGCTCAGTGGCGAAAATAAACATTAATATTATTATTATTATTATTATTATTATTATTATTATTATTATTATTATTATTATTATTATTATTATTATTATTATTATTATTATTATTATTATTATTATTATTATTATTATTATTATTATTATTATTATTGAAGTATGAGTGTCATGAGGCGAAAATGCAGGCGTGTGTCGCTGCGTGCCCGCCGAGTGAAGCCGCAGGCACCTGTAGCAAGCCGAGCACCGCACCCTGTGGATAGGCGAGAGGGAAAATCTGCATCGGCGGAGGCGCAGAGGTTGGCACAGCGGCGCCCCCAAGCGAGCAGCGAGGGTGAACCGAGGTAAAGCGGCGCCGGAAGGAGCAAGTGCCATTGGCGGTTCCAACAGGGCGCATCAAGTAAGGCAAAATGGGTATGATGCAAGAAATTTAAAAGCATAAAGAGATCAGTAGCCAGCCATAAAGCTTGTCAGCATGAAGTGAGGTGTAAGTGCAGCAAATGTAAAGCATATTATCGAGCAACAAAAGCCAGCCAAACCAAACCGAAATTAATTGGCGCAACCTTTAGGAAAGAGGAGGCGGCAAGCGAAAAAAAAAACATAATTTAAAGGCCTGCAAGCGCAATCTGTTTCGTAGTTCAGCGCCTCAGTCTTTCTGCGCTTCTGTTAGTTTTTGTAATTTTCTGCCATTAAAGTTTTTTGACGTTGAAAGCGCAGTTTGCTGAACGATTAGCTGCCCACAATGCGAAGAAAGACAACAAAAAAGTCAGCCTCACCACCAAACTGGGACATCTCGGAGACGCCTGGAATTAAAAGCAAGAAGGAAGGCATATAATGAACAGACTAGGTTTACCACTGTGTGCTATAATTTCGTGAAGTCGAAACTGTTCGTCCGAGGCCATGTGGTCTCCCTCAACGTTTTTTTGTTTCTAGGAAAATGTCTTCAGGATAAGGTAACTGGCTTCTTGATGGAAACATGGGCTCGGCACAGCTACGGGAACTCAGCAGCGCCTTTAGATTTCTTCAAGAGGGGAAGATGACTAGCACATATGCCACCTGGCATTTTTATGCGGCGGCTTGAATCAGTACCTATGGCCATATCTTTTTAGTTCGTGCCCGGGCGTGATCTAGCGTGGTAAGTACGGTTCGGACTTTAAACCGAAGAAAAAGCTTTAAAAGTACAGCGAATTCTGTGTACGAAATTCAGTTTCAAGCGGAAAAAGCTAGTATTTTTGACAATGAATCCATATCTTGCTAATTGATCAGCAGGAGTTACGCTCAGCCAAAATTTTAACTTAACGAAGTAAGGAAGCCAGGGACATGTTTGGTTTTTGTTATGATTATATACGCAGCGCAGTTGTGGAATTTCAGGCGTCGCTTCCCTAGGTTCTGTAGACCAGGAGGCACCCCCCCATCACTGACTCTTATCGAACAGCTGTCATTTTACTGTCATCACCCGCAAAGAGCGCTTAGTTAAGTGGGTTTATCAAGTGCATGTTAGAGATAGCCATGAAGCTATGCATTACATACAAAAAGCGCGTCACACTCGAATCAAATTCTCATGAAACAAGCTGCGCCGTTTAGGGGCCTCTTGAGGGTCGACCGGATGGAGGTAGGAGAACCACTTTTTACACCTTATTTCGGTCCACTTCTACAGTTCCGGAAAAGAGGTCGCCACCATATAATTCGAAGGAGTTGTGGAGGGAAGAATGCTCGTTCGTGGAGCTGCGCGCGACGGACTTCGCGGCGTCGCGACAGCCATATACACACGCCGATTGAAGGCAGACTTGAGACCGCTTTACGTTTTCTGGTGTGTATTGTATGTGCGAGTATTTGGAAGCTGTCGTTTGAATGGGTTTGGATCGATGTCAAATACCTACGTATAATCAAAAATCAATGCGACGATTCAAGTCTTCAGAATTCTGCGCGATCGCACTGCGCTCTCGGTCGAAGTTGTGCACACCGTTCCTATACCTGTGAAGCGTTTGTGTATATTCGGTGATGTGGATATTCAGTGGGGATATTATGTGGGTAATCATTGTGCTATATGAATATTCAGTGGGGATATTATGTGGCTATTCAGTGTGGAGATTATGTGGATATTCAGTGGGGATATTATGTGGGTATTCAGTGTGGAGATTATGTGGATATTCAGTGGGGATAGTATGTGGGTATTAAGTATGGAGATTATGTGGATATTCAGTGGGGATATTATGCGGATATTCAGTGTGGACATTATGTGGATATTCAGTGATGCGGCTGGTGGACCAGTCACCTCAGGCGATTTTGCACGCGATGCGATGGGGTGTCTTTAGGTCGAAGCGTGATGCAACCGAAGCTTAACGATGATTCCTGACGCCTATGTATTCCCCAATTTCGAAACAGGGGGACCTGTGTGACGTTCCTTTCCGTCTAGCTCACTTCCTGACCAGGCCAATATTTGCGAAATGTTCACGTTTGAAACAATGCAGAGGAGTCACGAAAAAACATCGTGTTGCATCGCTGCCATCAACACTGAGGCAGTTTGATGCCCCTCCCTCTCGCAACGCAAGGCGGCAACCCAATGATAACATGTCAGCCTAGTTTTTAAAAGGAAACTGCCACTGGCTTTTTACTTCGTAAGCAGTGTGTTTATTTAGGTGAAAATGAAGGCTTGTGTCACAGCGTGGCCACCAAGTGAAGCCGCCGGCGCTTGCTGCGAATCCAGCGCGACCACCGACCCCTGCCGAGAGGGGAGAGGAAAAATATGCTATAGTAGTTTTTTAATTGTTTTTCATTATTGTTTTTGGCGTTGATAGCGCAAACAGTTTCCTGAACGCTTAGCTACGCACACTGCGAAGAAAGGAAACAAAAACTAAGCCTTACCACCGAACTGAGACATCTCGGAGACGCCTGAAATAAAAGAAAGAGAAAAGTAATGCATACAATGAAGAGATAAGATTTACTGTTATATGAGGCATAATTTCATGACGTCGAAGCTATGTGGCAGATGCCACGTGGTCTCCCTCAACGCTTTTTGTTTCTATGAAAATGTTTTAGGGATAGGGTAACCGGACTTATGGTGGGAGCATGGGCTCGATGAACCCAGGGGAGCGCACCAGCGCCGTACGATTTCTCGAAGACGGGAAGATGGTTAGAATGGGTGCGCTTAAGGCCTATCGCCAACTGGCATCTTTCTACAGCAAGTTGAATCAGTACGGATCAGCCACATTTTTACTGCGCGCCTGGGTGTGACCTTAGTTTTCCTTGTAATTAGGGTTCAGAATTTTTGTTTAAATCTTAAAAAAATGTATAGATACAGCGAATTCAGTGTTCGAGAGCGGAAAAAATCAGCATCTTCGACAAGCAAGCCATAACTTGCTAATTGTTCAGCAGGCGAATGACTGGATATTCTTATCGTTGGATAAGTAGCGGAGTAGTGCGACTTGAGGCGTTGCTGCGCTAGCTTGTTGAGACCGGGAAGCATCTTCTCCACACTGATTGCTATCGTAAACCTATTTGTTCTCTGTTATCACCCGCTAAGAGCAGCTAGTCGGTTAAGTAAGTTTATGAATTGTATGTTAGAAATGCGTACAAAACCATGTTACGAAACACTTCAATCAAATTCCCATTAAAGAAACTGTGGCATTTAGAGGGCCATTGGCATCTTCTTCAAGGTCGACCGGGTGGGGGCAAGTAATAGCTTTTAAAAACTTCTCTCGGTCCACTCCTTTAGTGCTGCTCTTTTTACGGCGCTCTAGCATATCTGTTCTCACTCTGTCATAAGTCAGTCTGCACCTTACATTCATAGATACCAGGAAGTCCTGGTATCTATGCCACTGCCCTACGCCATTACCCGGAGGTTGAGGTGGCAGTTGCCACCGGTGGGGCTTGTGATTGTGAGACCCAGTTTGGTCTTTGCGAGCTACCTCTTGCGACTAATTATTAATTGAACTGCCACCTACCATTGTTGCCAGCTTGCTCACAACCCGGAGGGCAAGAGGAGATGCCATCTTACCCAGGCTTTCTATCTGCCACCCAGGCGGGTAGCACCCATCCACCCAGCTGATCAAGGTAGCAGAGGGAGCGAACAAACATTGGCGAAATCGGCGATAGGGACCTGCTATGCTGGCGCACTAAAATTCCCAGACAAGCAACCGAGGGGGCAGGTGGACCAGCTAGGTCACGTGGCTCTGTGAAGTCACAGACAACGGCTAAGTGGCTGAGGGGAATCTCATTCGCCAGCGGGCTTAAAGTAACAAGGGAGCCGTAAACACAGCCAAAGTACAGTGAAAATGATGCAACTTCCACGCAATGGCAGGCGGCAAAATGAAAAACCATCATTTTGAGAGCGCGTTGTGCTTAGCAGTCCATCTTATCAGGCCATCTGAACCTCAATCAATTTTTGTCTGAGGCTATATCATTCAACTTTGTTACTTTTTAGCAATCATAGAAAATTATTCTACACGAAAAGCTATAAGTGCGGCGATTTGTTCGTTATTTCCTGCTGAATATAGCTTGTGCTGACAAAAACGCCGAGATAGACTCAAGTGGCTTTTTAATTCACAGAATTTCCAAAAAAGCCGGTAATTTATCAATGAAAAATAATATCCGCCATAAAACACCAGAAATGTGTTCTTTAAAAAACGCGGAAAAAATCCGCTGATTTTTCAAAAACCTAAAAATAAATTTGCAAACCCTAGTTATAAGCTGCGGCTTGCGTCATACAGCATTACCCTCTCGGGTGCAGTTTTTCACTGCAGAACTGTGAAAAAATGTCCATGTTATCTTCCAGCGCCAATGAGGCAGTGTGGTAGGCAGCTGAAAATCCGAGAACTTTTTGACTATTGGGTAAAAAATCTCGGGACATTAGGTCTGGCATTATACAAACATTTAAACCGAACACTAATATTTTATGCGCCATTAGACTTCGCGAACACTAAAAGCGCAATCTTTGAATATCCTTGAAACTTGAAGAACGGGAAGGAAGGAAACAAAAAGAAAAGCTCACCGCCGAATTGGGACCTTTCGGAGACGCCTGGAATGAAAACGGTGGAAAAATGAGTGCATACGGTGAGAAAATCCTGTTCACCAATGTCTACTATAATCCACAAAATAAAAATATAGAGGATTGTAAATAAAGAACAGAGCAGAAATTAAAACAACGTACGCAACGCATCTGGAAGCATCACATCACTGCACGCTAGAAGAGACCATAGAATCAACTTCTAGCATTCAGCGTCTTACGCTTAAATACTTCACTCGAAATGATGATCCTGGGCTAAATTCCAGTCCCGATATCGTCCATCACAATAGCTAATTGCGCTATAACGAAGGCGACGTTCAATCATGGAACGTGAAAACTTTCGTACGCGTTTCTCGGTCGCTGCGGCCACATGCAACTTCGAGTTCATTGGCATGACCTTTCAGGCAGAATGTAAGAAAAAGAGAAAACAGATTCATGATCTTTCACTCTTTTCCCTGGCCTCTCCTTAACTTTATATTGCCGCGCTCCTAATTGAACACGCAGAAAGCGTGCATTAAGTTGCGTTCTCCACATTTGCCAAGAGGTGGCAACCGTCGGCGGACAGAATGCTGTTTGAATTTTCTCTTCTGTGCGGCCACTGGGTCTCTGGTGGCTGACGGATAAAATAAGTGTGAAATTGGTTTTGCGAAAAAAAAGACGCTTTACCTGTATATCACCTAGGTGGACACCTGAACCACTCCGTGAGAGAAGGGAAGGAGGAAGGAGTAAGAAAGCAGCTCTTTTCCATCTAATCGGATAGTTTTACTTTACGCGCGAAGCAAAATACCACGTGTGAGAGCTAGCTATCTCGTTTGATTTTTTACACAAAATTGCACGTAGGAAAAAGTTATAGCTCTTTTGTTGGGTTGGTGTGAATAAACTGCTACTTAATGCGCGTGGGCACATTCGGACCCAATCGGCTAAAAATCACGTGCCGTGCATTGAATTGCCCGACTGTTCCTTAGCGACTGGTGTCACTACAGCTTCCTCAGGCATCTATTCTTTATAAAGAAAGGCTCGACACAGGCACAAAAAAAGAAGAGATTGATGTCGAGGTCTTACCTGGATGAAGTGGCATTTGCAATGCTGCAAGAAAAGGAAACAAGACATGAGACACTTGTCACATACATACATATTATATATATATATATATATATATATATATATTATATATATATATATATATATATATATATATATATATATATATATATATATATATATATATATATATATATATATATATATATATATATATATATATATATATATATATATATATATTCAATAATTTTAAGATCAAAAGCTAGAGAAAAAAATGTGATTCCTGAGAATTATTTTGTGTATTTCTGCAATTTATTAAAGTAAATTTACTGGATAATGACTAGGCCCTGCCAGTCCATTTCAATGCGTGTGTTTTCCCGACTGTGATGTGGGGGCACAAGGTCTGTTCAAGAACCATTTCGTTACATTGCCCACCCGAAAGACTAAAAATACAAACTACCAGGATTTTAGGAAGCTCATTCCGTCTGCTATGTTATAGTTTCGTTTACCTCCGTATAAAAATAACGGATTACTATGTATATTTACGGCAAACAAACACTCAACGAAACAAAGATAGAGGAATGTGTTAATTTTTATTCGTGCTTTTTCAGAAAGAACAAGAAAGCAGTGTAATGATTTTTCATATGAGCAATAATGACTACAAAGTACAAGACAAATTCTCCGTCAGCACTGCCTCAGTATTCAACTCAAGAGCGTTAGCAACGGGAGCTTCAAGTGTTTACATTGGCGTGCTCAGAAAACGTGGAGAAGACCAAATCCAAACATCTGCCGATGTTTCCTTTCCGAAAACATCCGTTCCAAGACACAAGCACCGCCATCTACCTCATGGATTTTGCGCTACTATTGCGATTTACAGCCACCTTCGCTATATCCGGTATATTTACTCGTTATATCAATTAATAAACTCTAGACACGTATGTATCACAGCCCAATGAATTGTTTGGTACAATCCGGAACCCCCTGGGTCAAACAGTTTGGTCGTAATGGCCGTGTGAAGGTCCTCTGAATGCACAGTTTGGGGCAGGAAAGGTCATCTGTGCGAATCTCACACATACTGTAGGCTTCATCTCAATTAGCAATTTTATCCTCCCAAACATGCGAAGTAATTTGCCATCACTTCGAACATTCTGCGTCAAACGGGTTACCCCAAATTTTAGGCAAAAGGTGGTCGCGGAAGGAGGGAGGGGGGTCCCACTTCGATAGCCGCTATACTGGCACATATATAACATATCGAAAATATAGGCATCAAATGAGTCGCTAGGCGCCAACTGTTGATATGTGATGTAGTGTGGTCACTTGGTAACAGTTTTGGTCAATTTGACCTTGACTGCAGACAGGCGCGTCCTTGACAAACGTAAGCAG
Source organism: Amblyomma americanum (assembly GCA_030143305.2). NCBI lineage: Eukaryota > Metazoa > Arthropoda > Arachnida > Ixodida > Ixodidae > Amblyomma > Amblyomma americanum. The sequence continues at coordinate 511,680 of JARKHS020033530.1, forward strand.
TGAGAGCTACCGCTCTTGAAAACGACCACGTGGTGTCAGTGGGATATCAGCCCATGACCCCACTATCTCGCGGACATTGCTCTACCAAATGAAGAACGGCGGCTGTTGAACCTTCCAGTTTCCATTCCATTAGTGTTGCGGGTAACCTAACTTTCAGAGCGTTCACCACCACCACCCTTACAACGTCCTGCAGAATGCGATTAATTTGGTGAGGACGGTAGTTGGGCGAGAAACGACTTATGCATCGAGACTGGAAGAACCATCACACTCAGTAAACTGATGAACATGCAAGAGTAGAGACATGAGGGGCTCGCTAATTGGAAGGAAGGCAACAATCAACAGCACCGACGAAATTGTGGGGGATTGTGTTTCTTGTTTGCTTTTTAATTATTTCGGAAGTTCATTAGATACAAAAATAAGAAATATGAAAGCAATATTTACATTATGAAGAAAAGCGATGAGATGCCACGACATTTAGTTGAAGAGATTCATGCGCGTAGCTTATCAATGTAGTCTTTCTTAGTGTATCGGCCGCCTGAAGAGGAAAAGCAACCCATTACAGGTCTTGATTGAAAGGGAGATAATAAAAATTCCAGATATACTAATTCCTGTAAATGTGCTGATATGCAGACATTTCGCGTTATTTTGAGCACAATTTGAAAGTCGAAATCCATCGATGCCCTAAAGCAAATAATATGCACCTGTCATCTAAGGCTATTCATAACACTCCAACCGTCAGTGGAGCCAAGTGCACAATATATTGGACCTTCGGGATGAACCTAAACGAGTAGTGCATTGTTGATGAGGCCCATAGAATGCCTTAGAACAAAGAGAGGAAAATTTGAGCAGAGTGGCTACAAGACAGCACGCTTCTCCGCACTGATATCTATGGGCATTCAGCGCACAGCCATTCATAGAACGCTTTATGTTGGCATAAAATCAGCGGTCAAACTGCCAAGCCTTAGAAACATCCTCAAATCTGCTCGATGGAGAAATGTGAGTGGCATGCGGCTGTACGGACCGAGCTGATGTCGTCGAATCGCTGCTGCGGCGACCTCATTTGGGATGGAGGCAAAATGCGAAGATGCCGTGTTCTGTGCGGTACTAGTACACTTTAAAGAACATTGGGAGGTAAAATTTTTTCTGCGCCCTCCAGTACAGTGTTTTCTAGCCCTCCATGCAGATTATGGTCATTACACATCTGCGTACCGGACCCGAGACGTCCTCCAAAGATAATAGACTCACGTTCGGCCATAGAGCTTTCAGTGGACTTCACTGTCAACAGATGGTCTTCGGCTGTGGTACAGATGCTGAGACGAACCTTTTCGTCTGTTGGCAAGCTACAACGAATAAGCCGCACATGAGAGACTTCTTCTTCTTCTTCTTCCTCTTAAAGCATGGCACATATCCACACGCGGAGATTGGCCAACTTGTAGTAATATAAGCAAAGAAATTTACATAGGAGATTATGAGAAAATATGAACGCCAAGCGCAAATTTTGAAAAATGTATAAATGAGAAACGAGAGAAGAATATTTAAGTAAGATAACAAACAGCATTTTAGTGAAAAAAGAAGAGCCGGAAAAATTTTAAGAGTTAGCGAATCAACCTAGCTACCAGTTGCAATCATGTAATCATGCAGAATCCCACAACTTGAGCCCAATGCAAATCCTTTGGCGCTTACACCGAACTATAATAACACTAGCAGAGATAACAGGAGCCCTAACCTGAAGAGAGAGACCACCAGGTAAATCTTTCACTGAAGTGCCAACTTTGAACAGTAGAGAAGAAAATGGTCTACAGATTCAACTTCCCCGCATGAGTTACATAGGTTTGTCGGTGTCCACCCACATCTGCATAGATATCAATTCAAACTGGGAATCCTGGACCGCAACCACGTCATTGATACCTCACACAGCCTGGTTTTACACGAACGAACGTTCCAGTTATATGCGAAGTGCTGATAAAAAGTGGTATTTAGTAAGGAATCGCGTAACCTGGCTGATATGTGTTGGAACCGTTGAAACCTGGAAATCGCCAGCAGACTGAAATTCGGGACGGGATGTGTCACCGACCCTCTAAGAGCCGACCTTGCTAAGTAATCACCCACCTCGTTTTCATGAATACCTGCATGGCCAGGAACCCAGACAAAACGGAGCTCCTTCAATGTGCATGGGTCAAAATATCGCAGAAAACGGCTCAAAAAATCTTTTTGTGAAGTTTCACGGAAGACTAAAACTGACAAACAATCAGCGAGGATGATAACGTGTGACACATGACGTAGAATTTTGTGCAGGGCCATTACAAGAGCCAAAAATTCCGCAAAGACTATAGGAATATAATCTGGGATACGGACAGAATAGCTCCTTGCCAAATCCTGCGAAAGGATGCCAACTGCAGCTTTTTGGCTACTGACGGAGGCATCGGTAGAAAGCACTGTATGATGGGGGTGTTTCTTTGTGACCAGAAATAAGACCGTTCAAAATGTATGCGGGCATGCGTTTCGCATAGGATGGGAATGAAGATGTGGTCTAAATGGAATTCCACTGCTGTCGGCGTGTCATCGACCCACTGCAAAGAACTGAGATCAACACATATCGATGTTTAAAGGTTCTGCATTAACGTAATTTGTGGCATCTGGTACCGTGGCCCATGATAAGAAAAGAATAAGGCCGGCTCAGACAGAAAAATTGCAGTACTGACATCAGTCACCGGGTCCAATGACCTGAGGAATGTTCGCACCGTATTTGAAAGCGGTAATTTAGATCAGGGATGCGGGCTTCCAGATAAAAGAGGGCGTTTGAAACTGATTTTGTAGACCAAGACAGATATGTAGAGCGTGCCTTTCCAGTAAGATTAAGGGTTTAATCTTGTAGTTTACGCTACCAGGAAACCGAATGCAACCAAATTCAAGTACAGGTTTCATATAGGCTTTGTATGGCAACAATAATGTGTCGCGGCGCATCCCAAACTTTTTATTAATGCGTAAGAATTGTATGGCTGTTTGAGGTTTCGTGTCATCACGATAACGTTCGAACACGAAATTGAGTTATAAGAAAAAGAATAGCTGGATTAGATAGAGCACCAAAAAATCTCGGAAGAGAAATCATGAGGTGCATGTGGGGTATTTAGTTAATTAGATCCAATTAAGTAGAAAAATGCGACAAATATCGTCGGAGGTCACGTGTCACCAAGGACGTCAAAAGTGTGGGTGTGTTCATCGCCGACTGTGACGCCGCCGGCGATATTTATCTCATAGAATAAAAAAAATGCAGTTGTCATTGTAAAAAAAAAAATAGGACAAACATTTAAAAAAAAATGACAATGTATTTACACGTAAGAGGACTAGGGAGAAGAATGCCGAAAAATTTAGTACGACATAAGTTCTACTTAGTATCTTAGTACTTAGTCTCTCGAAGCAAAAACGGTAGTGTCCCGTCTTCCGAGCACCATAAATATTTTCTGAGTATATTTGCTTCTATTTGTCATAAAACAAACGCCTGAATCAATAACATTCGTTAGGTATCTTCAGAAATAATGTGTTCAACGAGGAAAGTAATGAAAAGTGTATGAGTCCGCAGAATGACGCGTATACTGTGTCACGGCTGCAAACGACTGCTTCAATAGAAGTCTTATTTCGTTGTTCTGTCATTCAGCTACTAATTATTAAACTACATCTCGGCTACGTGGATTGGTGGAAGGTTTTCTGGGCAGAAAAAAACAACAACTAAATTTCGAAAGTCCTTTCACCCTTCCCTTTCAAGGAAAGCAGGGAAACCTCGATTGGTCGATACATTTTTCTGAGGCTCGGAAGCAGTGTCACTCAGTGGGGCCCTGAACTAGGGGCTCCAACCCTGCCACAAGAGCCACAGTCCACATCAAAATATGTGATGAGTGGCTCTACACTAAGACCCACCCATACATTTCTATCAATAAAGTTATTACCACCACCACCACCACCAACCGTAGGGTTGCTCCGGTGGGACCAGAAAAAGATTTTTTTTTACGTTTTTGTGATGACTGACGATAGAAAGGGGTGGGGCGAAGTCACAGGCGGAGTAAGTGCAGTGGCGCAGGCACGGGAGAACTAGTCCTAGTGGCGTCCTTGGATGTCCCGGGATGAGCGTGGCACGGATATAGGAGGGAAGTTGGCTTAGTGCACTAGGACTTCCCCGCACCAGGCGAGGAGATACACCGGTCCGGTAAGAGACGCCCTGAAGATATCTGGGAAGGGGCGCCGGTGCCGTGTGCCAACAGCCAGCGCCAGCAAAGCACTGCGCAAGTTTCTGTGCTTTTCGAAAAGAGCCCTAACTGGTAATACCAATGTGTGCAACATTCTTGGACAAGAAGTTGGAGTATTGGAAAATTTTAAGGTACTATTATGGAAATATTGAAGTTAACGGTCCATTCTTTAGACGTGCAACAAAATCTTTCGTTTAAAAGAAAGTTTATCTGTTCCTTGCATGAAGCAGTTAAGACTGCCGCAGAAACCAATACGAAAGGTTTCTGGCGACAGCAAGAATGTTTATAGGAAAAAAAATGCAAGCCTTCTGACAGGAGATGTTCGGATATATTGATTGCTATAGTGAAATCGTACAATACATGAACAAAAATGAATTTATAAACTCTTTCCTGTTGAAACGTGTTTCTATCAATAATTTCTAGGTTGACCACATTTTATTACTTTATTCACGTACATAATAAAAAAAAATCTGGCGAAATTTGGGGGCGCGTTCATTACGTGCGGTAAAATAGAGAAAATGTTAGGCGTTAAAAACTAGAGGTCCCTCTAGCACAACACACAGCATTCTGTGCTACTTTCAGCTGCAGCAAGTTGGTATTGCTGCGATCCTGTTATGGCAGATCGAAGAGATATTCTTTGCAACCATCGGTGGTTTGTTTTCGTACTCTGATTCTTCTTGCATTTTTATTTGCGTGTCATTCCATAGGACGAATTGTCGCATTCTTGAGATTTGACACAATGCGCTTTATAGTGTTGCGTGGTTGTTTCGGCGACCATAACAGCAGCGGGGTGCACAAAAAAAAGAACTAGGGTAGGTTACTTGCGCCAAGGAAAAAAAAAATCCTACCTTTGGCCAGCCAAAGTGAGGGGTGCGTTCATTTTACGAGCACGTATACTGCGCGAGTAAATACTTGTCTGTGGGCTGCAACAAGACTTAACTTAGTTTCAAGCAAGCAGTAAGTTTCAGTGACGTTTCAGAACATTGGTGATTGTGCAGATTTCGAACATACATGGGAAAACAACGCATGCGCGGCCATTAGCGGAATCTATTACTGCTGCAGGGAAACAGCATTCGCTTGTCAACTACCGAGCTTCTAAGAGTTGTACACAAATGTTTATTTTCAACGAAAGCGACCGAAAATCGACTGCATTTGCATATCTGTGTTCGTTGGACATTCTATGTACTAAAAGTTGCTTTCGCCAGCGATTTTAGGCTTGTTCCTAGGCCCTTGTTGGCGGTATTGTCTGCCAAAGTTACCTGTGGTCTATGCAATGTTTCAACTATTATTTCACAATTAATGCCTAATGACGCTTTATAGGCACATATATTGATACGGGAATAAAAGAAGAGGCGGCGAGCGAGCGCGAGCGGCGAGCGCGCGGCTCTAGCACGAGCGATATAGAACGAGAAAGCTTGGCCGCCGCCGGTCGTGCTTCGCCGGCTCTCCTCCGTACTGCTGCTATATTTCTCTGGGCGGGCCCGTGGCCACCCCGTGGCATCCCACACCGTAACATTTTGGTGGCAGCGGTGGGATCTTGCGTTTGTGCAGTCCTCAGGTCCGTCAAAGCCGTCACGGAACAAGGGTGGCGAGAAAGGAAATCGGCATCTTGATGGGCAGAGCCGCGCCGATGCACTATTGTGAAATTGTACTCTTGAAGTTGCAGGGACCAGCGTGCAATCTTGGCATTCAAATGTTTGGCGGACTGCAGCCAAGTGAGAGCGCTATTGTCCGTGACTATGGTGAAGTGACGGCCGTACAGGTAGGGACGGAACTTCTCGACGGCCCAGACAACGGCGAGGCACTCGAGTTCTGAAGAGTGGCGGCGGCGCTCAACGTCGGAAAGCTGGCGGCTGGCATAAGCTAGGACTTTGTGGTCACCTGACTCGTCTTCTTGCAGGAGGACAGCGCCGAGCCCATCTTGGCTGGCATCCGTGTGGAGGACGATGGGGGCCGATTCGTCGTAATGGGCCAATGTAGGAGGCTCGAGGAGGGCGTGCTTGACGTCAAGAAACGCGAGCTGTTGGGCCTGCGTCCAGCTCCACGGTGCATTCTTCTTCAGCAGGGCGGTCAATGGAGCGCTGCGCTTGGCAAAGTCCGGAATGAAACGACGGAAATACGAAGCAAATCCAAGGAAACTTTTGAGCTCCTTGGCGGTGGTGGGAGCTTCGTAAGCTGTAAGCGCTTTTAGCTTTTCAGGGTCGGGACGGATGCCATGCCGGCTCACAACGTGACCCAAGTACGTCACCTCCGCGAAGCCGAAGAAACATTTTTTTGGTTTTAAGCGAAGCCCAGCAGAGGTAAGGGCTTCGAGGACGAGTTTGAGGCGTCTCTGGTGTTCTTCAAATGTAGCCGCGTAGACAATTACGTCATCCAGGTAGACCAACGCCATAGTCCACTTCAAATGGCCTAAGACTCGGTCCATGAGACGCTGGAAGGTGGCTGGAGCGTTCGAGAGAATGTTAAATTTAAGAGCTACCTAATAAGAGATATCGGATACATATTACTGGGTTGCAAGAAATATAGTTTTAAGAGACGCAGGTAGCGAGCCAAAAGTGGCGTCTTGTAGTCGACCAAGCGTTCCCATTTCCACCAAGATTCAGACAGCAACTTGAACAAATGCTACCTAGGTTAAAAAGACTGCTCATTATGCGGTAGATTAAAGACTTCTGGATCCCCAAGCATGAAAACAACTTACTGTAACGCATAAGGCTCCTTTATGTCACACGGGAGCACCGAGAATTGGCTAAACCAGCATATAATACACCCACGACCAAACAGACCCAATACATTCAGAAATACGTGAGAAAGAAATCCTAATGTAGTATCAAGACGAATTTTTGTTTATTCTGCATTGCATAAAGAAGTGGCAGCTCTGGAGCACAAATTGTGTAATTACTATTATCAGCATGACTTTAGTTATTCTTGTTCGCTAGAGCTATCAGTGTCGTTCGCGAAATTTGCAAAACATTTAGAGGAGCGTACATATAAAGTAAGAAAGCAAGCACCATGTGCTAAAAAATATTAAAGGCTTGGAGCAAGAACACACAAAATAAGCCGGCAGGACGCGCTGGTCAGTTGTCGATCGCCAAGTCGGAACCTACGGCCTGCGAGCGCGCGCTTTAGATTGGATCAGTTCCAGGCGGCGGTAGTTGTTGGAATTGCACGCCTTCCACACGTCGTGCTGAACCTCGAAGACGGCCCAGCCCTCAGAGACATTCCTGGCGTACCTATCGAGCTGCAGAAGAATTCGCAAGAAAGTTATCTTTCTGCCAGTTATTTCTGCTTTTTCAGCAAGAACGTAAATGCACGCCAAAATCATTCTCCTAAACATTTTCAAAAACGAATGGATGCCCAAACAGCCTGGTTTACGTGTTACTGCGAAACGGGAAGACGAAACAGGAAACTTGAACGAGGGGCATGCTCTTGAAGGCGAGGCGATGGCAGTGAGGCTATTCTGAGCTCGATCCCTTGTGTAAGCGTCTCGCTAAGACACAGTTTCTACAAATGCATCTCCTGGAAACATAATCCGTCTTAGTCGCTCCTTAGTTAAGTATCTCATCGGACAGCCGGTGCATCTTGGGCTATATACCAGCTCTCATGTCGAAGTTTGAAGCTGCCAATGATAGGCGAAACTACAGCCCCGCCCATCGAATGATTGTTCATAAAGAACAGTCAGAAGGTAATCTTTCATTGATATTTTTATTCATGCACCGGAGTGTGCAGGAGGCCAAGGTAAAAGCCGTTCTACGACGGCTTGAGGGGTCCCTAGCCCCCAAATACTGTGGCAGCGGAAAGCATAAACACATCAACAAAAAAGATTACAGCCTTGTGGTACTTGTATGTGAGCATTCTCAAACATAAAAAGATTATACAGAGATTATAGAGAGAGATTATATACACAGAGATTATACATATTATACAGATTATACAGAGAGGATCTACGAAGTAGATACATGTATGCACAAAAAACAAGAATATAAACATCCATGATGACAATCAGTTTGTAAATAGCTGTTTAAACTCAGACAGGGTTAATTTCACAAGATCAGTGCCTTGTCTACTGTAATCATTTTGAAGCCTTGGTAAAGTATTCTGGAGAATCTGTGTACAATAATTGGTGCGGCATTTTGGGATTTTCTAGTATTCAGTGTTTCTTGTGGGATATGGCAGATCATTTTGCGTCAATCCTGCGACGTCGAAAAGGAGAGATGCGCTATAATATATAAGATGTTTTGCGCTATAATAGAACACGCGAGGCAGTATATAACGGTATAAATCATGTGCTCGGTGCACGTTGAACTGTTTAAAGAGAAGGGGCAGACGATTCTGTATATTTTAGATTTGCAATCATGCGTAAGATTCTTTTTTGTAGTTTTAGCAGCCTGTTTAAATTTGTCGTGGTAGTGGTGCTCCATACTAAAAAGCAGTAATGAAGAGAGGACACAAAAAGAGCATTATATATCAATAGTTTTACTGATTGTGGAAGGCGGTAACGGCGGTGATTTAGCATTCCAGTGTCCGAGCTGAGCTTCTGCAATAAGTGCCTTGCAATATGAAGCATTTACAGGGATTTTTTCATGGCAAATCTTTCAGATTCATTGGTATTTAGCGTAGATGCTTTTTTTCGAGCTTCAGCATCGGTTATTAATTTGAAACGTTCTTTGTTGGGAGGTCGTTGTTTAGATACAAACCTAAAGGGAAATGATACTCCCGTAGCCTATAAAATTTTTTTCACTTACCGGTACAGCTATATTTTCCCGAAACTTCGGGAGCTAGGGGGGCTACCTAGAGTATTTGTCAGGAGATTGAGACCAAGTGGTTTGCTTCTGGGTCGGGTAGTGAGGCTCCTGTAGCATTTGTACAAATCCTACCCATTGGAGGGGGACAGGACCAAAAATCTTCCTATCGTCTGGAGATTTTGATCACTAAGGATGCACTACAAGCCACACGGTATGGCTAAGAAGCAAATACCTTGGGCTCTAAACTTTTGACAAAGGGTGTACGGGGGTAAGTACTTAATCAGGGTCTTCGCTCAACTACATCACTTTACTTGTGCGGGTCAAAAAGACTACTTTACTTTTCTTTCAGGAGATCCAGCGGCAACACGCGAGCAAAGAATGGTAAATTTTTTTCCAAGTCCTTTGGTCCCTCACAGGACGTGCGCAGGCAGTTATATTCTCTGCAATTCTGTGCCAAAGGCGGAATTTACTTCGTTAGCAGATTTAGGGCCCGTTCACACCTGGCCAAAAATCCGGCGAGCGAAGCGGATTCGGCCGCTTTTGACGCTGAGCGATGCGGAAAGCGGCGCGGCGAGGCCGATCGGGCTGGACCCAAATTTTCCGCGTTCGCCGCCGCCGCGGCGAAAAACATGGCGGCGCCCTTCGACGCAGGGCCCCTCGCCTCGGAATGAATTCGTCGTTGTTGCGGCCTTGTTCAGCGCGTTCACTGGCCATAAATCGGACACCGGTACATCGCTTCGTCTCACCTCACCTATAAGCAAAAGCATAAGTGATAAATTTACTTTATTTTTTATTTTGAGCGACGATTCTGCCGCTACTAGGCCTACGAGAAGCGCCGGTTTTCTTGACAGTAATAGTTCCCGTCCTTACAAGCAGATGGCGCCACTAGGCTGGGCATTTCGTTGCGAGTCTGTTTGCATATAATTGGTTTTTTTGGGGAAAGGAAATGGCGCAGTATCTGTCTCATATATCGTTGGACACCTGAACCGCGCCGTAAGGGGAGGGATAAGAGAGGGATTGAAAGAAGAAAGAAAGAATTAGGTGCCGTAGTGGAGGGCTCCGGAATAATTTCGACCACCTGGGGATCTTTAACGTGCACTGACATCGCACAGCACACGGGCGCCTTAGCGTTTTTCCTCCATAAAAACGCAGCCGCCGAGGTCGGGTTCGAACCAGGGAACTCCGGATCAGTAGTCGAGCGCCCTAACCACTGAGCCACCGCGGCGGGTTGGTTGCATACACTGAACTAAAAATGGGAATGTGCTTGCGTTTACGTACGCAAGCGTGCATACTGTTATGTTACAGCATCGATTTATGCTCTTTTCTAATCATATCTGTGTACGCCGCGAGCGGTGACGTGGTGGCCGGGAAGTGTGTGGAAAAGTGAGAAACAGCCGTGGCGCGGCGGTTCAGCCTCTCCAGGGCGTCAACTGATGAGAACAGGTCCTAGTTTTCCCGGCGAGCGAATCCGTTTCGCTCGCCGGATTTTTGGACAAGTGTGAATGCGCCCTTAGCCGGAGTAAAACTCTGCGAAAGAGGGTATAGCAGCGGGTTTCCTGTCTTGAAGGGAGTGCCAGTTTTTGGACTGTATGCGGCGACGTCACCGACCACTGCGCTTTGTAATGTATTGAGCAGAGAAGTAGAAGAGTCACCTTTAAAGTCAACGTTGCGGGGGTCTCGTAGCTGGCCCAGTAGTTACGGTTTCCGGTTACCCAAGCGGCGTACGCGAACTCTTCCGGGGATTCTTGCGCTTGCTGATAGTAAAACCCCGTTGCATTGCAAAGAACGTCGTAGTCGGCCACAAGAGCACGGTCGCATTTCTGAAAGGCGTTCTTCGGTCTGCCGGATCCTACTTCACCGACGAACATCGCGACGCCCATCGTGGAGGAAAACATGACGCGAAACGTGTAGCCTCGGGATCGCAACTGCTGCGTGGCCCGCACCGCTAATTCCTGCAGTTGACCAAGAACACGAATTCATAAGAAAACTTCAAATTAGAACTTCCAACTTCCAAACTTCCCAGTTAATTGGCGTTAATTAGCTCTTTTCATATAAAGCCAAACTTTGCGCAATAGCATGGAGTCATAAAGCGTTGGAAATCTTAGGTCAAATGTAAACGCACTGTATAGTTAGCGACCCGAAATAATTAGCGCTAATGAGTTAATTGGAAAGACCACGCTATATAGCATCGAGTCATGTACCGTTGGAAAGCTTAGGTCAATAGTGAGTGCACTGTGTTACTTAGCTAACCGAATTAATAAGCGTTCATTGGTCAATTGCAATGAAAACCAAAACAAAATAAAAACCACCGAGCTAACGCCTAACAGGTTTAATAGAGTTTAACCGTTGCCAATTTTTTGTTTTCAATAATGACGCGGTAGCCCACCTTGGAACCTTCCTAACGGGCGTACTTATTTTGTGTATACAATGCGGACTAAATCTCTCACGCTTTTTGCGATGAAGTTGAAAGACGTTTTGTGTTCCTTGTGCGGTTCGCGCTTGTGCACGTCTGAGGGCATATAGTATAGGCTCCCTGTTGGCCGCTAAATAAACAGTTCGAGTCAGCGCTGCGTTTGGTCTTTTCTGCTCTTCCTTCTGCCTCGCTTCCTTGGGATGGCGCTGTTATGCCAAAAGCGTGACCGTAAATCCCCAGTACCAACTATCCCAACAATTAACGCATCCGATTCATTAGATTTTGCACACGCGCCTATGGAAACTCGTGCGCGCCTTCCATTTAAAGGTAGTACTTCGGTGCGACGAAGAGAACAGTGCGCGAGCTTATTGGTACGGGAGTACTGGCGCATGCGTTGTTCACGCCTATCTAGCTCCCTCTTCACCGCAGTTTTCGCAAAGCGAGCGCAGCGGCGGGCAAGCACGTCGTCTTTGTTGTTGTTGTTGTTGTTGTTGTTGTTGTTGTTGTTGTTGTTGTTGTTGTTGTTGTTGTTGTTGTTGTTGTTGTTGTTGTTGTTGTTGTTGTTGTTGTTGTTGTTGTTGTTGTTGTTGTTGTTGTTGTTGTTGTTGTTGTTGTTGTTGTTGTTGTTGTTGTTGTTGTTGTTGTTGTTGTTGTTGTTGTTGTTGTTGTTGTTGTTGTTGTTGTTGTTGTTGTTGTTGTTGTTGTTGTTGTTGTTGTTGTTGTTGTCATACTATCACCCAGGCGCCTGTGCACTCCTCTTCCTTCTCCGCTTTTTGATTGGCTTCATCCCCTTTGGGCTACCAACATTGGCACCACACCACTAAATCTTGCTAGGCGTATAATGAACCCTTCACCATCTGTACGACCTGAGCCGACTGCCTCCTTCAACTGAAACCTACATAACCAGACAAGGCAGGATGCAATTATACAGGCCCACAACTGAACTTTGTACAAATACATCAATTTCTCAGAACCAGCTGCGTGTAAGCGTGCTATGTTTCTCAGCGAACCATTTTCGCGAAACGTCTATGCAGCCTCCGCCAAAGCTTTGCGCTCCCGTCAATAATTTGAACAAATTCTGTTTCCAAGTAACAGGTGTAACGGGGTCACGCTGATGCCAGCAGAGTACGCCAGATAAAATGATTTCACTCTAATACTGTCGGAGAAGTTATATGCAAGACACGCAAGCGCCGACAGAATTGAAATTTTCGTCCCTTGGTTGCCCGGAACCCGAAGATCGCAGCCGCGAATGGCGCGTCCATTAAACAGCGGTAAGGGTACTCGTCCGGGACGGTTGACGGAGCGTGGCTCGGACTTGAATCGACAATGAAGCCTGAAGATGGGCTAAAAAGCTCGTTTGCCTCCCAATGTGAGCCACAATTTCAGTAAGGTGTCGCCAAGGCAGCTCCGCTCAAGTAAACAATATGCATTTCTATTTCACTAGCCGTTGCCGCTCCAATGCTTCTCGCATTTACCAAAGAAACGGGGCACCCATCAAAAAAAAAAAAAAAACCTTCTCGCAGGACAAGCCTCTTTCAGCACGAATGCACGCGCAATGCACGTGTCGATATAGTGGAGTGCAGAGGCACCAGATGACGCTGCAGTGCGTTCCCAGCGGTGCTCACATGTAACGAGGCCATTTTTTCTCCTGTAGGACATGGTACTTATTGTTGACAGCCTTTTAGGCGTAGAGAAACGCAAGCTTCTGTGAGGTTGCTGAGCTGGGACTTTGCGGGTTTACAGCAGGCGCAGCTTTGGTGTAAGGCAGCAATTTCATAACGTAGCCTTAAAATAAGCACGTGTTTAGCCTGGTTGGCTCATAAGTTTGCTTTGCTGGGTCGTCGGCACGTCTGGCGACGATGTTAGGCACAGAACCATATTGTAGCGCAACACAGGACAAGGACACAGAACGGCCACAGCGACAAGCACAAAGCGAGTGTCCTCTCGTTCAGCGACAAGGACACAGCGAGTGTCCTCTCGTTCTGTGTCTTTGTCGTGTGTTGCGCTACAACGATGGTTTTAGGTCAGAACTATTAAGCCCAAGTTTCTACCATATTAGACAAAGGTTAACCTCTCAACGAGCTAACGCTGATCTGATCTGTTCGCCTCACAGGTGGAAGTTGATGAAGACGACAATGTGCAATGCACAGTGCTAGAGCGTGCTGCAGATACACCTGTGTCGTGATCGGCTGCCGTGATAGCATTTGCTCTCTTGCAGTGTCCAGCGAAGCTGACCTGTTTGCCCGCCGCGGGCTCGAAACTCAGTCGCGGTAATATTTATTTTATTTGTGCATGGGCTATATATATGCTAGGCTTGCCCAATGTAACCCTCACGGTCGCCATCCAATTGGTTAAAGCTGGAGGGACACTCCTCCGAACTACCTTGAAATTTTACCCCAGTTACTCTGAGTCTCCACACAAGATTCTTGGTTGGGACAGCGTTGAGTAGTGCTTTCACGTTAAAAGATAAACATTAGGAATAAAGTATAGAATCCAGGTGAGTGTCGGTGTGAATGACTTAGAAATAAATTGGGACTTCGTGATATGAGTGAGAACTTTGATTTTCACGTGGGGCCACTTATATAAACACTTCTTGCACGCGAAATTAGCATAGTGAATATCTTACAAAAGAGGGCACCGGTAAAGATGCAGTCTTCAATGACACGGGGAAGGCGTGACACCCATGAACAGCAATCTGTCCATGCTGTGAAAGTCTGTGCACGTGGGTCTGGATAATAATGGTTGTGAGTGATCTGAAACAAAAAAAAAAGACGAAAAGGAATAAGACTGTTGCACAGGAGAATGGAAAAATGCTAAAAAGGAGCCCATGGGAAATATCTTTTGCAATGTTGAGAGTCCAGAGAACACGCTAAGAAAAAAAAAGACTGATAACGAAGCCCGAAAACGATAAAGGCGCCCTCACATTGACCGCTGAAATGTAAGGAAGAGATACCAGTGCTCATATCAGAATGAGAGTGTAATGAATCGCAATTTGTTGCTTACTTTGAAATGCAGCTTCTCTAAAGTCAAGTATATTAAAAGTCTCCTGGTCACACTCACGTGAAATATTCGGCGTATGCTTCCCTGACACGCTGAATAAAAATTTTTCCAATATATCGACAATAAAATCGCAGTTGCGGCAGACATGCAACAACGCTTAGGCTTGTAAATAACTGCTCCCCGACTACACATTTAGAGCCCGTGCTTTTGTGTAGAGAGCGTGGTCTAAGTCATATCGTCTTCGTTCTCTTGATTACCTGTAAAGAAAATTGTTGTCAGGGTGAAGAAGTAGTGTAACGGTGAAAAAAAAAATGATTGAAAGGGTTTAACGTACCCCCTTTGCCAAAAGTAAACGAGCAACAGGTTTTTGCTTCTCAACAGTATAACGGAGCCTTTACGACCCACCTAAAGACTGAAATGTGCAAAATATGAGAACAAGTGTTCACCTTACTTTATACAGATTCAGAGCTTTAAGGGCTGCCATAATTTCTTTTCTACGCGGCAAAGAAACAAACCACCATTGTTCGGTTACTTTTGCCAAAGATGGTACATGTGAACTAGCGGTAAAACAGCTTTGAATATGTAATAGCACTAAGCCGCGAGCACTCGGAATCATCCATACAAGTGAAGGGCTTAGCTTTCATGTGTGCTTCAAAAATTGAGTAATTCCTTCCATATCGTAAATAACAGCAGAAAACCAAATGTTCAAAACACAGCTAAATGTATATCACGTTTCTCCGCCCGATTGAGAATACTGTGAACGTTTGAAAGGCTAACAAGGTCATAAGACGTATTTACTCAGCATGTTTCAAGAACATATTCCGGTGATTGTTAGTCATAATTCATGGAACATGCTGCCACAAAAGTTTTGGAACAAGCTCCAAATGCTGAGTTCCAGGCAGCTCAATAAACCAATTTCGCCGTGTTTTTCTCTTCACTGCCTTCTCCTAACCGGTTTGTCTCGGATTTGTGGGCGGCATGTCTTCGCAAACAAAAGTTCAGTTTCTGCTTCAGTTTATGAAAGAGGCGCAGAGGATGTCGCATGCTTCTGTGTCACACCTTCAGATTTTTGTGCTCTTTTTATACGCTAGCCTTACAGTTCATGAAGGAGCAAAATCCGCAGTGTGAGTTCACAAAATTCACTGATTAGTGAAACAGGTTACCTGAACTTGTGATTTCATTGCAACCTGCCCGCTGTAGCCGGTAGTGACCTGGATACCGGGTTTGTGAGCTGCCTACCCACTGCGGCAGGTGGCAGTTGAATTAAAGAATGGTCGAGTGAAGTCACGTGACTTTCTGACGTCATCACAACCTGCTCCTCGGGTTCTGACATGTTATATGCAAATGTTGGCACCGACAAAGCACAGCGAATGCCTACTACTGCAGCTATCAGTCCGAATATGGTGGTTGATGGACTTAAAATTGCCAAGAAATTGAGATCTAAGTGCTATAACCTGACACATTGGCCATCGTATTCAAATTAGTGCCCACATTAGGTGGATATCGGGAACTCTCAGCTCGACGTCGGGAGCTCACAAAAGTCGCAGAACACGACGATCTTTTGCGATTACTTTATTTTGTCCTTAGTCGCTTTTGCCTACATGCGTGCTTTGGGCACAGCTTGTTTAAAGTGATGCGGGTATCGAATCTCACTTTACATTGTCGCTGTCGCGTGTTGAGTAGCCGTTATCTCCCGATAGGCTCTGAAACGATGGTTGACTCGCAACCATCTGTGAACTTAGTTTGCGGCAAGGACTAAAAGCATTCCCATTTATCGCACAAGTTTTGATCCAGATATTGCTGCAGTACTGCTGTCATTTGCTCCTAAAGAAAAGAAATGATTAATTTGCCCAAATTCATAGCTTTTCGAGGAGGCATGAATTCCGGTATCCGGTATATACGGTACTACCGCACTTAACCGTGGGGTTATAGCCTACTAAATGCAGATAAAGCTGATAGTGTAAGGTGATTTGTACTGCTGTCTGTCGATTTTTTGTCGATGTACAGGAATGACAAAGCACGTTATCTACAAGTCTGGTTAGCAGTTAAGCGTTCAAAAAAAAAGAAAAGTGGTTACGGATGGGTGCGCACGTGGGAATAATTGACCTTAACAATCCTAAGCCGCAGCGGTGGCTCACTGATTATGGCGCTCGACTGCTGACCCGAAAGACGCACGTTGGATCCCGGTCGTGGCAGTCGAATTGCGATGGAGGCGAAATTCTAGAGGCCCATGTACTTCGCGATGTCAGTGCACGTTAAAGAACCCCAGGCGGTCGAAATTTCTGCCGCCCTTCACTACGGCGTCTCTCATAGCCTGAGTCGCTTTGGGGCGTTAAGGCATCATAAACACTAAATTATTTACATTCCTAAGCACAAGACACGAGCATGCTTTGAGTGTGTGGGTAATAATATATTGTGAAGATAAGGCTCGTACCCTGTCAGTGATAGCTTATGAAATGCCGGCGCGCCTTTCTTTTCTGGCATGTTTGGCAGCGTGGCGGTATCAAACAAACTCATCATGGCAAAATCATTCGTGATTTCATTTGAGAAGAGTTGCGCCGTGTACAAAAAGCCCCTAGAAAATGGTGAGGGAACACTCCGCAAGTTCACTGGTTACGAATGCCGGAACAGGCATTCTGAAGCAGGGCAGAATGCTGGACCTGTTTGTATGGCATGTTAAAGAAGAAATATACCAGCCAAAAAAAAAAACAAAACAAAAGGAAAACGAAACGCAAAGGAGAGGTTCTGTGTTGTTATCTTCTTGTGCGTTCGTTTTTTGCCTGGTATATTTCTTCTTTAACAGGCATTTCCAAGGCCGTATTGCGTTCGTTTTTTGGCTGGTACATTTCTTCTTTAACAGGCATTCACAAGGCCGTATTCAATGTAGTGCCCACTTCAGTCGTACCCTTTGTGCTTCAGAGTTATCGTTTAATTTCTCTGACCTTTCTTCGCTTCTGATTGAATCTAAAACCACACAACTAATATAATGCACCAGGGAGTTTAATATACAGATAGCCTCAAATACCAGGCGTTTTATTTAAGCTGTTCTGGAATAGAGTTTTTGGGTTCGCATTGTCAGTGGTGTTGCGCAACAGAATACTGCCATGACGTGCTGACTGGTAGGATGAATAACTATAATAATAAGTCGTTAACTTTTGAACTATTGCTCTTAGTCTTTTGATTTATTAAAAGGCGTGTAGCCCAGCGTAAGTAATATGTATATAGGTTTTTAGAGTTTTGAAAACGCAGCTACCCTCGACACTGGTGCCCAACAAATTTTGGCTACATCGCACCAAAAATGCATGCGCTTTCGAGAAGCTTACATGCATAGCTACCCATCCAGTGCACGTAACTCGTCAAATCAGCCAAAAAATTGTACGGCTACAGCGCCGCGGGGAACTGTGCTTTCGAAATTCTAAAACCTGATATGAACAATACTTACGGTGGGCTACAGCTCTTCCATCAATAAGGAAATAAAATTAATAGTAAAAAAGGGTAACGGCGCGGATTTAAAGAGAAGGTAAGCGTAGCAAAGGGCGGCAGAAAGTTAGGTGGGTGGATGAGATTAACACGCTTGCGGGGATATGGTGGCCGCAGCTGGCAAAGGACAGGGTTAGTTGGATAGTCATAGGAGAGGCCTTTGCTCCGCAATTAGCATAGTCAAGCTGCTGCTGCTGCTGATGATGATGATAATAAAAATTACCTACTCATTAATAGTTAATCGACTGATTTGTTAGAATATCTCAGCAATTTCTGATACGCTACACCGCTTACAATGCTATGCCGAAAAATGCGCTCTTCTAAATAAAAAAAAATATTTTTTCAAGATTTCACAACATGTTAGCTGAAATACCCGGCATATAAAACTTTCAGAATGTTCTGTAGCGGGGCCTTAATTAGCGTTGCTTGATTTACTCCACTCGTTTCCCACTTGCAAATGATATCATATGAGCGGAACTCAGTGTTGTGTTGGGGTTTATGGCAGATAAGCTGCTAAGGCTATCATGCGCCAAGCTCTAAATGGAACTCAGTACCGTCTAGGTTGAATGTGCTTACGTTATCGCTCCAACTTCAGAAACAAATTTGCTGAGCGCGTCCTGAGTGTACAGCGCCACCCCGAGGAAGACCATCCCTGTGGCGCGGTTTTGTTGGCGCAGCGCTGTCTCCATGACCTGCGCAGTAAGAAGCGTCGCGTTCTTTTGAGTATAGATTTTATGCAGGCTAATGCAGCAGAACAATTTTACTTCTCCCAATTCTCCAGCTACCTAAACACCGCCATTACTGCATCTGGCGCTTTGGAAACATTGAGAAAACGTAAAAAGCAATCATGACTCGCGTGAGTGGTGTTTCATATTTAGAAAAGAAAGATTTTCAGGCCCCCGTGTATACCGAAATGGGTAGATTTTAGTAAGGAGTGGCATATCTTTGTTACCAGCGCCGATATCACATGTTTGTGACGTCACGCTGGAGCGTATATTTCATGATGGAAACCCGAAATCATCCAGCTCGAAAACTTGATAAATAACAAATTGTCGAACGCAGTAATAATTTTCTATTGTGCCCTGTCTGTTGCTGAGAACATGCACACCTCTAGGAAGCAAAAAGAAATAAAAAGCTTCCCGAAAGGAGCCAAAAATTTTGCTATTAGCACGCTTCTGGAATGCAAGTCGAAACTATTCGGCCACCCTTAAGTAGTCCTGTCGCAGCCAATATTGTTTCCCGGCTGTGACAGTCACTTCTCCAATAGAGAACCGTAAAATAAAAACCAAAATGAGTGTAAAATGATTCTAAAGCAACTAAAAACGCCAGCAGAGCTGATGCATTGTTCTCGGCCTCAAAAAATAAGCTTGGATAGATTGAGGTTATGGTGACAATCACCGAGTAGACAGAGGCTGTTTGAAAGACCGTGCGAGGACTGACCCGGAGCATGGGTGCCAGGTCATTAGTGTTGACGCTTTCATGGCGAGCAAAGTCCAGGACGCCCATGGCCGACAGATTCATCATGGCAGCAAGGCTCCGCAGCTCGGCGGCTAAGGTCGGAAGACGCTGCACGCTGCTCCTAGGGTTTCCGGCGTGGAGAAGAGAGAAGCTCACACCAGCCTTCACTCGCGGGTTAGCCGAGATAGCCTGCACACAAAGCGTGTCATAGCAATATTTGCTTATTTTTTTTTTATTCGGACAGAATATATACAGTATGAGAGCGGTTGTCGAAGTGGGAAGGTGAGAAAAATAAAGAATAAAAATTTGGGTTAACATAGTAGAAGGCGAAGTGATGTACTTAACATTGTGCAATGAAAATTTTAGAATATAATAATGTCAATACAATACGACGCAGTGAAATGCAACGCAACATGACTATAAAACTGCAATTTCTTACGAGAGAGAACCGGATTAAAGTGATCGGAATATATTAGGTATTACGCTCGCGTGCTGTTTGGTGCGAGAGACAAGTTTTTGTAAAAGATTCATGATAAGTTTATGGTGACTTATAATTGAGCGCGGATTATTGGAAATAATGTTTATTCGAAGACATAACCAAGCCACTTCATAGCTGTTAAGCCGGCCTCACGTCAAAGAGCTTTCCCATCATAATAGTGAAGCGTGTATATACGGGGTATTCCACCTAAGACATTACACAGTTTTTAAAAATAAGCTTTTTTATATCAGAATACGGCTTTTTTCGCCACAGCATTATCTCGCGAAGAAGCACGTCAGAATACAGCCAATACGTGCTAACTAGCAAGCTGGTTAAATAATATTGAATAATTAACTGTTTAAGTGTAGCTGTTAGGCTCCTTAATTATTGAGAGGTGTGTAGCCCACCGTAAGTAATATCTTTATCAGTTTTTAGAATTTCAAAAGGACGGTTACCCTCGGCCGGCACTGTGGCCCAGCAAAATTTGCCTACGTAGCGCCAAAATGCATGCAATTTCGTGGAGCTTGGAGGCAAAGCAACCACTCCAGTGCATGTAACTCGTCGAAATAGCACATATTTTTCGGGGCCACAGCGCCAAGGGTAACCGCGTCTTCAAAATTCTAAAAACTGATATCGATAATATTTGGTGTAGGCTAAACGACTCTCAATAGTTAAGGAGCCTAACAGTAATAGGTAAAAAGTTGGCTGTTTAATATTAGTTAACCAGCCTCCTAGTTAGCATATCTTAGTTGTATTCTGACGTACTACACCGTTAACATTGCTATGCAGAAGAAAGCACTCTTCTAACTCAAAATATTAGAAATTCCGAAAGCCGATATGGATATTACGGTGCGGTTCACGCCTTTCAATAATTAAGGAGCCTAACTGTAATAGTTGAAAAATTAACTATTCAATGTAAGTTAACCAGCCTGGTTGTTAGAACGTCTTAGTTGCATTCAAGTGTGCTACACCGCTGGCAGTGCTATGACGGAAAGAAGCCTTCTTGTAACACAGAAAACAATTTTAAGAACTATGTATGGTCTTAGGTGAAACACCTTAAATACACGTCCATGCAAGTACGGAGATAGGCTATGCTATGGCAATGTGCAGTAAATGCTTTTCTGCACCAACGGCACCGAGCGTTTCCCATTTCAGTGTGCAGGTATTTTTGGTAATGTACTCACTGTTTCCCGACAAACAAGGAGACAGAGCAAAGCCCGGTTATAGGCTTCTATTTTGGTGCCTTGCCAAAAAGCTATAGATTCGAAGGGACGGGTCTGGTCAGTGAGCCAGTGTCTGCGCGTGTGATGTGAGCGTGTTCGAAAGTTCGCTAATACTGCTTGCTGGCAATGCGCGCGATCCTACATCTCTATGCAAGGCTGAATGATGGGCCAGATGGTAATCCATGTTCTAAATGTTATTGCCTGCCTGAAAAAGACGTACCTTTTTAAAGGCGTCCCACGAGGTCCGTCCGTACAGAGGGATGAAGTTCTTGCCAGATGTGAAGAGGTCGGGGTAGATGGCATAGTCGCACCTTCCGCCATCGAATAGCTTCGAGTCAGCAAAGCTCTCGCCTACGACGCACATGACCAAGCCAGGTCGATATGTTGTGGTTGTCGTTGTTGTGGTCGTAGTTGACGTCGTGGTCGTCGTTGGTGTCGTGGTTGTAGTTGAGGTTGTAGTGGTCGTTGAGGTTGTAGTGGTCGTTGAGGTTGTCGTCATGGTTGACGTTGTCATCGTTGTTGATGTAGCTGCATTGAAAATGAGCTGTATTTGGAATACGAAGAAAAATCAGTGCATCAAGAAAACAGAAAAACTAAAAAAAAACGAATATGTAGAGAAAGTAATGTGCGCAGATTTTTTCGATCACGATTAGCAGTAGCCCCAATACCCGCTCTTGTGACGCGACCA
Organism: Amblyomma americanum; assembly: GCA_030143305.2. Classification (NCBI taxonomy): domain Eukaryota; kingdom Metazoa; phylum Arthropoda; class Arachnida; order Ixodida; family Ixodidae; genus Amblyomma; species Amblyomma americanum. Next base: position 533,403 of record JARKHS020033530.1, read on the forward strand.
AACACTGTCCTGCTTGCAGATGTACAGTTTTTCAAATTCTTCTTCGCAGCCTCTGTGCGTCTCTCGTTACTCCAGTCGCGGTTAGTGAGCACTCTGCATTGCTTGAAAAGAAGAGTATGATACTTTGTTGAAAGCAAAATAAGGAACTGCTGCTCAATACAGAGCACATTACAAAAAGAGCTCCCCCCACTCTCTACTTACATCTATGAAAAGTAATGGGATACGATGGTAAGCGAGGGCATGAATAATTGAGCTTAAGATGTTTTTAGGCACTGCAATCTAATTTAATGTGTCATGTCCTGCTGAAATACAGCAGTAGAAATGTATTTGTAAGCGATGTATTTGTTAGCACTGAATTACTAAACAGCACTACTGATACAAACGAAGAAAAAAACGAGCAGGTAACTTTTAATTAAAAATCTCAAACTCAAGACACGCCCGGAGTTGACCTTGACCCTTTAACACCACAGTATTTTTTTTAGAACGCGTAAAAGTGTTCCACATTTTTCTTTGCATATACTTTCCTTGTGTCGTTTTAATTCTGAAAGCATATTGTTTTGTTGCTTCGGAACAACTTCAGCGTTAAAATGTAGAAAGATAATGATGCTTTTAGACAAGAAGGTTTTGAAATTCGCAATAACAGTTTGAGTACAGGCACCGTAACAAAACATCAGGTGCCCAGACGTTGCATCGTACTGGCCCTTATGAGATTTCATAACGCGCAAGCTGCACCTAGCTCGTGATCGTCGTCGTAACTGTGGTCGTCAGTGTCCGTTTTGAATTCAACGTTCATGTGGGACTCACTTTACACGGCAAATTCCATCTATTTATCCTCGTAACCATGTGAACTGCTGCTAGCCCCCAACAAGCTGCCGCCACCAACAATATTTATGCGTACTGCCAGTTATCAATCACCGTTGCCAAGTTAAATGTGCTCCAAAGGCCAAAATAGGATTTTTTTTTCTTGTGGCAAAACAAGCGACCGAATCCGGTGCACGAGCCTGCCTCGTCTTTCGGAGTGAAGGCAAAATATTAACGGGCTCGATGAATGTGCTTCTGACTCATCGTTAGTATTATTGTACAACGGCCCAGGACGAGTACAGCTTGGGGCAGGGTGTTGGATGGTTAATCTGCGATAGTTGGGTTTTGAAGCATAGACATATGTGGGACTGTGTGGGAGAAAACTTATGCCACCTAACTCGGGGAGAGCAACTTGTGGCTATGCAGTGGAAGCTACGAGGGCGAGGCGCAAGGATTGCACAAGTGCGCTCTTATCATGCGCTCACGAGGGAGAGAGATAGGCGTTTAAGCTTGCGGCATGTGCTCGTAGCTCTCCCTGCGTAGCCATATAAAGCTTGTCCCCGAGTATAGCTGCAGACAGTCAAGCAATGGGCGCGCTACTTGATCACTCTGAAGCGCCTTGCTAAGCAATCCTGGCGGAGGGAGTCATGCGGTACAAGCGACGAAAGGGTGTTGCCTCCTTACTTGGGAGGGTAGGCACAGTGGTCGGGGGAACAGGCATAAACGTTGGCACTACGGGTGGGACAGTAGGCACCGAGTGGTCAGTTGTCCCTGAATTGTCAGTTGTCCCTGAGCTGTCGGTGGTCCTTGACCTGTCGGTGGTAGTAGGTGGGGCACCATGTCCGGTGCTAATGACCACGGGCCCGCTGCTAGCGATCACAGTAGGCCCGCTGCCTCCGCTTCCGCTGCCCGATTCAACGGATTCATCACCTGTACGGTAGAAAAAAAAAAACACCAGCTTATCGATGGGTCTAGTCCGTCAGTATGCAGTGCAGTTTCCTTTTCGTTTTATGACTAACGAGAAAGCAGAAACCTATTGTCTGCATCTTTAAGTACTATATAGGCTTGCGGATCGTCCTGTACCGCTGGAAGTGAAATTTCAGTACAGGAAAACAAGCACGGAGGCAATATTTATTTATTATTATGTTTGTTCTTTTTGCTCTACACTGCAGCGCCGATCCTTTACAAGGGGCTTGACAAAGCCTCAGATTAAGCAATTGAAGCATTCCTTATGATAAGAAAAATTCTAAATCGGTTTTGTCTGCAAAAAAAAAAATGAAAGCATATTTTTTGAGTACTGAGACGATTGTGCAGCTGCTGACACCTGCCACTAGCACTGGGAGCGCACTTCGCTGAAACATTGTTTTGCAAAAACAGAAAATTTCATAGTTGGGCTTGCAGCTATTTTGCGAATCTTCTTTTCACAGTCGCTTCTGGCCGACAAGTAGGGGGTCAATTATAATAAAGCAGTAGTGAGCTTCCTCTCAAAGTTCACTGCATTTCATGCGAACACTACGTGTAAGTTCATTTATTACGCACTATTTTAAACCTAAGCATCACTTCTGTCTTTACGTGTACTGGTAGAAGTTAACAGACTGAAAAACAAGAATTCAGGTTTCTGTAGCCGGCTTCAATTCGTGGCAAAAGTCTTGCAGGCAGCGAACATCGCATGTAAAACGTGCACTACTACATTGTGGGACATCCGCCCGAAGTGTCAGCGTGACTTGCCAAGTGTCATCTAGTAAAGAGGGTGGTCTACAGCGCGAGAGCGCACGTTTACAAGTATGGCGGTGTTTACAGCGTCAGCAGAAAGAACGGAGCAAGCTAGGTGGCCACCTCAAATAAGACACGAATAAGGCGCGAATAAGGCAGTACAAGCTTATTACCCACGCCGGTGGCTCAGTGCCAAGTGTTCTGTTCTCGAGCGCGAAGACGGGGAATCAAACATCGACCGCTGTGGCCGAGTTTAGATGGAGGCCTAATGCGAAAGATGTGCATGTGCCCGGAAATGTCAGCACGGGCTAAAGAAATTTTGGAAGTCAAGATTTACCTCTGTATGGCCGTCCTCTTTTCCATTTTTTGGCACTGACTCCCTTACCTCATCGTTCACTGTGCGGTTGAGGTGTCCAACAAAATTGATCCTGCTACCGCACTCTCCCTGGGCTTACAGAACAATTTCTTCGAAAGAGAGAGCACCAAAAGGCTTACTGACACTTTGTTGTCAGTTCAGCAAATGCGCACAAAATGCTGTGTGCTCACTTCGAGAAAAACATCGCACATACACACGAGAACCGCTCAGTGCTACTGCTGCAGAAATCCCTTCTCGCCGAATGCCCATTGCAGCACCTGTATTGTATCCAGGATATATGTTCTTTTCTAACTTCCTATTGTTCTAAAATCTCCTGGGTAGATGGTACATCATGTGCTTGTACCTGCCTTCAGTCATGTATACATTGATGACCTATATAGATGTGGGCGCTCGTATTGATTTCTGTATCATCTATGTGCAGAGGCAGAATGTGTGAACAAATGATACGCACACTTTTAATGTCTTCATATATATGAAAAAAATGTGTTAGAAAAATGTGGGTTCAAACATCGAGGCACAACGAAAATAATTCTTGCTCCACATCAAATGGGTCTTTGCGAAAGATTTCGAGGAACTCCACGGTGACAACCTTGCATTTATGATGCGGCACAAAAGTAGTTGTTCCTCTGTGTATCCGAATTATTGCCGTAGCTTCCAATTTTTTAGCCGTTCGTACTGAGTGAACGAGTAGCATTACCTCGACTGTTAACAGAACAGAGGCTGTTGCGAGAAATATTGCATTAAAAGATTATCTGGTGACAGACATTCTATTATTTTATCCCTATCTTGAAGTCGCTGGCAACAGAACGAGATGTAAGGATTGTATAGCCTTAAAGGTCCATCTCAGGCGATCGGAGTTCTTATACGCTTTTACTTTTGTGCAGTCGCGTATGTCGCTCTAGGTGGAGAGAAAACGAGAAACTAGAGTTTTTTTCAGCTCACACTTACCTTCATCAACAATATCAGTGTCATCTGTAAACAAATAGAAAAAAAAATTGCGAACTTAAGAGAACAGCAGGCTGGCTTCTGCAGCTTTAAAAAAGTAAAAAAAAAGAAAAAATAGCGCCAACTATAGTTTGCGTCTCACACAAAATGGGCCTTTCGGATTTTAATCGTAGGAATGCTAAAGAAACGCACCCAGTGGTGCCTTGAATAAAGAGCATTTTGAGCCTACCACATAAGATTTGGGAGCGCATATCACGTTTTGGAGTGAGCAGACCACGGATTGAAAAATCGCGCAAAAGCTGGCGCGGCATTCAAACGATCCTCCATTCATACGATTCTCCAAAGAGCGCGCTCAGTGCAACAAAGCGTCCATATCGAGATCCATATCTAGAGAGCGAGTGGTGACATGCTCAGCGCAGCGGTTGTCTCGTCTAGACTGGGATGTGCCCAACACCTCTTGAACCAAATGAAATAAACGTGCTGCACGCACGCGCAATGAAGAAAACGGTCGTGAACACTTTGCATCAGGTGGGAGTTATGGACGTTTCACCAGCTTAATGAATTTCACGCCCACTTCCGAAATGCACGCAGCTTTCAAACCCCGAAAAAATCTTTGGCAACGACACAAGCAGGTTTCGCCAGCAGATCGAATAAGGGGCACCAAACAACTCCCGCTTTTCTCTTCACTCATTAAAAATTATACCAATGCTGGCAAGATGTGACTGATGCAATAACGCACTGTGTTTCGAATGCATAGGATTTGAGCTCACGGACGAATGTTGATATACTTCATCATCATCATCATCATCATCAGCCTGACTACACCCACTGCAGGGCAGAGGCCTTTCCCATGCCTCTCTCCAATTAACCCTATCCTTTGCCAGCTGCGTCCAACCTATGCCTGCTAACTTCCTAATCTCATCTTCCCACCTAACCTTCTGCCGCCCCCTGCTACGCTTGCCTTCTCTTGGAATGCACTCCGTTACCCTTAAGGACCAGCTGTTATCTTTCCTTAGCAGTACGTGCCCTGCCCAAGCCCGTTTCTTCCTCTTAATTTTGATTAGGTTGTCCTTAACACCGTTTGTTCCCTCACCCACTCTGCCCGCTTCCGGTCTCGTAACGTTACACCTATCTTTTTTCTTTCCATGGCTCGCTGCGTTGTCCTTAACTTAAGCTGAACCCTTTTCGTTAGCCTGCACGTTTCTGTCCCGTAGGTAAGTATCGGTAAGATACAGCTGTTGTACACTTTTCTCTTGAGGGAAATTGGTAACAGGATATTCATGATCTGAGAGAACCTGCCAAATGCGCTCCACCACATTCCCCTCCTGACTGACTCAGCGAGGCAATGTCATCAGCGGATCGCAGATTATTTAGGTATTCTCCATTAACTCTTATCCCCAACTGTTCCCAATTCGGGCCTCGAAATAGCTCCTGTAAACAGGCGATGAATAGCATTGGCGAGACCGTGTCTCCTTGGCTGAAGCCCTTCCTTATTGGAATTTTATTGCTGACTTTATGGAGGACTATGGTAGCTGGTTCTGCTCTGTCTAACTCATTGATCATGATTTGCAGTTCATCTCCTGAGTGACTCAAGACAATGTCATCAGCAAACCGTGCTTCGTCCACTCGAAGCAATAAAGAGGAGCCCAGAACAGCAAGCACTAAATGCGAGAGTCGCGTGGAAAATGGGTGTTGACTACGTGCTATCCCACACATGGTTTTAATTGTGCGATAGGAGTCACGCAGTTTTAGTCGGACGTAAGCCCAGAGTTACTAATTAGCGAGACCAAACGGACCCGTGGTGTAGGCCAGCACGATTACGAAGAACAACACCAGGATGGAGATGCAGCAGCATGCCAGAAACCCTGTCTGCCACGGAGAGCTTTCGCTGCGAGATAAAAAAAAAAGGCGTGGAAGCGTCGCCGCATCCGGAGTGCAAGTGAGCTTGAAGTTGCCAGTGACATCTGCATTAACTGAAAAAAAAAAACAGTTCTGAGGCCACTTAAGTCTGCTTACGTGCAGGAATGCGAGACGATGGAACTTTGTAGAACGCATTTTTATGTTGTTACTTCTTATTTTTATTGTTTAATTTTGATTTAGTTTTGTATTTCTATTTTTTATTTGTTTTTTGTTTTATTTTATTTTTACATTTAATTTTTATTTCTTTTCCAATTTTTCCCTTGATGCTTTATTGCTGTTTGCTTTTGTTTTTTATTTTATTTATTTTAGTTTTGATCACGTCATTTGATTGACGGGTACAGCGGACACTTCCTCCGAAGAACGCTTCCGGCGGACTTATGAGGCAAGTAAAGCTTTCGTTTTAAATCTGTAATTAAATTAACCCCCACGCAAGCGTTCACCAATCATACTACTTAGCGTTTCTATATCAACAATCGCGCAAGTTTCACGCGCCTTCCTTCAGCGGCTCAGTTCCTATTGCTTCACCGTTGATGAAGTCGTTAACTTATGCCATACTGAGGAGAGGAAAACTACAGCTAGGCAGCGAAAAGGTCGTAATGACCCGCTTGCGGGTATAACCTATCTTACTCTCAATCGTGGCTATGGGCGCGCAGGAATTAAATGTAACATGGCTGATTTGTGTGAACCGACATGCCCAAAGGCAAAACTGTGTTGACCAACTTTTCGACTGTTTTCGATCAACTTCCTCTGCCGGCTCTTTTCTAAATATAAAATAAGGCTAGACCACTACATGGGCGATACTTGCGTTCATCCTAGTTAAAGGTCCCAGTGGCACGTTAATCGCAGAGTACCGTACAAAGAAATATTCACTGAAAAATTCACCCATCTCATGATTCTGTTGACAATATAAGGACGTGTTCTTAAGTTCTGCTCTAGCAGGAACTTGTGGCCAGAGAAAATGAACTTGTAAAGCTGATTGCTCATACTGTGAACACTAAGGAAGAAATAATTAAATAAAATGAGTGGATTATTCGGTGCCGTGCTTACTTGTCTTCACATTTCCAGGGCATGAAAGGCAAAATATTGATATTAATACCTAGTGTTAGACTGGCGCGTTGAGTCTAATTTCCGAGAGAAAAAAGATTTCATGTAATAAAGAACACGAATTGGTTGTTCAATTTCATAAGGGCATGTGTTCCTTCGAGCTGCCTCACATTGACCTACAGGAGGCAGTATGTGGCAGGAGCTTGTTTCTCAAAGCAATACCACTTAGCCATGCTTGAAAGGGTATTTTAGAATCTCCAAGTCCATTTATATATCTTGGACTGCACGTTGACTAGCAAAAGCACCGTTTTTTTTTTCAAAAAGCACTGGAATGTACAATAGGTTGATTTCGAAATAAAACTAAAATTTTTTTCTTTTATTAGTCTGACCCCCCCCCCCCCCCCTGCCTACAACAAAGGTAATTTGCAGTATATTTTAGTTAATATTTTATTAATTGAAAAACGTTGTACGATCACTGTTCAAATGCTGTAGGCCCGACTGAGCGATATTTTACTATATTCGCATTTTAAAATCTGCACTAGAAAAAAAAGGCACAGGCTTGTCAGGTTCATTCAGCACAACAGACTTTGCTTCTCTCGAATCACTGTATGCGCTGTCTCAAATAAAGAAAATGTTTTGATTGATGTTCATTTTTGGGTACCTCAATCAAACTTGCACCAGATTACTTTAGGGAGATTGCCACCGCAAAATTTTAGGCGACACTTTTGATTCTAGAATGCATGCTTCAGCTTCGTAAAATATGCATTATCTGTGAGCGGAAGATGCCAATGAGTTTCTTCATTAAAAGGTTCGGCGTCTCGTCAAGTTAATATCGAAGCTGCGCTGTAGGAAATACTTGTCTTAGTTCCTTAAAGCAGCGAACCGCTGATGAGTCTGACCATTTAACGCAATGAAACAAATTTGTTCGCTGCAGCCGTAGTGACCAGGTATTAGGATATCAAATATTGACATGCGTTCCATACTGCATTTTCAATGAAATCATGTGTGTGTACTGTCTGCAGCAGCTTCTGTCGATTGGCAGGTATTGTCAAGGCAAAACTGCCCAAAAGTTTGTGAAAGCGGCATTTTTGCGCACGTCGACTTTCCGTAATGCTGATGAGGCAGTTGGGAACACGGGACATGACGTGAATATGAAATAATTTTCTGAAATTACATAATTAGTTTCAAGTACCTGAACCCTAATTTATGCTGAATACCCTCTAAATACACAGTGTCTTTTCATTAACCGATGAACCGATGGTTATTAAAGTAAAGGACTAGTGACATAATAACTTGAAAGTAGCCTGTAAGAATAAAAGCTCCAGCTTGATGGCGCTCAAATGTATACCAAGATCTCAGTGCTTTATTTTCGTGCCTGAAATTACCGTAACGTAGCCGTTATTGCAAGACGAAAAATGTTCTTCTCCACCCACCATGGCGGGACGGGGGAGACATATGCTGGAAATCCTTCGACATGAGGCGTAATATTCAGAACTATCGTATAGCCTGTGTTTTACGCAATTTCTTTTGTTTAATAGAGCAAGATATACAGCTCTATTGATGAACCAACCAAATATGAGCCCTTGGTTTGTCCTCGGGAATTTAACAAAATAGGAACCAAACTGTGATGCCTTACCTTACTAAATCACTGGCATCACATTTCATGTGAGATTTATTACTCGTAGTCCTTGGAAATGCTTTGTAATGACGACTACATTTCCAGGTTCATTGTCCTCTTTCCGAACTTTTTATGTGAGAGGTTATTTATACGCTTTCAGTCAAGCAAAGTGTTATAGGATTTACCACCTCCGGCGTCAATGGTGGACACTTGACTACCTGCATAGACAAAAAAAGAATAAAAAAATACGCGTTTAGTGAACATGGCTGCAAGCTGTAATATTGTAAAGCAACGTATGAAGAATGCTTCTTCTTAGTGCTTCACTGAAAAGAATCGGCACTAGTCGCTGGACCAGTGTCTGCATTTTGCGAATGCAGTGTAAAAAAGGTGTTCGTGTCCTTTCAATACCTGCTTAAACGAATGAAAGAACATTGGTTCCCCCAAACACATGACTGGTTCATTATCGTGCCTCAAAGGTGCGCATATAACACAGCACTTACACGGATAATCGTCTGACTTCCCGTGCAATATATATGGGCAACGTTGTAGAGCCGCAGAATAAAAAGGTTAAAAAAAGCTGCTTATATCCCTTCATTACTCAATGCAGGGGCAACTAACCAATTTTCGATATTCTCTATGTACGACTGGTGTCACCAATATGTATAAAAGTTATTTTTCGATGTGCTTGAACATGACTGTATGCATACAGCTTCTCTCTGGGCGTACACTGCTTCCACTGCAGATAAAGTGCAGCTAGCGTCTCTGCTTCCTTTCGAGTGAATGTACTACAGGCAGAGACAGATGTCGGAGGGGTTGTTTCTCTCTGTGGTTATGTTTCTTACTTTTGGGAGAAATTTTTATTGTACGCGGTGGTACCTACACGCTTTGCTCCAAAATTTTTGCATTCTATTTGAAATTCCGACTCTGCCCGTTCTTAGAAGAGAGTTTAAAATGCTCTTACTATTGATGATAAGCTGAATGACCACCGTCAGCGCATGTCGTGCCTGAGGTAAATGCCTAACCTAATATACCGCTGCCTTTCTGGAGGCAGCAATGGCTCTAGGGAGCGAAAGCTGAGCATACTGCGCCTCAGCGGCACAGAAATACGGGGAAAACGCTTGCTCTAGAGCGTTATGGCTCTTCACGTTTCTTCACGACGGCGGCTTCAGTGAGCGCCGATGAGCCAAGACCTCTTCCCTCGAGAAGTCTTAGTGCGTAAGTTACTGCGCATCATTCCCCACCCTCGACGACCCGTTTGCGTTGCGCTGCGACCGCGTAGTTAGGCCTGAAAATGGCGACATGAGTCACTATTGCTCATTCTGCATATGCTAGAGCTCTGTAATTCATTGTGTGTAGAACAGTAGTTCGAGTTAATTCTGATTATGATTGGATTAGAGTTATGGGCACAACAAAAGCTAGCCGATGTCCAGGGTAACGAAAATAGCTGATAAGTCTACATAGGTCACGCGAGCTTGTGGCTTTATTGCACTTCCTGATAGTCATCCTGCGTGGTCAAGAGATGCCGCCTTACTTTGTGACATCATTACAACCTTCATAATGGGTTAGATAGCAACATGGACGCCGGTTTGTAAGCAGTCTGCACACCGTGGCAGGTGGTAATTAAATCAATGACTCGTCGTGAGAGGTCACGTGAACTTGTGACGTCATCAGAACCTGCCCACCGGGTAGTCAGCAACCTTTTTTCTACAGAGCAACCCAGATAGAAGAGCAGAATTGAAAATCAGAAAAAGTGTTATATACGTATACATGTCGGCCCCCACACAGCGCAGCGGATAGCTAGCACTGCAGCTAGCACTCCGAATATGACGGTTGACGGACCGACAGTTGCAAACAAACTGACCCATACACACGCGGAAGTTGCAATATAAACTGCGACAAATGTGAAACATAATGCTGTCGCATTCCACTGTTTCGTTAACTTAAGCGTGCCCATAGTTTCTTCTTTTTTCTTTTACGGCGCAGCTCTTAAGCGCCCGTTCGTAGGCTGAGCCGCATCGCCGCGTCGGTGTAACGGAACCAAACGATAACTGAATAAAAAACAAACATTGCCGTGACTGGGATTCCTACACAGGGCGCCGCGAACCGATCAGCCTCGCTGGCTCCTGCACGAGAGCACTAGACGTCTTCATCGTCTTATACTAATGCTGCTGTCAAACTAATGCACACACACTCTCTCCCGATGTGCATTGCACATCGTTGTCTTCTTCAACTAATACTACTATCGAACTAATATCGTCGCCAGACATGCTGACAACCCAGCAAAGTAAAGCAAAGCGAAATAATGAGCCTACAGAACCTGAGACACCAACAGAGTTCCTCTCAACTTTCGCATTAAGGAGAGCCGTAATCGTCCTTAGAATTTTATTCCCCGGTGGTATACCGCCTCTTGACCACTGCAGCGTTTATCTGCATTTTGCTGAAATCTTTAGAAAACAGTTGCGACAGGTGAAACGCATTACTCGAAGGGAGGAGGCGCGTGCCTGCGTCGCATACATCCGTTAACTGTTTCAGAGCGTTAGCTCTATAAGCCTAGAAGCTAGGGTTTCGCATTGTCGTCGGTGTCGGTGGCGTCGTCGTTGCGTCCATATTCCGCATTTCTTCCAGCGTAAGGATATAGCAGGGCGTGGGAACGCGGAGCAAAGAGACGGTTGCTGGCTCGAGGGCTCAACCACTCTTCACTGGTCGCCACTCTCAGTAGGGGGCTAACGTGAGACATCGAACTGAAACCAGAGATCGTTACTCAAAGCGTGGCGCATAGCATTATTTCATTCGGCCTTATTTATCCCCAATCACTGACCGGCTACTGCGGCTTTTCGTACTTTGAGTGTAGGTCGTACAGAAGGCAAAAAGTATGTTTGGTTTTGTTTATGGGGGTTTAACGTCCTAAAGCGACTCGGGCTATGAGAGACGCCGTAGTGAAGGGCTACGGAAATTTCGACCACCTGGTGTTCTTTAACGTGCACTGACATCGCACAGTACACGGGCCTCTAGAATTTCGCCTCCATCGAAATTCGACCGCCGAGGCCGGTACCGAACCCACGTCTTTCGGGCCAGCAGCCGAGTGCCATAACCACTCAGACACCACGGCGGCTTGCAAAAAGTATGTATTGAACCCCTGCACCGTGTGCTGCTCACAAAGTCGCTGCGACGAGGAAGGCGAAAAATAACGATACAAACGTCTGACTTCTGCTGGACATGCTTACATCTGGACCATTTTTAACCAAATGTTACCGCCAGATATCGCGTGTTCAGTCCGAAAGAAGCCAAGAACGTGTTCTAGTTAAGTGTTCTGCCCTCTGTCCCCACTCGCCATACTTTGAGGGTAAAGGGCGGAAGTTTTTCGGTCGTTTTAGCAGTATCCTCTTCGAGACTCTATGAACGAACCAGGCCAAGAAACGGGGTTTCTGCGCACACCCTGTGGCCATCTTCGCTTTATGTGATACTACTGCGGTGGTGTGGGAAATGTTTAGTGGTTACAAAATGACGATCACGTGTAACTTGTACGCCGAAAGAGAAATTCCGCTATGCAGTGGTAAAAAGACTTATACGTCATTTTTTAAATTCTACCATAAAGACAACGGCTCACGTTACATTAGCTCACTTTGGAGGAATCGTCCTTGGTAGTAATAAACGGAAGGACCCTTGGACTACTGGGAACATTTCTCCAGGGTTCGGGCTGTACCATACTCTGGGCATGACATAAGCTAAGAAAGGTGACGTTTCATTGGCGTTATGGGGCGTTGAAATGTAATAAATTTCTCCTTCGTTTCCCCTCAACGCGCAGGAAGAAATCAAATAAAAAATCGAGTCTTACCGCCGAACTGCGACTGCGACAGCGTGGAGACCCCTGTGGAAAAACCGGAAGACATATTTATCAGTGGCCACATATAATTCTCAGATGGAAAACAAAGAAGGCGGTACTTATGTGAAAGCAGCATTTGAATTAATTCCATCCGCAACTCTATCCACTGAGAAGTAACAAAACGCACCATACATCATCTTCGAAAGCAACTGTAAATTTAGGTTTCAGCACTTCATCTCTTCTTGGGCTTAAAGGGACACTCAGGTCGAATTGAATTCGGTCTACATCGATAGACTACCCTTTTTTCTCTTTTAATGCTCCTCTCAGAAAATGTAAAAAAAAACAGCGTGAAAGAAAAAAAGAGAGTCCGGACCAGCAACGCTTCGTCAGGCTTAACGCCAATTCAAGATACATGCAAAGGAGCTAAACGCTCCAAAGAAAAAAAATGGAATTAGAAATTAGAGCAGTAAAAAAAAACTAAACTAAAAAAAGAGGAAATAAAAGGCACATCTAAGTAAAAGTCAAAGGCAAACAGACAAATCACAGAGTGCAGGCCACAACGAAAAAATAAGATGAGAAAACCAAAGTCACAGTATATTCAAGTTCTCAGTAACAATCACAGACAAAGCACAGAGTGCAGTCCGCGACGAAAATCAGGGAAGTAAAAACATAATCAAAACAAAAAAAGACAATACCAAAGTCACAACACAGTAAAGGTCCGAGTCGCTCAGTCAAAGCACGACGAAAGGCACCCATGCCCAACAAAAGAGCACGGAGCCCTTCTGTGTGCAGACACTGCCGCGTTTTATTCGCAAGGGCACTACTTTCATTGAAAATAGAGTTTATATAAGCCCGAAAAGGTGAAAAAAGTAAAATTCAGGTGTCGCCACCACTGGCGTTTTTCGCAAGCAAACTGTTCAGTGTCGAAACAGTGTTTTAATGGATCCCTGAGGCAATGCCACATCGCTGTTGACTTCAAAGCGGTGATCACCACAGAGTGTTTTCTTTGTCTCAACGTCACGCGTTGAAGTGGAGACATGGAAAAATTTTAAGCTCAGATTTTTTCAGCAAGAAATGCCTTTCATACTGCCCCGGAAACAAACACAGAGACGTTTATAGAGTAGATTTTTTCAGGTTTCAAGTGTGCTAGAATGGCTCCAGCTTTGAGTTAAGACGCATAATAGCTACAGCTGAGCAGGAGCTTAGGCGACTTCCGTTGACATATAGTTATACCCTGCCAACGCTTGCGCATGAGGCGTTTTTTTTTTATGCCAAATGTAATCTAAACTTTAAAGCCGGAAATTTTCAAGCAGAGTGTAATCACAAGATCAAAGACAGATTTAGGACCATCGGCCTTAAATTTCGAGGCGCGTGAACAGGGAAGAGCTTAGTATACGTTCACATTTATATGACACTGCTTCCAGCTGAGCTCAGAATACAAGCTATACAAGCTTAGTTCACCGAGCCTGCCAAAAGGCCGGAAGCGAGAACAAATGTTTTCTCCAAATTTTAAAATCTGGTGTAGAATGTTATAGAGGTCACAGCAGCTACTTAATTAAGAAGACAGAAGCTCATTGTAGTCTTATAAGAGAGCTTGCTTTCTTTCCGACGTTGTTCTAAACATCACCTAAAACCTGTCTTGCTCTCTGCCCTTATCAAAATAGTTTATAGACAGTCTATAGACTTGTTATAGACTCTATTGCCTTCCTATAGATATTGGTTTTTTGTCTACTCATAGTCTATAGACTGTCAATAGACAAAAGTCTACTAAAAGCGTATGACCATTAATCTTTAGATTATCTATAGCGAGTCTATAGGATTTGTATTGCCTATAGACTGTTCCCTGGGTTCGTCTTTAGATAATCTATAGACTTTATAGACAGTAGTCTATGGACAGTCTACACACTGCCTAAAGATGATTTTGTAAGGGTGTCTCTGGGATCACTTATGCATACTACAGACTTGGAAGGGAGTTAACTGCGAGGCGCGGTCTCCTGTGTAAATGCTACTGCTGCAACTAGCGCTTTCTTAGTGGGCCTTCAAGAAAGTCACATTTAAGATTTTGCGGATCTAGGCAGGCTTTGGGTGAGCCTTGTGCCAGGACTCCAGGCAACATGCAAAGTAGAGGAGTTCCACATCGCCAATATCACACTGAAGGCGCCTGCGATTCACTCTAAATTCCTGCATGCTCGCTTTTTTGAATATTGGCCTAAGGAAGTCAAGACGGGACACTATTTTATAATACTTCGTTTCGTTCTCAATACTTACGATCATCAAATTAACCCAGACGAAAAGAACGGATGTGGAAGCCAACGACTAACCACAGCCACAGCCGGCCTGGTTGCTGCATCTTGTATAGACGAGCCACAGGAACTACGCTTTCTGAATTCGTAGCACAACATAAACAATGTATCCCGCGGCGAGATAAGCGCCGATAAGGGTAGTGAGACGGGTGAAGCATATCGTCGCCTTTCGTAATTCATCAGCGTCGGCCCCAATCCACAAGTGTGACTTTGGCCTATGGCGTGTAGTTTAGAGGCATTGGCGCGTGTCCCAGGCACGACTTCTCTAAACGCTTGTCTATGTACCTATTTCTGCCAAAAGAATGCGCGGCTTAGACAAAAAATCTTGGTAAGGTAGTCTTACCGGAATAAAAGGAGACCTGTGACTCTGCAAAAGCAAAAAAAGTTAGACAACAATATTAATGCGTGCATTGATGTATTCAGCAAGTCCCTAAAGCCCACAGTACAGAAATTGTATACGAGCCCTCAGATATTTAATTGCGTTTGAGTTAAGTTACGGTAAATAGAGAGTTGGCCCCTCCGCCAGCGCGGTGTGTTACATTTGAATTTTTCCTCAATTGGCCAGCGGCCTAAGGTCGTCTGGAAAAAAGGCTTTTAATTCTGTGATTCGAATGACTGAAAACCAAACTTCGAGTTTATTTCGACGCACGTTTTAGCTCATAATACTTGACCCATTCATCTCGCTTTAAAAAAATTGCGTGGTTTCACAGTATATTTTTTTTAGAAAACTGAATGAAAAATAATGGCGTAAATACCCACGTTAAGCGGGAAAAAAACGTTATGAAGATATTAGGAGCAGCTCATTCGTATCATGGTTGTAGTATTGTGAGGACATAGTAATTAGTTTGGAAGAACAACTTTCTGAAAAAAGCGTTACGGGTTCTTTTCGATAGTGATGTAAAGAATAAGCCATATAAACCATCGCAGTAATCCTCTCAAATGGAGAACTACTTCTGTCTTGCCGACGAAGCTAACTTGGCAGTGCATTGCCAATTAAATCCCGACCATGGTTGCAGCGAAAAGAATAAATGTTGACCTGAAACCCAGCGATACTTAGAGTTGTAAAACACGTCTACCGTGTGCTATGTCAGGGCACGTTAAAGAACCCCAGGTGGTCTAAATTTCCGGAGCCCTTCACTACGGCGTCCCCACAGCATGAGTCCGTTCGGAACGTTAAACCCCTATAAACATAAACGGCATGTCTACCGTTGAACACATTTAGTGGCTGAAGCACGCTAAAAAAGATTCAGGCTCACATTAAAATAATTAAAATAATGCTCAAACTACCAAGCGGACGAAACGTAAAATCGTCGCGACGGCTCAGTGGCTATAGCGTTCGGGTTGGGAGCCCAAATCTGCGGTTTCGAATCCTGTCCACATTGGCCGTGTGAGGAAGAGGCAAATTACGAAAATAAGCGTGCTCTACGTTGTATCAACGTATGTTAAAGAAAGCCTAGGGGGCCGAAATAAACCTCAAACCTCCGTGGAGGAGTATTGTCGCGCCCTTGTAGCATCGTGAAGTCGAATTCCGAAATGCGACACCCAAAACGTCCACCATAGAGATTGCACTTACGTTCAGACATTATTTTTTGGTGCTTTTTTCGGTTCCGCACAAGATCCTGGGCGTGGGAAGAGGAACTGAGCCAGGGCTATTCTTCTCTTCTCGAGCTGAAACGACAGCGCAGCACGAGGTTTTGCGCTTCGTGCGGCGATCTTTTTTTTTCTTTAGAACGAATTAAAAACTGTGCGCGAAAAACAAACGAGCCTTAACGGCAAATTGATTACGAAAATATGATATGAAGGGAGCTAAATCTATGCTAAGAAGTCCACACTTCGCTATAGAACGTTTTTGAAGGTGAGATAATGGCAGTAGTATTCAGGGTGGAATTAACATTGTGCACGCTTCAGATATATTGTCACAATTGAGTTTTACGGCGAGGATGTCGCTGACAGAAGGTGGTTAAACTGGTTAGGAACTCAAATTGTTTGTTCGGGTGGTCCCGTGCACGAAAATAAAATACAACTCGCCGGCGACGATAACTGCAAGTGTGCCCGACTGTCTACGCGTTCAGAAGAATGTCTGCAGTTCACGGTCATTCTGCCTTTAAAGGTGACATGGGACTTTTGAGACCATACGCGGAAAACAATGACGACCGTTTCGAATAACGTAGAAGCCACGGCGTGTCATCAAAATTTTTAAGGATGCACTTGTAGCGCCTCGCCCAGCAAACGCAGAGTGATGCGGCGTAGTGCCATCGACGATAACTAATGACCATCATAAATCAAGCAAAAATTATTTCAAGTTTTATGCAGATCATGGCGTTCGCTTTTTATTTCCAGTTTACTTGTGGGTAGTTCACGTAAGATATTGTCTACAGGCGGCATTTTTTTCTGTAGAAAATGGTGGATGAGATAAAAAAGAAAGAGTGCGAAATAAAGGGAGATGACTATTAATGAGGCAGACACAAATACCTGAAAAAGAAAAAAACAACAACAAGAGGATGGGAACTTACACCCAAAGCGACAACGGCTACTTACGCGACAAAGGGCCAGAGACCCAAGCAGCACAGGTAATCGGCCCAATATTGCAACAGGATGGTTCCATCCTGGTCCTTTGTAGGGCCGGCCTTACCCAATATGGTTTCAATGTTGGGCCATTTACCTGTGTTGCTTGGGGAGAGGAAGAATTCAGGAAAAAGTTGTGAGAAAGAAGTGCGAGGCATGGCATGATAGACCTGACCTGTCTCCAATCTAATCCTGGGCGGAAAAGTCACCGTCTGAATGAATCGGCGTATATCTTTTATAGTCTATCTCATGAATAAAGCACGTCTCCTTTAAGATGTCTTCAATGTGTAAAGCAAAATGGCTGGTGGTTTAGCATTGCTGAGCACAAGGTATTGAGCGAAAACACAGTTTTTTTTCAGGTGTACACCACCGCCACCTACCTGAAAGCACGATTTAGGTGTCCAGTGACCCAGGGAGCCATTTATGCGGGACTTACTCAATATGTACTCCGGCGGCTTGTGCGCCAATTCCGCGTTTCTGCTGAAATGTTATCATCCCGAACGCATATTGCTCTAGTGCCGCGTTTCTGCCACGACGTTGTTCAAGCCAACTCATGCAGCGCACATCTCTCTGTCACTACCAACACTTAGCTCAAAGCGCGAATATTAATTTGATAGCAGTATTAGTTGAAGAACACGATGTGCAATGCACAGCGCGAGAGTTGTTGCAGTTTAACACTAGGCGTGTTCGGCTGCGGCGACAGCATAGTGCTCTCGTGCAGTGGCCAGCAACTCTGATCTGTTCGCGCCGTCACGGGTTGAAATCCCAGACGTGGATGTTTATTTTTATTTATGAATTTCATTTGGCACAAACCCACAATCATAAAACCCTGCACTAAACAATTTTCCACAACTTGTGTTTAGCTCATGATAGCCTTAGTTGTTTATGCAGCACTAAACTCATCACAATACAATAAAACAAACTCACAAATACCTCAAGATCTTGCTGGAGGTTAGCCCATCGCATTAGTGCTTTCGCCCTATAAGACGTTTATCTTCCGGAAACTTCTTTTATTAGACTCGCTGATTCGACGAGTACCAAGCTAATGCTCTATTTACGCATGTGCAGTGAAGTGCATCAAAGTGAGTTTTATTTCCATTTTAAGGAAACAGACAGTTAAAAATAAATTCAACATCCGGTTTAACAAATGTGGATTCGTGAAGGGCTTGGCTTATAAGCTGGTCAAGAAACATCTAACTTGCAGTGCTCGTTCGTCCGTTGGTCTTCGAAGAGAGCGCGTCAGGAGAAAACCGCGCAATAGCGCTGTCAGGAAGTTTCAGGCTAGTTAAACAGTTGAAAAGCGTAAATATTCTTACTATAGCGCGATTCTTAAAAAAGTATATTAATATAAACTCTTTACTTACTCTTCACGCATTCAAACAAGCTGGCAAAGCGGACATGACCTGTTAATTGGCTGCCCTTGTCCTCATGTTCGCTTCTGTTGCGGTGCCGTCAGAATGGACAGGAAGCCTATCACTTGAGGGCCACTACAGGTCATCCTGGACGTTTATGCCTGTGCTTCATACGTTGTGGAATTGTGAACAAGGCCAACCGGGGAGTTTCACACTTGCTTTCGCTACATATATCCTGGCATAGCAGAGCTAAGCCACTGCCGTTTTTTTTTTCCATGGGTTCACAATTTGACTCTGAAGTGTACCTGTTCCAGCAGCTCACATGTGGAATCTTGGGGTCTGGAATAACATTTTTTCAGTGAAGGTGACGTTGAAGCAAGGTAATCACTTTGCCACGACGTGGCGCTGGCTGTAATAGGAGTGCCGGAGTGAGCATAAGCTTGAATAGAATGTTAAATGTAACGACTAAGAGCAGGGGAAAACGCTTCCATAGTGCAGCACAGGCGAAACTATATTTTTTTTTAACGGCACAGTACTAAAACCGTATAGAAACGCAAATTATAAGGTAAAACACATCTCGAGGAGAGTAATCAGTTATTTGCGTGTTTTGCATTCTTTATGTGAAATAAACAAGTTGGGAAAAAGTTTTGTGAACTCTGGCACGAATACTGGATACGACCTGCTTGCATGCACATTCGCTAATGAGTATTGCTTAACACAAAGCTGTGCGATTCTGTCACCTGCTCCGAGTCCAGCCAAGCGTATTGGCGAGATTTGTCCCGAGCAGGGACTCTACGAAGACCTGTCTGTTGCTGCCGCAGTGGAGATTTATTTCTTTCTTGCAGTGGGCGGAAGTGTCCCGCGTGGGTGGTTAAGGCCAGGGAATCCCAGGCGCCCGGTGTTGGAAGTTCGCGGGCGAGGCAATGCACCACCTCTTTGCATGGGATGCCAGCGTGACCAGAAATTCACCTCAATGTGACGATGTGGGGACGGTGAGAACTTGCTATAGATCCTTTAGCAGTTGTTCAGGAATCCGGCCAGCATAAATTTCGCATGTGGTCTTTATTAGATCGGTGTACACGGAAGATTCTGATGGGTTAGCGGTTGCTAGAGGGCGGCCCTGAATACTGACCATTATATGACATCTTTACTTGCTGTAGCAGGGGTATAGGTTTAAAGACCGTGGGTATGTGTCACTGCATGATTGAGACTGAAATTGAATAAGGAGCTGCTCCGATGTGGGCTCCAGGTGCGTGTGTGTAGACGATCATCGAATCAATAGGATAAGCATTATTGGCAGCGCGTGCACAACGTGTGCCTAGTTTGATATCGACTTCAACACATTTTGGAATGGGGTGATTAAGAGCTTATTTGGGAGCGGGGAAAGAGAGGTAATGATAGGTAGCCCGATATATTTGAGAGTAGCTTGCTGAAGTATCCAGTGTTCCTGTTTTGTGCTAGAAATACAGGCCATTAGCAATGATGTATGCGGTCTCCCAGGGGCCAGAACAGCCATGTGGGGTATACGTGCTCTGTGGACATATGTGCGGGAACGTTACGGGCGGTCCTGTATAATGTATGAAGCGCAGTTTCAATCTTATGTCTGTGCTGAAAGGTTTGAGTAAGATGTGGAACTATGCAGCGAATTTGGTGAGGGGTAATGTTTATACTAGCTGCCTCTCATTACGTACGCCTCACCCGGCGCGCTCATTGACCATGCGGTGGACTAGATGCGTTAGATGATTGCAAACCATAACTGTTGTAGCAATTCAATGGCTTGATCAGATGAAGAATATATCTGAAGACAAAGATTCCTGCAGAACGATACGCGAGCGATTTGTGACCCGCCAATAAGAGTGGTTTGAGGTGGTTGTGCTTGCTTTGGTAACGTGTTTTAGCAGTGAGTAGTTATTCGGATTTGTCATGAGACAGGCCTAATATGTCATATAACTGGGGACTACATCGACGACCTGCGGCATGTATATATATATATATATATATATATATATATATATATATATATATATATATATATATATATATATATATATATATATATATATATATGCCGCAAGTCGTAGTCCCCAGTTATATAACCTATTAGGCCTATATATATATATATATATATATACCAAGACGACTAGGCTGGTGCAGAATACACCGCCAGACGAGAAGGAGACGCTACTGGAAGTTAAGTCTGAAGAGACCTCTTTATTTCTAAATTCCATGAAAAAATTAGAGCTCTGAAAGTGCGGAAAATGTATGGGGCTGATCAAGGACATTCAACCGTATTTCTCCTTATGCGTTATTTGAGGAAAGGTTGGTGGCGCGCAATTCTAGAATCGGAAAACAAAACCCAGATGCTCAAGAGAGTTCCCTAGCAGGGCTTTTTTTTATTTTCACGATCGCCTCCTCTGCTCAGCGCGTTATAATGAGGTCGACAATAAAGCGAAAAAAAAATGAAAACACTTTTGAGGTGGTGTCCCAAAAACGCAGAAGTAGCCTGCAGGGGCACTCGTTACCGGTAAGTCGCTTAGGATTATCCTTAAGGCCCGCTACGGCGAGCTTTCGCTTGAATCAGTTCCAGGCGGAGGTAGTTGTTCACGTTGCAAGCTTTCGACACGTCGTGTTGGACCTCGAACACCACCCAGCCATCAGAGCTGTTCCTGGCGTGCCTCTCCAGCTGAAAAAAAAATGAGAAGTTTATTTTCTGATTATAATTGCGCTCTCATGAAGCAAACGCGGAAGCGTTAAAGAACAACGAGATCCCGAGCGATTACTGTATTTTTACATTTAAAAACATGATTTGGATCACGGCTAGACCACGCAATCGATCACGCGTTTGATGATCTATGCTGGACGAGAGGTTCTAATCTTTCCGAGAATAACATGGGCCTGCGAACCACAACCGTGGCGGCCGCGTTTCGATGACGGCGAAAACGCAAAAGGCGGCCGTGTGCTGTGCAATGTCAGTGCACGCTGAAGGTCCCAAGGTGGTATAAATGATCCCGGAGCTCTCCACTGCGAACCTCTTTCTCTGTTTCTACTTTCACTCCCACCTTCCTGCCTTCCTTAACGGCACGGTTGAGGTGTCCTCGTCAGTTACTAATTCCGTACTTTATTATTGTTGTCAAACGGTACTAAAAACGTTAATGCGAGCTTTGAGGACAAAGCGTGGTGGGTGGACGCCTGCTGATTTTTTTGTTTAGTGATTTAAGGCACCTATAGCGCCACAAAGGGGAAATCTTTAGGTAGGTTAAGCACAGAAAGAAAGAGTGCAGGAAGAAGTTATGAACAGCACAAAACAGATACTTGAGAAAGAAGTATTAAAAGCGCAAATGATATATAAATCAAGTTCAGCAAACCACCTGAGAACAAAAGCCTGGGAACATAAGTGGGAGCTCCAACAGGATTCCACGCGTCAGTATTAAGTATCTGCGACTGCCAAAATATTTCTGCTTGATAAACTCATTCGTTCGGCTACTGCAGCTTCAAAAGTATGTGATTCGTTGCATGAATTTTTGCGATTGACGGCGAAAAAAAGATCTGCTCAGAGTTTTCTTT
Source organism: Amblyomma americanum (assembly GCA_030143305.2). Classification (NCBI taxonomy): domain Eukaryota; kingdom Metazoa; phylum Arthropoda; class Arachnida; order Ixodida; family Ixodidae; genus Amblyomma; species Amblyomma americanum. The sequence goes on from JARKHS020033530.1 coordinate 555,427, forward strand.
TTGTTTGGTATATTTGCAGTGAAAGTACTTGCGGTAACCGACTTTTTTCCGCTGTCAGATTTTGTATAGTAAGACGTGCTAACCTGTCGTCCGGACGTTTCCAGGCATCGTCAACAATCCGCTCTCCCGCATTTCTATTCTCCTCCTACCAAAGCGATGCTCAAGATATAGCAAGATCACGAGTAACAATCCTTTTACCACTGCGAGGCACACTTGCGAGCCAAATTGTGGAATGTGTCGTTGCTATTAAGTAGGGTTCAGTCAGAGTTAAATGTTTGAAAACTTTGTTATGGACATAGATGGAGGATATCACCAAAGGCCGTTCTTAGATTTTTTGGTTTCCTTTGGATAGAAAGGAAAATGACTACATTATACAAAAAGCGCACTGCCTTGCATGAATAATGTAAAGCTAAAACATTTTTCCAATCCCCTAGATTAAAGAGGAAATCGTCGTCGCCCAGTGAGCAATTTCTCGGCCATCACAGAAGCTGTCCTGTGGCTCCATTAAGTAAGCTCACCATTATCAGAGCCGACCTTGAAGAGAAACGGTTGGCGACGTTTAAAGGAGAAGCTTCGGACAAATATTTGCTCTGAGACTGTTTTAGTGCGGAAATAGAAGGATAAGAATGGGGTGGAGCGCATATGGCAGATGCTCTCAGATCATGAATGGCAGTTTACCAATTTCCCCGAAGAGAAAAGTGTACAACAGCTGTATCTTACCAGTACCCACCTACGGGGTAGAAACATGGAGGCTAACGAAAGAGGTTCAGCTCAAGTTATGCAAAAACGCAGCGAGCCATGGAAAGAAAAATGATACGCGTAACGTTAAGAGACCGGAAGCGGGCAGAGTGGGTGAGGGAACAAACGCGGGTTAATGGCATCCTGGTCGAAATCAAGAGGAAGCAACGGGCTTGGGCATGGCATGAAATGTGAACGCGAGATAACCGCTGGTCCTTAACAGTAACGGAGTGGATTCCAAGAGAAAGCAAGCGTAGCAGTGGGCGGCAGAAAGTTAAGTGGGCGGATGAGATTAAGAAGTTTGCAGGCATAGGGTGGGCGCAGCTGGCAAAGGACAGGGTCAATTGGAGAGACATGGGAGAATCCTTTGCCCTGCTGTGGGTGTAGTCAGGCTGATGAAGAAGATGATTATGACCAATTCTTTGGCAGAATTTTTCAAATACACTACCAGAGGTGTTAATGGCGTCCAACACCGCGTTTAGAAACTTGGGTTCGATCGTTACCACGGGATGATGCCGAGGTTACCGTCTGCGCCGTCGTCTGCTACGATGCGCGGTTCGCATTCGCCCAATTATCATGCCGTTTAGAGAAACCGCTTTCGTTTAGAAGTGTCAAACCTGTAGATTTTAAACGGCTGTGTTAGCAAATGTATAGCAAGCGGAAGCTTGTCCGACTCCGAGAGAGGCTTGTCAGAGTTGGAGGAAAGCCTTGCTGATAGAGCTCTTCCTGGGGAAATCTCCGGCTTCGAAATATACATTTTTTTAATCGTGAGATTTTACAAAATAGCTTCGAAATAACGTTGCATACTCTGCCACACACCTCTTCAACGAACGGCCGCCTCGGTAGGTACACCATGCTACAATAAAACCATGCAGGAAAGTTTTGTTTGCGCGTGGTCGAGCCTGGTGGTTCTCAAATGCCTATGAAGCGCAAACCTCGCTTGTACACCGGAGTTCCCGGGTTCGAACCCGACCGTGGCGGCTGCGTTTTTATGGAGGAAAAACGCTAAGGCGCCCGTGTGCTGTGCGATGTCAGTGCACGTTAAGGATCCCCAAGTGGTCGAAATTATTCCGGAGCCCTCCACTACGGCACCTCTCTCTTCTTTCCTTCTTTCACTCCCTCCTTTATCCCTTCCCTTACGGCGCGGTTCAGGTGTCCAACGATATATGAGACAGATACTGCGCCATTTTCTTTCCCGCAAAACCAATTATTATTACACCAAACCGGCGACAGCAATGGCTCCGAATATCTCTCACTTAACGGTTCACCGCTCGTCGATAGTGGGAAAGACACGGCAAATATGAAGAAACATCTGGCAAGGCGGGGCTATACCTTAGACGTATGACGTTCTCCTCGTCTTCCCTCGAAAAACGAGGAGTTGGGGAGGCAGTGATATTTCTCTTGAGGAGGGTAGCCGTTCAGGGGAGTGAGAGGAACCACTTGCGTGCGGGCACGGTAGATGGAATCATAGCCAGCGAATCCACTTTTATTGCGATGGCTTTAACACCCCTGCTGTAAAGACTTTTCATAAATTTTGCGGTCATGCGTTTTAAAACAAAGCCTAATAGCCGCCGTAGCATATATATGCGACCAAAGGTTTCGTAGAGCCCTTTTTAAGATAGTGGGAGGGCGTGGGAGGGCGTGGTGTACACTACGATGAAACACTGTTGTTTTCAAGTCCTTATTACCCGCCTCAAAGTATAGAAAAGTTGTTTTAAAGGTTCTATTTTGCAAAACGCAGCTGAAGCGATCCGCTACGTTAACTACCACTGCGCGTTATCATCTAGGAAGGAGAGAAGCGGAGGTGGTACCTTTAGTGTTAAGCTTCGCTCGGTCTCGTAGCTAGCCCAGTAGGTGCGGTTATAGTTGTCCACCCAGGAAGTGTAGCCGAATTCTTCCCTATGATCTGACGTTGGGAAGTTATAGGACCCAGCTGAATTGCAGAGGATGCCGTAGTCGGCCATGACAGCACGGTCGCATTTGTCCAAGAACGTCCTCGGCTTGCCGGATCCAACTTCGCCGACGAACAACGCGACGCCCAACGTAGAGGAAAACATGATGCGGAACTTGTCGCTTTGGGATCGCAGGCGCTGCGCGGCACGCTCCGCAAATGCCTGTAGTTGCCCATAGACAGGACATGCAAAAAAAAAAATGAATCAAAGAGAGAAAGGCGTCGCGAAAGTTGGAGAACTAACGCTGGACGTTTAATGAATTAGCGATAATCTCAAACGTCGTCTCTTCTTTCATTCGGCGCAATGTGAGAAGCAGCTACAAGACAGGCAGCTGCAGGACCTCTATCTCAATGCGAGACATAGTCAAACAGCGGACAAAGGGGTAGGGATCAATGATAATTGAAGAATTTACAGATGCCTGTTAAGTAAGGTCGACGGTGATTTCGGGCAAATTAAGAAAGTTTCACAAAATTCTAGAGACGGGAACCTCCAGGACTTCCTACACATATATTTCAAACGCATGCAGCCGGAATAATATCGGGGGTCAAAGCACGCATGTCGCGAGAGTAGCGCCCGAATCCATTATGCACGTAACCTAGCACCCAGAAAGTTGGCGATCGCTACTACGCATGGCACGTTCATTTCACGGTACTATGGGTGTTTGCCGGGGAGTACTGGATCTGCGTTCCCAGAACTAGCTTCAAGATGTTGCCCTCACGATGAGGTGAATGTCTTGTGTACGTCGCGCGTGAGCCTTTGAAGGCACGCTCCCTCTAGCTGGGAAACGCGCAACGCAGAACACTTTCAGCGTTTCGCTTCCGGCACAGGACTGTTTTTCTCCCGCAGTCCCGCTGGTTTTACCGTTCTGCAGAACAATCTCTCCAAGTGCTTTGTTTCCGATTCCACAGAAGAGACCGGCCAATGGGAGGTGACCGCGGCGTCAGGTCACCGACCTACCACCGGCCGCGGCGACGGGAATACACAGCGACAGCTGAACAGCGAGAAAATGAGGCGAGGAGAGCTCGCGCACTCTCGTCTGTGCTTGCGGACGCCGTTGAAGCAGGAGCACGTAGCTGGTGACACGTGCCTATAGCACGTGACTAGAGACGTTATTCTACTGAGCTGCGAGGCCACGGCGCCGTTAACGCAGCGCCGCTGCTGGAAGTTTCTCGATGCAGTGAGCGGGGCTTAGGGTGTCCGCAAAATTACAGCATCCAGATTAGCAGTGGTCTTTCTGTAGCGAAAGCTACACTAAGCTAGTCAGCCGCGCATTTCAGGCGGTCCGCGCTAGTCACTTCGCCGCAGTCACCGTAACCATGGCAACCAGCTGCGCCGAGTCGCAGGTGTTCGCCGCGCGCTGTCTCTTCGCCGGTCTCCGCGCAGCGCCGCGTGTGACGTCTTCACTTATCTATGCGCCTCACTGCGCTGCGCTACGCTGTTAGCAGCTGCGCCGCGGCTCAGGATATAAGACGCGTAGCGGCCGCTCGCCTTGGGAGAAGACGCAGTGGAAGAAGACGCGCCTGGGGGAAGGTGAAGGCACACTCAGAGCAATATAACGCCAGCAACATTTCAAGTACGAATGCATTTGCTACACCGCGTATATGGTTCAGTGATGAGCACCGGGTGACACAGCGTTGCGTTTCGGTCGGCGCTTTCGTGTTGTGAGAAATATTGATCCCGACAGTGAACGGTGGATATGGTACAGAGCATTTTAGTCCTTGGGCAACGGAAGCTTGTGGTAGGCCGGTGACCTAGGATATTGAGGACTTAAGGCAGGCGCCTTTACGAAGGATGCCGAAATGAGCACCAAATAAGAAACAGTGTTCATCGATTTCATCACCACGAAGCATTCGAAGCAGCGTTCGTAGGTTTGAGTTAAGACACAGCGCGGACTTCGTATATTAAGCTCCAACTATGATTTTTCCATAGGAAAGCTCATCTACTTCTCGTACGCAGAATGACAGTGGCGAAAAAAACTCACAAAAGAGGGCAATAGCGTGTGTGCATTCTTTAAGGACACGGGGAAGGAGTGACACCCCGGAAGTGTCTGCGGCCCAAAAAATCCAACGCTGTGTATGTGCGTCTGGATAATAATCGTGGTGAGTGATCTGAAACAAAGAGAAGAAAACAAAGAATGGGGGTGTATAAATTTGAGACCAGAAACAACATCTTCAGTTGAGCTTGTGGTAGAGAGATTTCCGAGGGGCTATGTTACGCACCACTAAGAGCGTAGATAACAAAGTTACACATCGGGAATGTGCCCAATATCTAACACCTACTGTATGGAAGAGATGTCATTCTTTAGGATCAATATCGTAATAAAAATACGGTGTCATCGAAATTTGAGCGCGTGTTGGAAACACGTCTTGAAAAAATAAGCATCTTAAAAGGGCTGTGAGGCTCTAATAAAGTTGCGGCATGCCTGGAATATTGAAGCACGCCGCTTCACGAATAGTGTCCAGCAAAGATTTTTTAAATGCCCTTTGTAGAAGCTGAGTTATCTGCAGTTAAAATCTGAATTTCAGCGTCTTCCCGCCTTTCCCTCTCCTCTCGTCACTTTTTGCACGCTGGAAGGCAGGCGCTCCTTCGCCGACCCCCCTGTGGGAGCGGAGCTTCCCGACCCGCCGGAGTTAAGCGGCTCATTGGCAGCGGCCACAGTAACTGCCTGACGTCTGAAAGAATTTAACCAGTGGCCACCTCTCACCTTGTCTACGCAGATGTGGGGGATGGAGAAGGGCGCGAACATGAAAAAGTCGGCGAGAAGGGCTCGCCAACTTTCGCGCGTGATTGTGAGTCCTCTGTTGCGTGTAGAGTATTATTTGGTTCAGTTTTTCAAGGCAACATAGTGCAGTGATTAAGTCAGTTAATGCGCTCTCCTCGGAAGGCGTTTCAGAGCCCGTTTAAAGGGAATCAGATTATCCTCAGTCGAAATATTTTTCATGTCCTCCTTAGAGCTGCATTGCACGGTTTTTCTCGTTTACTGTACACCAGAATCACTGTAGCGGCAGGCTCACATGAAGGTCTGGGCCCGCTGAAATTGAAATTAGTATGCGAAGTTTTTTTCCTAACCGCTTAATGCCGTATAATATCTTTGAATGCATTGTACTTCCATTCATAGCATAATTTTCAAACCTATAGCTGCGGACTACTTCGATGTTTACTAATGTATTTCCTACCCTGCGACAGCTCTTGCCTTGGGGCTAGCAGTACTCTGAATAAATGAATAAAGAAACTATCACATATATGTCAGCATGTGGCAAATCACTTTGAGAACGCCTTAGTCTCATAACAAGCACTGAATCCATAGAAATACCCATTTATGCGCCTAAGGTTCTAGCTTTCGTGAGTACTTCCGAAATTTGACGATTTTCTTCATATTAGACCCTTTACAGAAGAGAGGAAAAAGTTGGAATGCAGCAAGAGAAATTGCAATCTAATTTCCGGACTCGAATTATCATACCCTGAGCGTTAGAGATAAATCGGTGACACAGTTTAGACTCCCCTTTTTCGAAACATATGCAGGCGGTTGTAAAGTATCGCCCTTGCAACGCAAGGCGGCAAAAAATCAATACTAGTAAATTATATCCAACCTTGCTTGTCTGTGCCACGCTGTTTTCGCGTCGGTTTCTCTGTCACACGCAGCTGACATGCCCTCGGAACGGAAATTATATTGTGTTTTTATGAGAAATTTTTGTGGAAGATGTGAGTTGCCCATGTCACAGCTACAACTTTTTCAATATTTTTTCTTATTTCTTCCGTGCCCTTCCTTGTCGGGATGCATGTGCTGCCTCGAGACAGCGCACCACGGTGCACAATTTCTAGCCTTATTAAAACGGGTATGAGCTGTGGTCACTGCAATATCACTTCGTTAAACCTTGGTGTTATTGGGCAACTAAATGCAGACAGAGCTAACAATGAACCATGTTTGGTGGTGCTGTATCTCGTCTTTCGTTTAGTGTGTGGAGGAATGACATAACAGCTATAAAGGTATAATGAGCCTGCCAGTCTTCAAAAAAAAAAGAGAAGCACAGATGCAAATGAGTGGCGGACATTTAGAAATAACTAAACTTATCTATCTTAGCCCGATGCGCGTGGTACAGTAGTACGCTTTAAGGGGCCGTGAGGGCATCTCTATGCAATTTTAGTTCCCGACGAAAATCAGTTCTGTGGCTTTGTCTACGTGTGTCGATTCTAGTCATGCACATAAGGCGCGTTTTTTGCTCAGAAAATTGCATTAAATTATTTTGTGCCACTCGGTTCAAACATCTGACGCCTGCACTGAAAAGAACTCCTTAATCACTTTTTTCAAGTGAACAGCGTTAAAGCATAGCCGCTGGGATCCGCGTCTGGAAAAGTGTCTAGCCTCTGGAATCGGCGCAGCGAAAAGTGTCTAGCCTCTGGGATTCACGTCAGGAAAAGTGCTAGCCTGTGGAATCCGCATCAGGACAAAGTGCCTAGCGTCTGGATTACGCGTCAAACGCGTCTAGCCTCTGGGATGGGTGTTGGGGAAAAAAGTGTTCGCA